>CM031243.1:476732624-477332624 GCA_018340775.1 Taxus wallichiana var. yunnanensis | reverse complement strand
GTGAAGCCCGACCGGTTGGGTGAAACCCGGTGATCGGTCGGGGTAACCAACGACGATCAATGGATTGACACTTTGGTCACTATGAAATTGAAATAGTGATGAAGAAAATGTGGTTGTGAGTTAAAATTAGATGTTGAATCAAACCTAGAATTCTGAGAGAATGATGGTCCGTGCACACTCGAGATGAAGCTGGAATACACCAACCGTGATGAGGAGTGTGTAAGGGGAAATAAGAAAATGAAGAACGTGTCCTCACACCTCAAAATGCAAGCTAAACGAAACACTAAGAAAAATATGATCCTAAGAGTGTTTTTTCTATTATGTTTTTTCAGTTGATGCTATTTTAAGAATTGACTCATGAACTTTAGAATAGAATTTTTTTGTGAGGATGGCTTCCTATGAAGGAGATCTACAAGAGAGGTTTTAGGCATGTTATGGAGGGGCGATTCTTCCTCTAAAGTATGACTTGACGAAGTAGCAGCTGGGAGTACCTATAAATCCTCTGATTAGTACGATCATTGATAGGCATTCCTAGGAAAGATGCCATTTAAGAATGTGTATATTTTTGAATTTGTGCAGTTTGGTAAGAATCGAGAGAGAGAGAAAAGGTGTGCTTTCTAATTTTTTTCAACAATCAGTGGGAATGACTTCTAGTGTATAGGTTGGCCTCAATTAATGTGAGCTAATACAGAAAAGTAGAATGAAATGAAATGATTTTAAAACCCAAATTGAAATATTGAATTTGATGACATAAGACAATAAATAGGAGAAGGGATTCTCTTTAACTAATGTGATACTAATGAAAGGGAAGAAATGTTCTTTTTAACGCACCAAAATACGATTGCTTTTAGACAATAGAAGAAAAGGAGATTCCAAGGGAGAAAATCTTAATGTAAGAACTTTTTAGAAAAGAAACAAACATACAACCTTTTCACCTAGAAATGAAAGAATGCAAAGAACCCCGAATGGGTCCCACCAGGCATGCCAAAATTTTTCACTTGATTCTAGATCGTTTCTTCGAATGTTGATGAAACAAATAAGGGTAAAGGGCTAGGAGGAATACCTATTGAGATGTTGGTTGTAGGTTGTTGTGCACGTATGACTTCTTGATCCACGATGATCGTGAGAGCTTCTTTTTTCTTGGAGGAACTACCTAAAATAGAAAACAAGACCATCAAATGAAATTTAAACAATATATGCAGTGGACTACCTAGCGTGTGCTAGATCTGGGAAGTGTGATACTTCCTAGATGGCTATCAATCCACTATTTAAAACAACTTAATGCTAATAATAAAGGAAATCCTATTGTAGTTAAAATGATTTAGGTATCTCATTCGTCTATAATAAGCAAATTCATTCACAACTAAGTTATGATTGAATCCAAGGTCAAGGTCTCTCGTCAGTGGGTACTAGTACTAGTTAGGGTCAGGTTCTAGGCTATTTTTGGTATTTGGTGGAGGTTTTAAGCTTTGTTCTTGGTTTTGGTAAAAACACGGAGACCAACGTTGGTTTGGTATGACCGATGTTGATTTAAGTGAATCGGTGATGGTTGAGTGTAACCGGTGACGGTATGGTCGGGTAGTATGAGAAGCTCAATAAAAACTCTAGGTGAGGGTAGATCGAGGCCAAATGAAAATGGAAGGCAATGACAATGTTTTTGTGGGTCTTAGATATTCACAGGGGATGATTAAAATATGGGTATGGCGATTTACGGGGTGTGGGTGAAGGGATGGTCAAGTTTGCATGGAGGTAAAATGGTGGGGAATGGAAATGAGAGTAGAAACCAATAACAAAATTAAAAGAATCTGTTTAAATGATAATGAACTAGTGTTGGTTAACAAAAACTTATTGTTTGTACAAGCTTGATGTCTAGTTGGCAATGGTGGGTGATCAAATGGAAGGAACTTGGTGTGGTGCTTTGGTGCTTCCCGAATGCTCTCGTGAAGGCAAGTGGCTCTGTGGTTTCTTTTGGTGCTAGCTATGGGTGCTCTGATGCATGTATGAATGTTGGTTCTTCTTGCATGCAGCTCTGGTTTCATCTCTCTCTCTCTCAGAAGATGTGCCAACCTCTCAAAAATGTGCCAACCACGAAATAAGGTTGTTTTGGGGGTTAAATGGTAACCGAAAATGGTTCCAGGTTAACTCGGCGGTGGTTTAGGGTAACCGGCGTCGGTTAGGGTGGGATTTCCTAGGTTTACTAAACTAGGAAGATCCCCTTGATTTTCTGGGATCTCGTTCTGTTTTGCTCCACGGATTAGAATGGAAGCTTCCCTTTTCAACATGCGAGAATGTGGTTAGAGGGAATGTAGGCTTTGATTTTTAGGGTTTGGGTAGGTCTTAGTTAGTTATGGAAACTTACTAAGAATAGGTCTTAGGGTGAGGTGGCTAGATGAGGTGGTGGTTTAGGCATTATCTCAATTAGGATATTTAAATAATAAATATTGTGAGGATAATGAATTAATTTAATTAAATTAATATTAGAGTGGGGTGAAGAAGGCCATGGTTAGGTGAATGTGTTCAAGGTGTTTATTTGATGAGGGACAAAGGGGAGTGTGACCCAATTTTGGTGTCTACACTTGGGCGTCCTTGGTGTTATGAAAATAATGTTGATCTACATTTCAACAAGGGACACATCGAGTTTGAGAACAAGGAGGAGCAAGTTATTATCCCTTTGATGGATGGAAAATATGCACCCTACATTGAGCCTTTAAATGAATAAGACCTTAACAATATTTGTGTGCGCGTCATTCAAGATCCGAAGTGCTTGAACCATCTAAGGAAAGAATTATCCAATGGGAAGATGCACGATATATCGCTGATAATACAAGTATTTTCTATGATAATTGGGCCCATGGAACTTATGAGATGGTTAGGCACAAGGTAATAAGTGCAAGTATGTGCATAAGCACTGATCTATGTTAGGAACTTAGGAAACCATCATGTACCTCGACACTGGTGAAGGAAACCCCGAGGTATTCTTGCAATCCATGCAATTACAAGGTGTAAGGATGAGGTGGATAGAAGAAACATGTTATTGTATACCCTACGTGGAATAGTAGTGCGGCTGGTGGATGGTTCATAGGGATAACCTCATAGAATGGTGAGAAGTGATAATTTTCCCCGTCAAAAGGTTTCTCGAAGTAATACACCTACTCGTAGATCCGTGAATATCATGGTAATAGTCATGTTCAAGCACCATGTTTAGTAGTGTGAGATACTTTGGATAGAGGGACAAGAGAGCTTAATACCTTTGTTATGGGGTACAGAATATTTATTTCACCTTGCGAGGTTACGTGCACGTGTGCGCATGCTATGTTTATGCAGAGTTAAATAGAGAGACCGAAAATTGGAAAAACTTGACTACGGTGTGATCCATACTTTTAAAACTTCTCCACTAAACCACTGGTAAATGAGGCCTTACAGGTTATGAAGTATTTGACTATGGGAGATAATGTAAAAGATGAAGAACTCATTTAGGAGTTACTTGGTGAATCAAACATAGAAGCATGTTTTTAGGAAGTAGAAGAGATGGATACAAAACTTCTTGAGTGCGCTTTCCTAGAGAAGGAGAAAGGGAAGATTTTCTATATGGTGGATGATGAAGAAGTGGAAAATTTAGACATAAATCATTTACAAGGTATGCACGAGGTTTTAGATAGTGCAAATGAGAAAGCATTCACCTACCATGAACCTATGAAGATAAAGAAAGTAAATATTGGGACGGATGCCGAAACAAAAGAGGCCATCATTGGGGATTACCAAATCGACTCAAGTAGCTAAGATAATTGAGTTGTTGCATAAATTTTAGGACTTATTTCCTAGGGGCTACCATGAGTTAAAAGGAGTACATAAATATTTGAGAGAAATGAAAATTAAGTTAAAGGAAGGTGCGTGCCCAATTAGGAAGAGACCATACAGATGAACCCTAATATGTGCATAAAAGTTCAAGAAGAAATTAAGAAAATGTAGAAATCGCATCATTGAGCCCATAGAGGAATCGAGTGGGTTAGCCCTATGGAAATTATTATAAAGAAAGATGAAAGTATTAGGATTATTGTGGACTACATAGATTTGAATTCTTCTTGTGTGATTGATCCCTTCCCTACTTTGTTTACTGAAGAAATATTAGAAGGCGTTGCAGTGCGCGATTTACTCCTTTATAGATGGATTTTTAGGATATCATCAAGTAAGGATTGCTAAAGAAGATCAAGAGAAAACAACTTTCACCACTGAATGGGGAAGTTTTGCATACACAATGATGCCCTTTGGTTTGAAGAACATGCCTACGGTATTTTTGTGCATTATTGTTCAAGCATTCCAAGACTTTATTCACAAGTTCTTACAAGTTTACTTAGATGATTGGACCATATATGGGCTTGTCAAGGATCATTGTGATAATTTGAGGTTAATGTTTGAGAGGTGCAAACAGTTAAGCATCTCTCTAAATATTAAGAAGTGTGTATTTGCTACACCATTTGGGACTTTGCTAGGGCATATCATCTGCAAGGAGGGTTTGTTAGTAGATCCAGCTAAGGTTGCGTGCTTATTTTAGGCTTAGAAAAATCCTACTAGTCGAGGGAGGAGAGTGGATTATTGGGCCACACAGGGTATTATAGAAAATTTATCAAAGGTTATGCTAAGATTTCCATGCCCCTAGAGGAATTATTAAATGGTAAAGGAAAGTTTTATTAGGGAGAACCACAACAACGTGCATTCGAAGCAATCAAGGAAAGAATTAATACGTTGCCTATCCTACATTTTCCCTTCATGGGATATACCTTTTCATGTATGCATGGACGCTTCTAGCATGGTCATTGGCATAGTTATAGCTTATCTTAGAGAAGGTATTGTAGATCATTCTATTTGATTTGTTAGCATAAGTTTGACCCTTGCAGAAACGTAATTATCTGAATGATGGAGCGCGAAGTTTTGTCAATGATATATGCATTATATAAGTTGACAATACTTTCTTGCAACACCTTTTTTGTTCTATACAGATCACATGGCATTGAAATACTTGGTGAACAAGCCCATGTTACAGGGGCACATATGCCGATGGGTTCTATTATTCTAGGAGTTTGAATTCACAGTTGTGGTAAAGCCGAGTAAAATCAACTTTGGCCCAGATCATTTATCAAGGATTCAATCAGGAGAGGATGCCTAGAGTATTGAAGATACAATTATGGAAGAACAACTATATAGGCTAAACCACATGCCTTTGGACTTATAGGATATTACTATATTTTTGCGCACGGTATGGCACCCGTGGGATGAAGGCCTTAAAAAAGAAACAACTTGTAATTCACACCACACCTTTTATGTTGATCAATGTTGACTTATAAAAATAGGTTAAGATGAATTATTTCTCACGGTGTGTACTAGAGCATGAGTCTACAAAACTTATGGAGGAGGCTCATGGCGGTATTGTAGGTGGACACTATGCAGGAGATGCCACCACATGCAAGATTCTACTAGCTGGTTTTTGGTGGGAGACCTTGTAAAAATATTTCAAAAGAGTATTGTAAGGCTTGTGATCACTTTCAACACCTTGAAAAGCTGGGTAGAGAGATGAATTTCCCTTAAGGCCTATTACTAGTGTAAAACCTTTTGAGAAATGGGCTATAGAAGTTGTGGGTCATATTTACCTAGCCGTGTGCAAAGCTAATCATGCTACATCATCGCTTGTAAATATTATCTTACTAGGTGAGCGTGAAGCTGCAGCACTTTTTATGAAGGATTGTCTTGTGCTACAATAGTAAGGTTCTTGTGGGAAAATATTCTTACCAGTGTGTGGATGTCCTTTGAGTTTGAAAAGTGATAGGGAACTCATTTCCTTAATGAGACTATCGGGAGATTATTAGATGAATTCATGGTTGCACATAACAAGATAAAACCCTATCACCCCCAAGCTATTGGTGTGTGTTATTTTCCACATCATTAGGTGATTCATCTCACTTAGGTGAGATCGTAGGTCTATGTGTCATGTAAGGGTCATTATAAGATTCTCTTACGCATCATATGCATCATTAGGAAGTTACACTTCTATTCAGGAATGTAACTCCCCCTCTCCACTTGAGTTGTCATGATTGTAGCATTGGGGTTACTCATTACCTCCTATATGTACACCCCTTTGGATCTATGAGAGGAGATTTTTATGGCTTAACAAGGTTCTACCCTTGTTTCGAATCTTTGCATGCACATTAATTTTATGATCTCTCTCTTGAGATATATTCACGTTCTGCTTCACACTTCGCTGATGTGCACGTCATCCCTTGTGATCCTCACATTTTGGGTTTTGAACCCTCTTTCATGGTATTAGAGCCGCACAACTTTCCGTCACACCGAAGCTCAAACTTATGGTGGAGAGGGATCTCATTGTGTTAACCAACTACTATGCCAACACCCTCCCACATGATGGAGCTGGGTATACACCCAATTAGGCCCAACAACATTAGGAGGAAATGACATCGGGACTTCCCGGGAGGTCACCCATCCTAATACTACTCCCGGTCTTTGATGCGCTTAACTTCATGGTATCGCCTTGGGCTACTCGGTTATTTGGTGTTTTCCTTGATGTGCACACTCTACATGCTCATCTCACAACCTCGCACTTGCTTTTTTGGTGTCGGTTACACTGCAAGGATCCTTGTTTATGCTTGTACCTCTATGCATAGTGGTTACAATCAACACGTGGCTTAGTTAGGGGATATACATTTCCACCACATGTGGCTCAACTTGGGTGGACATCGTAACTTGCTACAGACCTTAGCATTGGATCTGTGAACACATTCACACCAACTTGGTAGCTTTGGCCATCAACTCGGTTAATCCCATCTACCTCAACTCGGTGCCACATTCCACATGACGGTTTACCATACAATCCAAGCATCTCGGTCAACATTTCCTTAGCTTGTTCATGCTCGTTCCTTTTATAACTTGTTTGGCGGTTAAAAAAACATGTTTTTAATGTTTTAAGGAAAAAACATTTATGCTTGGAATTGTAATATTTTTTGGGACCTATTTTTCTTGTATTTAATGTCCTTCATTCGTGTCAAAGACGGAGGGCGAGATCCGGGTTGGCAGAGGCTAATCCCCTCGCAAGCAAAACAAACCCTACCTAAAATTTGATTCCATTTCTAATGAGTACCCACACAACACCCTTAGCACGCATTTCAAGCACTTCTTTAATCCGTTTAGGGGCTTATTGGCATTTTCCATTAGTTACGGGAATCATTTTCTTGCTATAACTTTTGACTTGCTGCTCGGTTTTGAGTGCTTCTTTAGTCAAATTTGTATGATTTTTCACACATTACATGATGAAATTGTCAATTTTGTAAACACACTACTTTATAAAGTGCCACATTCTAGGGGGTCATTAGTACTCTTAGGCCTTGTATTACATGCAGACACATTATCGGTTGAGTCCAACGTCTTGCATTCATGCACCTTGCACTTCTTGATTCTACATCATGGAGGGTGATCTTTCCATACTTGAGATTTGTAGGATCACTTTACATCCTCCGCCACTTCTTACTGGGAGAGAGAACTATTCAGCATGGCGTGCTTCTATGGAACGCTACTTCACCTACGAGGTTATTTCACACTTCTTGCTTGGGCCAGTTCCTACACCCACTAATCATCATCATCTTGAGGAATTTCTCAACACTTGTGACCATGTTTTTGCTCATTTTAAGATACATTTCTCCATATCTCTCTCATTTCATGTGACAAACTCATATCCAACCCACCGTGTTTAGAGCATTCTTCAGTCCCTCTATGGAGACCCTTCACATACTATCATTGTTGTTGTTGGTGTTGATTCGCTTTTCTCCTCTATTTCTTCATGTGATGACATTTCCAATTGAAACATAATCACTTGGTTCTACTTCCACGATGACAAGGATTGTACACCCGCTTTTGATGTCGAGAGTACTACAAAGGACTCTTCGCATCCTTCTCTCACTATTCCGAGATAGGTGTTGACACATCCCACATCTCATTAGCTATTGAGAAGTATCCTATTCAGATTTCATATAGTCATCACACCCGCCTCTTTTCCACCTTCAGTGTGTGAGGCCCCTTTCACTCCTCTACCCTCATTGGATGACTCATACATATCTGGCATCACTCTTCTATTTGTTGAACCCCTCATTGGGATGAGTATATGCTTGACCTTAGTAATATTTTTGTAGAGTACACTTGTGATGTACTATAGTTTCCTTATCCATCTACAAGTATTTCAGAGGATTTCATCATCTTTATTGTTGGGAGTGCCCCTTCTGGGACTCTTACCACTTCCACTTTTCCAGAGACCTTCATTGATCCACCCTTGCTTGTGGATCCATTTTCTGTTGTGGGGATGATTTATTTCCTTCACATCAGTTGGGAATCATTTCTATAGGTGTTCACCCTTCATACTCTAAAAGTTCTGCACTCGTAACATTACCTTCGGTTCCTTCACACTCACTTATTAGACCTATGTCACACTTTTGTGGACCGTGACTCGTAGTTCATTGTGTTTTTCCTTCGGTTTCCTTCATGGAGTGGGCGACTTCCAAAGACGCCATTTATGTCCTTCCTAAGGGTAGGCACACAGTTTGGTGTGGATGGCTCTTCTTCAGTCTAGAGGCAGAGGATCTCATCATCGACATTCTTCTAGGAGACTTCTTAGAGTTGCAGAGTTCATATCCGTCCATGGCATCTTCTGCATCCCTCTCGTCTCCCTCTTCTTCTCTCTTCTTCATCTTTCTAAGAGATTTCCCTTTTGTACATGGGTACCTTTTCAGATAGTCTATGGCCAGGACCCATCTTTGGCATCTTTCTTAGATTAGAGAGTGTTTTGTTCTCTTGTGGTGGATGTTTTTCCCACTGGGTTTTCCTTCACTACTTGGGAATTATTTTTGTGCATGGGTACCTCATCGGGCCTTATGTCAGACCCATTTCTCATTTTTGACTTTCCACCTCATCCTAGGTTATAATGAAGGGAGGGTTTTGATGTGTGTTATTTTCCACATTATTAGGTGAGTCATCTCACTTAGGTGAGATCGTAGGTCCATGTGTCATTTAGAGGTCATTATGATATTCTCTTACATGTCGGTGCGTTAGTGTGTCATATGCATAATTAAGGACTTACACTTCTATTCTAGGAATGTAAATCCTTCTCTCCACTTGAGTTGTCATGATTGCGGCTGAGCAATGGGGTTACTCAAAGCACCTTCTATATTTACACCCCTTTGAATCTATGAGAGAGAGAGAGAGTTTTGTGGCTTAACAAGGTTCTACCCGTGTTTATAATATTTGCATGAACATTTGGTTGATGCTCTCTCCTCTTGAGATCTCTTCATGTTGTCATTCACACGTTTGTTGATGTGCATGTCATCCCTCGTGATCCTCATGTTTTGGTTTTGAACCCTCTTTCACAAGAAAATGGGACTGCGGAAGCTTTCAACAAAATATTGAGCCAAACATTGACCAAAATTTGTGATGTTGGAAGAAAATATTGGGATGATAAATTTTTGTTGTGCTTTGGGCATATAGAACAACCTACAAATGGTTGAATAAGGAAACACCCTTTCAATTGGTTTTTAGCATGTATGCGAGTTCTTCCTATGGAATTCATGTTACCTTCTTTGCGTATTGCGTGTGCTGGAGGTCTGGATGATGAGAAGGCATTGGAAGAAAGAATTAACAAGTTAATACAATGGATGAGAGGTGCGTCATAGCACGATGGAGTCAAAAGCAAGAAAAATCTAGGTAGAAGGCATGGCATGATAGGCACATCAGGAACAAGAAGCTTGAGGTTGGGCAGATGGTACTTCTTTATGATTCAAATTTTTGCACTACCCAGAAATTTAAGGTGCATTGCTTGGGACTATATGTTATCACTCATATACTTTAAGCGGTGCGCTTGCCAACTTGAGGCACTTGATGGAACATCATTTCCAGCTACTTGAACGGAAGTAGATTGAAGCCCTACTATAAATAAGCCTTCTTGGTGTTTGTAATAAGGCAATATTGCTAGCTAGATTAGGTTTCCCTTAATGCATTCCTTTATATGTGTTTCATTCATCGTTTTTATGCTCTTTCAATTTATTTCAATGTTTTTGTAACAAGTGTGCTTGCACGCCATAAGCTAATTATAATATAAAGTGTTTTCATGCATATAGGACTACATATAACCTTAGTGTGGGGTCATATAAATTTGGGTATGCATAGATAAAATTACAGGATGGTATCTAAAAGTGCTGCTAGAAAGGAGATTTCTCCTAATAAAGACCATAGGTGAGAAAAAAATGGACGCACAGTGTAACACAAGGTAAGTTGTGGCCGTGACTTAGAGGAAAGCACGTGTAAGGAGGTCTGTTGCCAAGGAGTAGAAAGGTGCACTAGAAGATTATGTCCGTGGTGTGCGGATGTATGATGCGAAAGGTTGGTGATTGATGAATTAAGAGGAAACTTGGTGGTAGGTGGAGCAATAAATGCAACAAAATTTTCAAAATCTATATAAGGATGCAATGCGGGTTTATTTTTACCTTTGCAATTTTGAGCATTTGAGCGAGCTATTTAGAACTCGAGCCAATCGAGGCACGTTGAAGTGTAGAGAGCTTAGAAACCGGTGAAGATAGTGGAAGGGTACACGAAGTTGGCTTGCGTCCCCTAGTGGAGAAGGGTTTGAGCAAAGCAAGGTGTGTGGAAAGGAGGAATAGAATTCCGAGGTTTGAGAAGAAGCTAGGGCACAAGGTTCTTGAGCTAGGGCATGAGATTTTGAATTATCAAACCCGACAGAGGTAAAAGGTGAACTTTTTCATCACTATGGCACGAGGAGGAGAGCACCCGGGCGGAGAAAAGGGGAAGAAGAAGGCCGAGACCAAGGTTGAGGTCGAGGATGCCCCCAAAAGAATTTTTAGAAATGCAAGTACTCAGAAAATGTAATCATCATACGATTGGTATTCCCATATCTTTCATTGCAAGGTGAGCAACTACAACCATCGTATGAATGATAACAAAGAGGATCTGGATACACAATTAAACATAAATACTAACAAGAGAACGATTGATGATATGTCAGGTCTTGATGATGCTTAATAGAAGTTTCTAAAGAAGGTAGGGGTATACCAGTTATATGAACTCCCTTACTTTGGAAAACCAGAAAATCTATACCAATGGCTTATGAGAAGAGTCCATGAGGACTTTTTCTATTTTGTTGGGCGGTGGGTGAGGATCACAATTCCCTTAATTGCTATATTGACAGGATTAAAAGGTACAGGGATAGAGATTAGAAGTGATTTAACTAATAAGTCAAGTTTTTGCCACCAACAAGGAACAAGGGTATTCAAAGGGTCCGCCGCATAGACATATATACAAACCGGGAAATATCTTGTTATACGGTGGCCACACACTTATTGACAATGTTGAATGACTAGGAGAGGTGGTCACAAGTGAACACCATATGGCTACACATTTCCAAGAAAATGTCACAAGGAGAAATATACAACTTGGTAGGATACATTGTTGACACAATCATTAAGGAAGTGTGCATAGGTGAGAAGATAAGTTTTAGCACTATCCTGTTATCTCTTGTGTTTGTAGAAATTGGAGTGCCCGATGGGCCAAATAATAAAATTTGGGAATACCCCATGGAGAAGAAGTCCCTCACAGAGAGGTTTGAAAAATACGTATGCGAAGGATCAATGAGTGGTCCATTTAAGCACGGGGTAGAGTTTTGGTATGAATGAATTTGTGTAGACTTCGAGGAAGAATGGCTAATTCCAAAGGATCTACCCTTAGTGGTGGGAAAAACAAAGCAATTCGTAGTGTACCAACATTTTTGCATCACACATTTCACGATGAATGATGGGACATGAATTCCATGGTAAAAACTACCATACGCCTTCACAATGTGTGATTATTCTGACAACGGTACATAGGTTTGTCGATGCGATTATCATCTGATAATGGACAAGGTATATTGCAACTACCATACCTTGAGGAAATATTATGTTTATCTAAGTAGGTCTCCTTACATTGAAAGGCTAGTTTCTCGATGACATAAGCATAAAACTAGTAAACTTTTCCATTGGAGATAGTGGGTCCTCACTCATCTATATCTAGCTCAAGCCTCAGGCTAGAAAAGGGAAAATATGTGGAGATCGAGTTCAAGCTCCGCAGATCGCCTAAGGGGAAGCATACGATTGAGAATGTGGAAGCTACGAAGCTTGTCTTGGCCTTTGAATAAAAATAGGAAGACCTCAAAGAGACAAGTGGAGGCTTGGATTACAGGGGTTGAAGAAATCCCAACGAAAAGGAAGAAAGTGAGTGCATAGATACTCTACCACAATAGTAAGAAGAGGAGCAAGAATTGGATGAAGACACGATCATGAGAAGAACTAGTTTAGTGGGTTTTCCAAAGAACTAAAACCCAAGGTGTAGTAACATCTCAACCCTTACAAATTTCACCTCGAATCTCTCCTCAAAATAAGCAAGAGAGAAGAATAAAAGAAGAAATATGAAGCTAAAGGATGAGGAGGAGGAGTCTCAGGAGAGCGCGTCGTGAACCCCTGTACAACTCGGATGCATAGGACCCTCATGATGAGAAGATGAAAAATTATGAGGAGGGGTAGAAATAATTAGAATAATATGTGGGTGAGCCATCTAGCATGCCCCTTACTGACTTATGAAGAAGAAGGGCCAACTCTGGACTGATTCGAGTTCCTAAGGGGCCAAGAATAAATAAGGGGAGAACGAGTGAAGAATATGTTACTCTTTCTATGGGCTATGATGATAACACAAGTAAAATTATACACGTGTGATTTCAGATCATTGTGGGCCTGAAAGATTTGTATGGATAGGATTTTATGGATCCAAATATGGCTATTGCACACACAAGAAAGTAATTTTTCTTGGTTCATGCAAACCCATATGGATGAACCAGATTTTGATGTGTGTAAAGAGTCATGTGTCTCACATAGAGTAAATAAGGCACCACAAATCAGGCACATGACAATAAAACCTCCTTTGATGTCGATGAGTAGGTTAGAAATGCCTTGATCAATGTATCTACTGAAGTTACATGGAGAAATGTAGATAAAGTAGAAAAAATAAGAGCGCTAATGGAGGAAAAAAAAAGATAAAACTTGTAGAAATAAAATTACTTAAAGAAGAGATGGAATGAGAAGAGGTAAATAATGATGCTTTCATTAGCATGGCTGAGGATCTTAGTGACCACATTCTAAAGGAAAGGCCTCATCTAGAATCTCAGGTTCCTCAAAATTTTCCTTCTGTTATGCATTATTTGCACACTTTGGTAAATTTGGTGTTAGATGATGGGAACATTTAAATGCCCACACCAAAATATTATGTAGAAGAAGCAATAAGAGAAAAGACCAATATTACCAAAAAAATTCAAGTTATGAGTATTTTCTCCAAACTTTAAAATATGAGTTTGAAGAAATCAAATTAGGCTCTAAATATGTGTGTGGCACTGAGACACCATAATAAGGATCAGAAATGATTTGATAATGAATTTCTAAAGGAAATGAAAGATGAAACACTTGGGTACACACAAAGGTTAACTTGGTAAAACAAAAGCATGAGTCCCTCACGGTATCCCAAGATACACACAAGGATATGAAGGATGAGATTGAGAAACTTATAGTGCGAGAAGATGGACCTCATGGAAGGAATGCTATTAGGTATGGCCAATGTTGTCCGAGTACTACAAAATGAGAAAGAGAAGATCGCTGGAAAAATTAGATACCATAGTAACAGATATTCCAGAGAAAATAAGGAACACGCTCGATGATTGGCAAGTATTGTAGGTTGAGGTCAAAAATGAATATCCATAGTTGATCCTAAGAGTCGAAGAGGAGGCTACAAAGTAAAATATCATTCTTTCATTTTATACATTCTTTCCAATTCTTTATTCTTGTTATCAAGGAAATAAGAGGGAATTTCCCATTTCCGGGTGGCACTTTACTTTAGTGTGGGGTAATTTTTAGTAGATAGAATATTACTTTAAAGAGAATACACAAAGGATGCATGCACAAGAATCGTGCACATTTGAAGGCGCAGAAGGGTAGCAAATAAAGTGCGTGCCCAGAACACTTTGAATTCGGGAATTAGATGATTTATGGATTTAGACTATTTTTGGGGATAGTGTGTGGAGAACACAAAGACAAGAATACTTTCAGCTCACACAATTTTATTTTTGGGAACAAGCATTAGTTAAGCACCATGCATAGGTTAGGCTAATAACATGAATTATACTCGAGTTAAATATAGGAAGTCTATTGTTAGAGTGCTTTGCATGGTTTTCATCCCTTTGTAAAGGTGAATGGATATTATTAGCATGTGACTTATTTTGAGAAGTGCATGGGTGGTGAAGGGAAAGTCCCCACCCCTATAAGTATGTATTGATTCACATAGTTTGATGGGTGGTGAATTCTTGTAGAATTTTGTTGCCGATTTCACATGCACATGACTCATGTAGATAATTCTAATAATGTAATAAATTTATGTGTTTTACAAAGTATTTTATGCAATGGAATATATTAGCTAGATAATGGTATTGAATGTGTTTTCTTCTAATCTTGCATGGTAAATCTTATTATAGTCATTGTTTAGTTCATCTTTATATTATGAGATCTAGATCTAGATTATGCAATCTTGTGGATTGTTTATGATTGATTATGAATCAATGTATATTTATGCATAACCATGTTAACATTATGATAAGAAAATATAAAGAGGGATCTGGTGCCTTTTCACGCTTTGGGTGCCCTGGGTTATTTATAGTAAATTCTAGGTTGCATCACCACCTAAAGCTGCATAACATAACATGAAATTTCCATCATAATCATACATATTAGCCTATTCTCTCGACACCCCTATTTTATGTCATTCCTTGATATGGAAATCCCCTAAAATAAATGTAGTATATGTGGCCTCAAACCAAAAATTTTTATCAATGCATCCATCCTCCCTCTTACGTAACCATCACTATCGATGCCCCCTAGATCGAAGAACCTAAGTATGTGGTATAAATCCTCTAATGTGACTGTCATCTCATTTGTATAGAACCAAAATCTACTAGTCCTCGAGATCCCACATGTCAATCACTTATATCATGAGCCCTATGTCTCAGGGTACCCTCCGATAGTAGTGGAATCCACCCAAGCCCACTGGCTCTAAGTGGTCCCACTCTGCATCAATCACATCCCCCATTATCCTCTTGAATAAGTTTGGGGCTCTCGTATCTCAAATAAAAGTGTCTCTAGCCTACATAAACCAACCAAACAATCATTCATTGGCATCCGATCATCAAAAATCACCATTTTTCATCCAAATTTTTAAATTTATTTATATCCTACCCATCCAACATCAACCACCTTCTATTCGACACTTTGAATTTTGTTTGGTTTATGGTGACAGGACTAGTCATCGTTAAGCGGCCCTTGGCACCTGATGAGGCCATAAATTACCATTATTTTATCCTTCCAAGTTAACTTTGAAAGTGGATTTAAATGTAATATAGGAACTTATAGTTTTCTTAAGATATAATATAGGATATATATCTTGTTCATTCTTTAGAAATATTTTGTTATCTATTTTGTTGACTAATCCTATTGATTATTTGGGAAAATATGCAATGTCTTATGTATGCAAGCCATAAAGGAAAGATAATGCTAGTATTGAGAAAATTGGAATTGATCATGGATGGTATATATAAACTCAAATATGATTTCATATTCAGATTCCTCTCAAAAAATTATGCAAGTTCAAAACAAGAATCATCTCAATCTGAGATCATATGCAAAAGTTATAGTTGTTTTAAGTTCACAGATTAGTTTCAGAACTCGCAAGCTTAGTTCCAAAACTCACAGGCTTAGTTCCGGAACTCACAGACTTAGTTCCGAACTCGCAGAATTAGTTCTGGAACTCACAGGCTTAGTTCCGAAACTAAGCAGATTTTGACAATTTTTGAGGAATTGTGAAAGATCAGAGAATCCAATGGAAAATATGAGAGAGGTTTTGTTTATAGAAATGTGTTTAAAAAAAATCTCATTCATATTTTCTACAGGTATTACCAATAAAGAGAGATCTAACTTTTAGTGAGTGCATACTCAAGGAAAAGTGTATCGATTTAGCACTAAAAGTTCCATAAATGGAAACAGAAAATTCAAATGGAAAATATGAGAGAGGTTTTTGTTCATAGAAATGTGTTTAACAAAAACCTCATTATTATTGCAACAAGTTTTACCAATGAAGAGAGATCTAACTTTTAGTGAGCTGCAGTCCGAGGAAACATGTATTAGACGAGCGCTAAAAGTTCCATAAAAAGAAATAGAAAAGTCAAACAACAAATATGAGAGAGGTTTTTATTCATAGCAATGTGTTTAACAAAAACCTCATTCATATTTGTAACATGTTTTACCAATGAAGATAAATCTAAATTTTAGTGAACTGCAGTCAAGGAAAAAGCATATCAGATAAGCGTCAAAAGTTCCATAGTAAAAAACAGCAAAGTCAAATGGAAAATCCGAGAAAGGTATTTGGTCAAAATCATATTTTGAGGAAAATCCTCCTTCCAATAATATAGAGGAATAAAATCATTATAATTCTTGTTACCAAAAAGTAAGGAGAAGATTTGGGAGCAAATCTTCCTAAAATAAGTGAGATAAACTTTGACTCCAATAATATATCTCTCTCCATATTTTGTGGAGATGGAGATCTTAGTTGTTAGGATTAGAATAAAGATAAGATCAAATTGTATCTCCCAAAATAAGGAGTTGGTTGGACGCATAAATTATAAATGCAACCTTCCACACTTAGATATGGAAGACTTTTCTCCCAAGAAATAAAGATTTGTTCTTTCCTCTTAAATATTCTGTAGTTTTAAGATCTCAGAAGTATGATTTAAATCCTCTTCCAAGGAATGAGCTGGCCACTCATTCCAAGGAAGATGGATATGTTTATTTATGTTTATGTTTATTCATTTGTCTATAATTCATTACTGTTGTATTGTTTTTATCCTTGTATTGTGAAAATGCAATCTGTTGTGAACTTGTAGGTGTTTTTTTCAATTATGTTTATTTCTAATTTAGCAATTTCAATTCATGTATGTGTGTTTATTTCATGCAAACTTTATTTTTGCAAGTGTTCCTTTCAATTCATGCAAGTGTGTTTATTTCATGCAAACTTTATTTCTGCAAGCGTGTCTTTCAATTTCCGCAAGTGTGATTTATTTTATGCAAGTTTGGTTTGTGTTTAAAGGATTTGCTTTCCAAGATTTTCTTCTCTTAATACATACAAACTTCGGACACCAACCCAGATTGACATTATTAATGGTGAGGATTGACGACCCTCATCAACGCTTATCAAATTTCTTAAATTTTTTTAAATCAACAAAAATTTAAAAACTAAGCTAGGTTTTAACTCTTACTACTCTACGAGTCCTCTGGCACTTCCTCGCTCCCCACTAGCTTCCATCTCACTCAAATCACACCTCTCTCTCTCTCTCTCTCTCTCTCTCTCTCACACACACACACACACACACACACACACACACACACACACACAGAGCTCTCAATCAACAAACTTAGACTGTTAAAATGAACCTTATCAGCCATCTACGCGCTATATAGGCACACCAAGCCCGATCTTCGTCAACTCAACCTAGTCCCCATCGACCCAAGCCAAGTTACCATCGATTCTCTCAATATCCGTTAGCACCACCCTAATTTTATTCTTTTCATCTAGTCCTATCCAATCTCCTCATTAAATCATCTTTTACTCCACTTCAAGCTTATGTGTCACCCATAACACAACCTTGGTTTATCCAATGTCGCTCATTTTGTCCTTATTTTGGCCTTTCCTATCTATCTTTCACATCTCATCTTATCGCTCGCTTCTGTGGCTATCTTTGTGCCCTTCTTGGTATGTCATCGCTAATCTTAAATCCCACATTTTTGGCCATATATTTCATCTTTTTCCACCCAGGACATATTTTCACTTCCTCATCTTTGTAGGACAATGCATGCCTTTTTCCGTGATTTGTTGCCTAGCCATCTATTAGACCATTTTATTGACTATCCTTGCACATAATTTTGATGTTTTCCTTTGATTCATCATTTATATGGCTTGCACATCCATCCAAGTGGATTCCCATTAGATTCCCTTCATCTCACGGTGATTATTTCCAACTCCTAGAGTTTGTAGGCCATTAACATCACCTCCATCACATGTCGTGCTATGTCCTCGCCAATGTGGTTCTAAGGTGACCGCCATATTTATTTTTGTTCCTATCAATGGTCATCCCATTCACTTAGGGCATCTTTATATCTCTTTTCTCACCCATTCCATTCTTTCCCTCCTTTCTCCATCCATCTCTTTTAGACTCATAATTGACCCCCTTCGTGTTATCGATCCCTAGTTTGAGGAAAACCTCAACCATCGCCATTCTTCATCACTTATAGTTTTTGTATAATGGCTTACTTAACACAAACCACTTGAAAAAAAGGAGAAAATATAGATACCAATTTTGGTACCCTTTTCCCCATCCCACATTCGTTCCTTTCGTTATCACTCTACACATTCATATTTTCCTTCCCGCTTTAAATTTCCATTGTCCCTCCTAAATTTCTATTTCCCTCTTAAAATCCCATTTATTTTCTATAAACCCCTTAATCCATCATCCCTTAACCTACCATCATCTTAACCATCCCATTTATTTAACCCTAAGTCCCATCCTAGTATTATTATTATTTATCCCCCTAATTAAATTTAATCACCCTAAGACCTACCCAAATTCCTAGGATTCTTCGCATAAATACATCCATTTATGGACCCTAGGATTCCACTTACAGCATTTAATCCACATTTATCCTCTTACTAACCATTTAATCTCCCCATGCACCACTAACTCATCCAAAATGATCAAAAGCCTAGTATTGGCCCTTTTTAGACCTCCATTTTCCAAATTCCCATCACCTCAACCACCCAAGTGGACTCTCTGTCAGTAGTCATCAATGACCCACCCAGTCACCATTGACCCTATTAATACACCAACACCCCTCCTCACAAATGGATGAAATTTTTGGGTGTTCAAGAGTTATCTTGCCAAACTTGTTTGTGCATTTCTAATCGTGTGAGCCAAAATCTACAACTTGGTGTCTTCTCAAGAATATTACATGTTCCTTATGGAAGTTTAAAGATCTTATGTTTTCTTTGAGTCCTTAGTTCACTTTTTCATTATACACACCCAAATTTTCATGTGTTACATTGTCGAAATAGTTCAAAAATCCCCAATGATGATTCATATCTTTTCCAAAGGTGTTCAAGCCCCTTTTTCTCTTTGTAGTTTATATTTTTAGCCTATAAAACCTTACTTAGCCATTTCCTTCTTTCCTTTAGCTTTCTACAATGTTTTCCTTAATTTTTTGGCCATAATTTATGCAACCTTTAGTCGGTGGGGTGGCGAAGATTTACATAAACCGTTGGTCTACCTCATCGACAATTTCATAACTACTTGATTTTCCTGGTGACGATAAGCGTAACCACTACCCCGTGCAAACAATTGGTTCCATGCAAATTGGATGAGACTTCCCAGGCATGATTTAGACACGTGTTAACTCACTTAAGTTCACTTGTAGCACATGTTTCTTAGTCAATTTGGCTGATTTTAAGCTTGACTGATTCATATCAACCTCCTCTTCCACTTCTAATTGTTGATTGAGAGTTAAATTTCCCCTCCTTGTTGTGATGTGGCATCCCATTGCTTCCAAATGGCTTAGACCATTTCCCAACCTATGTTCTATAACCAACGCTTCTTCTAAAGAAAATGGCTGAATATTTTTATTGTGAACTACATTGTTATGCTTTGCTGAAATATTGCTAGAGACTACACAACCAAGCATTGTTCTCTTGTGTTGTTATTCTTCTACTTGCATTGCTACTAGACCACTTACAAGCCACCATTACTCCAACACCTTCTTATTTTCTTCTTCTGCATTCCCATCTTCCTGAATTACATAAACATTGAAGATTGGAAAAGATAACTAAGGGGACATAAGAGTAAACCACAACTAGATTTTCCTCAACATTGCAAATTCCAGGTTGGGGTTACAATTGGATTTCCTTATTTCTTCAATTCTTTATTTTGAATCTATATGCAAATTACTTACTAGAGAAACACATAATTTCAATTTAAATTGTTGCAATAGTTATATCATTTACTATAGCTTTCATTTCTTTTGTAAAGCTTCTAGTGATAGATAACTTCCTTGCCTATCCCTATGGGTTTACAAGGGAAGCTTGTCTGGAGGAAATATTCTACATTAATTTAGAATCAACTGTAATATCATTTCATTTATAAAACTTCCATTGAATCCTTATTTACTTTTGTCGGGAAGTTGCAAGGGAAGAAAATCTTCTGAGAAGCTTTGATTTCTTCCCGTGCCTCTGAGGTAGAATAGAGGATTCACATCCACAATTACATTTTGGAAAAGATTTATTTTATTAGGATAGATTAGATATATGTTGCACAGATAAATAGTTACATCTGACTATTTATTTGTTTAGGATATTTTAGTTAAGTTAGAAGTAATTTCTTCATTTCTTTTGTTTTATTCCAGAAAGTTTAGAAAATATAAAAAGATTAGTTTAAATTAGATTAGATTGTTTATATTGTTTCATTTCTTCTATATTGGAAAATACAAAAACATAGTTTAGTTTTATTTATTTATATTATCTTTTTGTTTTCTTTCATAATTAATTTGCACACATGACCATTCAAGGACCACAAAAATGAAGATACGAGGTATACGATCCTTGAGTCCCACATCCTAATGCAACTTATCTAGAGACTGACATTTATATGGGCCTTTGGATTATGGTCTTTAGATCCTCCCCACTCCATCCTATCACCATACTACAATTGCACATTCTAAATGAAGAGGCCGATAAATTCTATGACTTCTAGAGAAACTAACCTAGGCAAAACTAGTGCCCATCATCCTCTCATTTTTCCTTATTCATATGTTTTCTCTATCATTTCCATGACCTTGACGGAAATTTCTATGAGGCAAACAAAGGAAAATTTCCATGTATTCCACAACTATTTGAGAGAGTTTCACACATAGACATTGATAGAATCTTACGCATGTGTATCATTCTTAACCATACCATCACACTTGTTCAGGTTAGAGAGGATTTTATTTCCCTAGATGAGAAGATCCCTTTAGTTCCCGTAGAGGACATTAGATTTCCTTGATAACATGTTGTCCATACTCACCCACATTCACTCTATTTTTTCCACATATCCATCCATTCATTCTACATCGGTTGTCCCGACACGACCTCAGGAGGTTAAGTGTGCCTAAAGGTCACATGTTGATTTTCATTAAATCGTACAAATTGGTGAACCCGATGTGAAAGACTAGTTATTTCTCATTTCCGCTTTTGTTAATTTCTTTCATCCATCCTTCTCCTCTCCCATTATTTTGTGAGTATTCATATACCCCCAAATATGTTGGTTTAGGATTATAGCAAACCTATTTTAGGTCTTAATGCTTACTACACAAAATCGAATACCACAATCACCCTCGTCATCGGTTGGGATGAAAATTATTCTTCCAACTTACCTTCACCATACACTCCTCTTTTGGAATGTGCCAAAAACTCATCTATCAGGATTGAGGAGATTGACCACCTAATTCTCCAACTCAAAAAATATGACATTCACTAGAGAATAAGGTTTGAATCCTAGGGTCTTGTCCAGACCCCAAGTCGAGAGATGAACACATTAAAAAAACAATGATTTATTCTCTATATTTTTACACAACACAAATCATGGCTATTATATAGCCAATTACATAGCCAAACCACCTCCTAATAAATAGGGAGGTGTTACAACAAATAACCTAGAATACTATTCACGGGTATAACAATACAACAATATATTACAAAACATAAATGGAGCACTAAACAAATATATTCCTAACATTCCCCCCCTTAGTGCGAACATGGGATAAAAATGCACTTCTTTTTGCAAGGTGTTTGCTCGTGCGTGCTCATGATCTAGATGGTTTTATAGGACATATAAAAACTCAAAAATCATGGTTTTACAAGACAAAAACAACTTCAACAAGTATGGTTTTATAGGATAACTAACAAACTCAAAAAGGTATGGTTTTATAGGACAACCAATAACCCAAATATCATGATGTTGTTTTTCCTTTGGGGAATTATGTAGGAAATACTTCTCACTAAATAAAAACTTGAAAAGGAGGTAGAAATGAGAATGGAACATTGAGACCATGATCCCCCGAGTGTGAACATTTCAATTATTCAAAACAAAACAGAACAAACTACAACTCTAAAATCATATTGCACACAACAAAAACTAGAACTCTAAAAATAAGAACATTGGAAATCAAATACGAAAGAAAACTCACACACACACACACCGTCACCACACTTTGTGTGGCCCCATCATTGTTCTTGACGAGAAGTATCTCGATTAACCTCCAACTTCTTGTGCCTCTTTCCTCCAAAGATGCACTCTTTACTAAATACAAGAAGTCTTCATCACTTTGCTAAGAATTTTTTTCCTCATTATCGAGTGGGTAGACTTCATATTCCAATCAATTTCTTCATCTTTGTTTTCATAAATGAAGGCTTTATCCTTCAAATTACCATTAATTAGATCTCGTTCTCTTTTCTTACAATAAATAATACCATGTCCGGGAGCATTAAAATAGCACCAAATAAAATTTCATGGATATTGGGAGGTTGATTCTTGTTTAAAAGAAGGCTTGATTATTCCTTCAAAGATATGATTTGTTTCTACCATACATTACATTTTATTCTAGATCAATATTCTTGGTTCCATTTTCTTCTTCTATCGTAGAGAATAAATCAAATCATCTAGACTCATATTTATTTTTCTCAAAGTGAAGACCATATTAGATTAGCTAGGACGTATGTTATTAAGTAATACAATTTTTGCATCATCGGAACATATACTTTTATTCCAGCTAATTGATTTAATATAGAAACGAAACTTACTTATGTGTTCCACCATGTTGTCACCTTCTTCCATTTTGAGTTTGAATAGATTCTACTTGAGTGCCACTCGTGCACTCTCTTCTTGTGACCCAAACAACTTTATCAATTTCATTCAGATGACATGTGATGTCTTTAATAGATTTATGTGATGCAAGTAGGCATCAGATAATCCTAAGCCTATGATTGTTGTTGCTTTTCGATCCTTACTTTCCCATTTTTCTGCTTCATCTGCATTATTTGGTTTCTTGAATTTTCCTTCCATAATCTCCCATATATATTTGTTTATCAATAGCAATTCAGTTCTCACCTGCCATGTATGGAAATATTTTCCTTCGAATTTTTAAATTCGATTCAACTTATCCATGTCAATTTGAGGGAAAAAATTGGGCGTTGGTTTCAACCGACAAAGTGTCCATAGGGTAATTTTTTTGTTTTTTGTTTTGTTTTTATAGTGACAATATAAGAAGATGATTATATAAAGACAAAACTATATAACTCATACTTAATTGATACACATGACCTACTATTGGGGATTGTGAATACACTATAAAAAAACTTACATGACCTCAAAGAGTACATAGAACAACTCGTGCACAAATACACGAGTATATGGAAAAACCACAAAATGCACTATTTTGGAAGAAAAGAAGTGTCTCTTAGACAATTATTAGGCTTTTTTTTTAATAATGAATAAGTCAAAAATAGCACAAAGTTAGAGGTCTTAGGTAGTAATATGACATGATAAGGGAATAATGATATACAAACCGCACATAATGGAGGAAGTGGGATAGACTCAGTAGTTTGATAAGAGAGATAACAAAGATAATGAATGAATTAATCAGTAAACCAAGGCAAGATGAAAAAAATTGATAGAACTGACTAGAACATATAAATTAATATAAATGACTCACCACCAAATATGAAAAATAATACTCTACATATGCATGCACCGGATGAAGAATCGAGAAGATCTCATAGAGAATTGAAGATGTGGAGATTTTGATGGTTAACTCACCAAACTAGATGAGTCTACAAAGATTTTTCTTTGCAAATGAGGCAAGTCTCTATAGAGACATCTTAATGATGTGAGTGAGGAAAAAGATAGAGATTGGTGGCTAGTATTTAGTGGATCTCTAAACAAATTACTTGTTAATCCATCCACTAATGAATCAAACGAAGGATGCACAGGTCATGGTCAATAATGGACTGTGATTCAATGAACATATTTGGAAAACTCCTCCAAATGTGTCATATGATGCAGCTGTTAGAAGAATATCCACAACACGTTGAAGATATAGTAGGTGTATAAATTATTCACCAACGCAGATGGATATTCCTTTGTATAGATCACCCAGCCAGAATGGCCCTTGCTTTCTTCAAGCCTCTTAAGTTACATTGTTGACTCCTCTTACATTATACTTTATTCATCCTCAGGGTTAAAGCACAAAGCAATTTCCCCCTATTTCATTGTGATATCTGTGCATATATATGTCTCCACATAGATAGAGGACTGCGAAATATAATATGATTTATTCAACTATACCAGGCAATAGCCCAATGGACCAATGTCTGATGAATGACTTAAAACCTCCATGGATTTCACATAATCAAATTAATACGCTCTAAGATCGATGTGGAGGATCAAAGATTGGAACACATTCACAAAAAAATGTATTCTCTATATTTTTACACAACACAAATCATGGTTATTATATAACCAATTATAGCCAAACCACCTCCTAATAAATAGGAAGGTGTTAAAAAATAACATAGAATACTATTCATATATATAACAATACAACAATATATTGCAAAACATAAATGGAGCACGAAACAAAAAAATATTCCTAATAATCCGATACTTCCTACCTCTCTTCTCATGAAAAAATCATGGCATTCTTCACAAAGCCAAGATAATTTCAATGCCATGGACCAATCCTTGGAAAGGATGTAAGAGTATGTTGATGCTCTACTTCAAAACAATACTACTACCCCTCCCCTACATGGAAAATATACCCAAAGAGGGGTGGCCTCCAAGAGAACAATTTATAGTAGGACATCACGTACCTCTACCTCCTAACAAGGCACAAAATATGCCCAAACAAAATACAACACCATCTTTGGGAGATGTAATTTCTATGCTAGTAGATAGAGTTAGGGAGTTGGAACTTTCCCAGTCATCTCATGTTTCACCTTTTTCGGGAAAGAAAGATCCCTTACCATTCTCAAAATCCTGGTTATGTGCCTTCTGCATGCCATCACCTCCTCTCGGTTTACATGGGTGTTCCTAGCCCCGGAGATCTCCTCACTTGGATTGGGCATGTTAGGTATGCCCCCTCACACCTCATATGATACCCTCAATAAGCACCAGCTATAAGTGCATTCTCAATGCCATCCTAACTAACTAGTAATGTGACGTTCCCTGGTATTGTGCCTACCACTCCGTACCAGAATAATGTTCCCCATATTTGCACATGTATTCCAAATCACCACAGGGACATGTATTCTTTTCTTAGTTCATATGCTCAGCCTCAGGGGATGCCTTACGCCCCTACGAATGTTTATGATGTGCCATATCAACCTCCTATGCCTCCTCCACCTCCCCATCTAGGGTCGTCTATGGTAGAATCCTATGTGTTGGGAACATATGCTTAATATCTTAAGGAGCCCCTCAATTTTACCATCCAAAGTGTAATGCTTCCATGACACTTCCCGACTTGCCAAATTTTAAAGGGGAGGGAGACCCAAATGCACATATTAAAGCATATGCAATTCCATCAAAGAGCTACTCCCATGGGATGCAGTTGTAGCTAAGATATTCCCCAAGACCCTTGAGGGGATCACTCTTGATTGGTATTACAAGATACCTAAAGCCTCCATACACTCCTTTAAGTAACTTGTATCCGAGTTCATAAAGGCATTTGACATGAAAAAATTGTTAAGAAAAGAATCAGGAATTCCTTCATATAAAACAAGAGCATAATGAATATGCCCCATTTCATTCAGAGGTGGTGGTAGGTCCTCTACTCTTTGGCAAGTGCTCCCAATATGGATCAGACAAAGCTTTCAATCTATTCCTTCATTCCCTTAACTAGGAAACAAAGGAAGAAGTCCAAAATTTCCCCTTAGGAGCTATGAAGAGGTACTTAGAGGGTGCTCTCTACATTGATCAAGTGATAATAGATAGCGGTCGAAAGACCTATGGTTCAAATGGGAGATTGATCACTCCCTCCCAAGGTAATTCAAATTACCCCAAAAATTCCAACAATAATCAAGGACCTAAGGTCCTCAATAAGAACCGTGGTGTTACAACGATGATGACGATGTAACTAATCAAGCCAAGAAGTCAAATGTTGTTAACACTTCAAGCATAAACAATGTCAATAACAATGCGAATGAAAATAATCAAAGGAGTAACAATTTCACTCCTTCCATCAACACAATGGATTTCAACCGTCCTCCACCTCCACAACAAGTTCAGGCCTAAGGCCCCAATCAATACCCAAACAAGTATCAAAGTCAATATCAAAACCAAGGGAAAGGCCTCCAAACTTTAACTACAACAATCAATAGTTAAACAACAATCGGAACTTTGGACCACAATAGAACGTAATCAAATACCTTAGGATTATGATCCTAACCTTTATTGTGGATTCCATAGGGTCTAAGGGCATGATGCTAGAACTTTTCATGTGACTGTAAAAAAGTTCATACAATACCTACCAGAGGACCAAAGGTAACTCTTCATCGAGATGTTTTTGGAAAATCCTATGGTGCCAACACGAAGAATGCTAACATGGGGCTTGTTTCCCCTCAAAACACTCCTCTTAGGATCTTTAGTGACCCTCTTCCTATGCATCCTAACAACATGAAAATTAAACCCCATGACACAAACAAGGGTAACCCAATGGGAAACAATGACCACGAAGCTTCCACTTCTTCAAACCCACTGGTAGCACCTCTATTGGATGGTCGACAACAAACTAAGATCATGGGTCTCGTTGAATTAGATACTGAACCTCAAATTAATGCAACTACAAGAACCTATGATTACTCAATGCATCCTATTCCCATCTACCCATCTATGTCAGATGACACTCCAATACTTCGAGGCCGGTAGGGGCATATGATCTTTGATTACATATTTAACTAAGACCTTTTCTCACATCTCCTTCTTGGATTTGTTGAAGAACTCTCATTCTCATCGAGTCCATTTTGTTAGAAGCATTGGGTCTTGGTCACTTGATTAATGTTACCCCTCCACGGAGCACAAATCAACCACATAGACTTTGACATCTATCCTCCTTGGGCAACTTGAAAGAGATGTTGGATTCATCTTTGACATCAATAAGATGCCCACCATGTCGAGCTGACACATAGAGGTGACCCAACATTGTATTTACAGGTTTGGATCTATAATAATTATGTTAAACATGCAATGATTAATAATGGGGCAAATTTGTTAATATTGTCCCCTTTTCATTCCTCTAAAATTTAGGCTATGGGAAACCAATTGTTCCTCAACTAGAAATACGCTTTGAGAGGCTACAATGATAGTCTCAAAGAAACATCCATAGGGACCATAGTGCTCCTAGTTACTCTTGGGCCTAAGATGGTTCTAACTGAGTTTTATATTATAGATAGGAAACCAACTATAATATGATTCTTGGTTGACCTTGGATCCATCGATGAAGGAAATCCCTTCCACGCTATTCCAGGAAGTCAGATTTTACATTTGGGGAAAGTCTTCATCACTCAGGGTGACCCAAAGCCTTTTGATATTCACCTAGCCAACTTAAAGAAGAAACTGGGGTCCATATAGAAGTTTGAAACTCCCCACCAATCAAGTGAACAAACCTAAAGATGTAACACCAAAGTCTAAACTAATTCCCACAATGGAACTAGAAACCTCCATTTTAATTGAGGGGTTGTTGCAACTAAAGATGAAATTGTTGTTGTTGAGACAATATCAATGGAAACCACAACTAATATTGTCAGTTGTTTGGAGAAATGATTTTCCTATTCTCCTCCCTTTTGACTCCTTGGGCATAGGACATGCTCTAGGAATCGCCTCTCTCTTCCATCTAAGAGATTTTGCATGGTTGAGGTCTTAGAAGTGGAGGAAGAAGATACTAGAAATGATCAAACATCAATCTTCCCTAGAAATTGTTGGATGCTCAACTATGATGGAGTAAAGTGTCATTTTGGTGTTGGGGCATGTGATCCTCACTTCCCTAAAAGGGAAGGTTATGCCTTTTTCCTTTAAGCTCAATTTTGAATGCACAAATAATGGTGTCAAGTATGAGGCTCTTCTTCTTGGTCTCATTATAGCCAAGAGAATGGGTGCTTGCAATATTAGAGTTTTGGGTGATTCCCAACTAGTTGCCAACCAAGTTTTAGAAGTTTATGGGACTAGAGCAGGAGCACCTGCAACTCTATAATATTGTCATACTTAACCTAAGAAAAGGTTTTGACTTCATATCCATTGAAGCTATCCCATGTGAACATAACCTTTTAGCTGATTCCATGGCTACTTCCACTTCTCTCTTTTTTCCAAAAGATATTTGAAGATATTGAATTCATTGTTTCAATCCGAACCAACCCCTAGTTTGAAAAATGCCTACCAATCCAATTTTGGCATACGTTGAGACTGATAATGAGCCTTCCACTTTATATTATGAAAAGAGTGATGAGGTTACTAGGTTACCTTAATGCATACACTTGACCTTCATCCCACACATCATCAAGAGGGGCTTCACTCTCATACCTCACTCTTCCTCCTATTTTGGAGATCGTACGATGGTTCCTTCCTCATCGAAGGCCTTGAGATCTATGAAGTAGAGGAGGAAGGAGAACTAGAACTACCTCTCAGCCCCACCCCAAGTTTGAAGAAGGTAATGCCTCTTTAATCAAAGGGACCATCGATATAAATATCGGGATGGAGGAAGACCCTAAGATATTGAAACTTGGTTCTTCTTTAACTCCGAAAAGAAGTGGAAATTCATACGAAGGTTCTCAAGGAAAATTCAAAATCCTTTGCATTCAACTACAAAGAGATGATGAGAATTTCTCCCAAGTTGCATTCCATAATCTCGTAACCAAACCTAACGCCAAGCCCATAAAAAAAATTCAAGACCTATGAATCCAAAAGTGGCTCTGATGGTCAAAGAAGAGGTTATGAAACTCCTATAGGTGGGATTCATCAAACTTGTAGATTATTCAATGTGGGTATCAAACATAGTCCCCGTTCTCAAGAAGAATGGGAAAATTCAATATGCATTGATTTTCAGACATAAACAAGGCATGTCCTAGGATGATTTCCCATTACCTTCCATCGATGTTATCATGGACGCAATAACTAGATATGAGTTGTTGTCACTCATGGATGATTTCGAGTTATAATCAGATTAGGATCTTTGAGGAGGATCAGACAAAGACCACTTTCACTACTCCTTGGGGTACCTATTATTATTACATAGCAATCATGTCATTTGGTCTTAAGAATGTTGGTGTTACCTATCAATGGGAAATGACCTATATATTCCATGATCTTATTCACAAGATTGTGGAATCATATGTTGATGATCTTTTAGCTAAGGCCAATAAGCGTGTGATCACCCCGAGGTGTTTCACATCATCTCTCTCACCTCATTGAATACACATCACATTAAATCTAGAGAAGTGTGTATTTGGAGTGATGGGAGGGAAGTTTTTGGGTTACATCATCTCTTCATGAGGGATTGATGTAGATCTGAAAAAAATTTAGCGGTCTTAGAGATGACTCCACCCACAAATGAGTCGGGCATCAAGTCCTTTCTTGGAAAGTTTAGAGCAATCCCCGGTTCATACCTGATTTAACTTGTGCTATTCATCTATCAAAAATTTTTTAAAGAAGGATTGTTGTAACATCTGGATGACGAATGAGTGTCACGAGCATTTGAATTGGTCAAGCATTTCCTATTATCGCCACCCACACTCATGCCACCTAAGGTGGATCATCCTCTCATCTTATATTCTCAAGCTACATAACATCTCTCTAGCTTGCATGTTAGCACAAGAAGATGATGATAAATGTGAATGTGTAGTTTACTTCATTAGTCACACTTGCTAGACTATGAAACACACTATACAAGGAAAAAAGGAATGCCTTGCTATAGTGTTTTTTAACAAAATGGTTAAGGCATTATATGATTAACCAAGAAATGTGGGTAATTGTCAAGATAGACCATCTTCAAAAGTTTCTAACACAGGGTTCCTTTTCCAAGAAAGTTGGATGCTTCATGACCCTAATGGGTGAATTTGAGTTAACCTTTATCAATCAAAAGTTTGTCAAAGGAAAATCATTGTAGATTGGTTGGCAGACAACCCATTAGATGAAGGGATCTCTAGTAGACTTGGATTTCCTTGATGAGTGTGTGTATTACATAGAAATCAGGCCTCTTATTTCTACGTGTCCATGGTATTCAAACATTGTCAATTTCATTATGGACCACACATACCCGAGGGGGAAACCTCACAATAGAGAAGATGGTTACACATCATAGCCTACCAAATATGTGATTATAGAACAAGTGCTTTATCACAGAGCCTTTGATGGAATGTTGTTAAGGTGTGTCGATGAGGAAGAGTTGGAAAATATTCTCTTCGGAGCCCAAATGAGTCTATGTGGGGGTCACTTTGAGGGCATACCATTGCTCGCAAGATACACCGGATGGGTTATTTTTGGCCTACTTTAGAGCACATGTTGTGGATTATGTGTGCATGTGCCATAAATGTTAGGAATTCTCTCATGAGATTCATATACCTGCCCAAGCTCTATAACCTATTACAACACCCTAGCCCTTTTCCACATGGGGTTTAGATTTGATAGGGAAGTTTTCTCCCTCATCAATGGATGGCCACAATTTCATAATTACGGCCACAAAATATTTCAAAAAGTGGGTTGAGGCCATGCCTCTTACCACCGTTCCTGGTCTATGATCACAAAGTTCATCTTCAATTAGATCATTTATAGGTATGGGTCCCACGGTCATTATCTCAGATAATGGCACATCTTTTAAGAATGAAGAGGTGTATGAGTTATGCACAAAGTTCAATATAAACCACCACATAGCCTCTTTATACTATCCTCAGGCCAATGGACAAGGTTGAGGCTATGAACAAGACGTTAAAATCCATTCTCCTAAAAATGGTCAAGGAGAATAAACATGATTGGCATTTGAAGTTATTTCCGGCCTTGTGGGCCTACAAAACTTTAGTAAGAATGCCTACGGGGGCAACCCCATATTCCTTAGTGTTCATTTTTGAAGTGGTTTTACCACTTGAAGTTGAGATACCTAGTCTCTGAATATCATTGCAAGGCATCTTAGGTGAAGAAGGATATCACGAGGCATGACTCGTTGAGCTAGAAACCCTCGACGAAGCTCGGCTCAAAAAGAAATGACATAATAGTGTCTACACCGACCCGGATGATCCAATAAGTAAACAAGAAGGTGCATGAGCATGAAATATTAGTAGGAGATCTAGTATTGAGACTTGATAATCAGATAGATAAGAAAACCGAGTGAAGGAAGGAAATTCAAGCCAAGTGGTTGGGCCCATATCGAGTCATGGAGGACTACAAGAATGGGGCATATCACTTATGTACATTAGAGGGTGAAGAATTTGGTGAATCCATCAACTCACTTCACTTAAAACGTTACTACACATGATCCATCTGCATTTCCACATGTACATTATTGCATCCGCATACATGCATTTTCATTTTTAGATCATTTTGTAAATTTGTAATCAAAGAACTTATCTTTCAAGAAAATTTCAAAACTTCTAAAAATGTTGGAAAAACATTCAATCATGCCTCTTCAAATATTCATGTAGTATTATCATCAACATTTGATCATTTCATCATTTCAACAAGTTAAGACATAATTTTGACATTGATCCTACCAAGGCCTGCATACTTGGTTCTACTCATAGCTTCTTCTAGCATAGGTGTCTTTTCCCATAGTCTATTCTAGAAGCTTCTTGATGTCACATCTTTCCCAAAAAATCTCTTTGGTAACAAAAGCATTCTAAACATTTTACCCGAGATCACTTGTTCACTACCTTAACCTTCAGTGTTGAGCCCTCACATCTTACTAGTTGCATGGGGTTGAGGCTAGGGGCAAGTTCTCCCTCCCAAAAGCACAACTCAAAGTTTTTTTTTTTAAAAAATGAACAAGTCAAATCAAATAAATGCAAAAATCTTTCATTTACAAATAAAACTACACTTCCTTGCCCCACCAATCTTCGGTGATGAGCCCACGCTTCTTACTTGTGAGGTTGGGAAAGGGGGAAATGCCCTTACTCACCTATATATCTTGTCCTCGGTGATGAGCCCATGCTTCTTACTGGTAGCATGGGGCAAGGTATAGGGGTCTCTTCAAATAAGTTAGTAAGTTGTAAGCAATTCATTCAATAAAAAGTTCTTTGAAATCTTAAATCCCAAAAAGTGAATTAGATGTGTATGTTCCAAAAGAGTTAAAACCTTAAAACCATATTTTTTTCAATCGAGTGGCCATCTACGGATCTAAGTCTAGATAAAATTGCAAGCAAATCACATTCTAGACTATGTAGTAAATTATGTGTGTAGAGTTAGGTTGTAGGTTCCTAATTGGATTTCTATCAAAATCTTGTCTTTCTCTCATCACTTCCATTCATCAAAATCATACAACTCACGTCCCTTCTAGCTCTCGGTGTTGAGCCCTCACATCTTACTAGTTGTGTGGAGTTAGAAGTGGAGTGGGTTCATTTTCTTATCATATCACATTCATCATAATTTTCCAACTAAATTAGAGGTATCAAATATTGCTTTTAAAAACAAAAGTTTCAAATTACATTGTGTTTGCATTAGCATCATATAAAACAAAACAACAAAAATAAATCATTTTATTAGCATATCATCATCCATAGCATGCATCCAAAATCATATAAAACATTGGAAATTTTGAGCATCTAAGAGTACACAAGTGAAATAAACCATCAATGAGTCAACTCTTACGCAAGAATGACTGAAACAAAAAAGTATATGTATATATATATCCATAATAATTCAAGTCTATATACAATGTTGTCACACTCTAGGTGTGGTCAAAATGCTCACTAATGAGCACAAAATTAAAAAAAATCATCATATATATGTCTTGCAAAATGACATCAAAGTAATAAAGGCATGTGGCCTATCCCTCCCTACGAGACCCCTGAAGGTGCTCGGCTAGGACTCCTGTTGTGGCTCCTATGGCATGAATGTGAGCCTCTGTACACTGAGTGATGAGAGTGACCATGTGATCTACCAGTAGTTGCAGCCTTGTTGCGAGAGTGGCTCTACCTCTCCATCCTCTAGGCTAACCGGAATGCGGCAAGCTCGGTCCTCGTATCGAAAAGGACCTTTGCACTCGCCAAACCGATGCAAAAACATCAATGTGATGGTCATCCTACAATGGTTTCCCCATGTCCGCAGTAGCTACTCTCTAGCCTTCCCCATGGGAACGAGAATGTGTCACCAAGATTTGGAAATAAATTCTTACCATCAATCAACGAAGGGTGCATAAAAAGTAAAAGAAAACAATGGCGAGTTAGAAAACTATTAAAAACTCAAAAAAAAGAAACACAACATGTAATTCACTAACAATTCTAAGTTATATAGTCAAGACAAGAGTATTTACATACTCGGATCTCTTGGCATCCAAGAAGGGTCAACTGGTGCAGTTAGTGGTGGTGGATCCACTATAGGCACCTACTTGAGCCTCACCCTCTCCTAAGGTGATGTGTTGGCCCATCACAGACTCTCATCACCACCTCCCTCATGAGAAAGTGGCACCTCGAAAAAAGAGTCTCCTTCTCACCTCTACCTCTACTCTCTCTATAATAGTGATATCCTTTGTGACCCGCCACTCTATGTCACTATCCCCCTCACTATCATGAGCAGTATCCTCTCCAACCTCCTCACTCATCTCCTCATGAGTCTCCCTCGGTCTCTATCTCTGTAGTACCGTGGGCCTCCTCCTCCTCCTCCTCCTCCCCATGAGTGGGTGTGGCCTCAATCTGGAGGAGGGCTACTAGTGCTCTAGGAATTAGGATAACCTTCATAGTGATAGGTACCATGGTGTAACAATTGTCTAACCATGTAGGCCCTTAGGGCCTCCATGAGCCTCTCTAATGCCATGGTAAATAATGGGAATGATAGGAAGTGCATTGTCATATGGAAGCCCAAACTACTGAGGGACTCTGTCAATAGGGTGGACCTCCACCCTAGCCGTCATGTCTACTAACTACGTCACATTGCCACAAAAAATCAGTATAGACCAGCCATCACCCCATAACCCAATCATATCTTGGTATGGCCTCGCAATGAAGTCAAATTTAATTAATGTAATGACAATAGTTGATGTACCCATCTGAGAGGATCCATGACTATCCACCTCACTGGCTCGATAGCCCCCAAATCTAATATTCCAACTCCCCTCTTGTAGGGGATGATCCTCTCATAGACCCATCTCATAACCAATGTAGGGTGGCTCAGGGACTTCCCTATAGCCTAACATGGTATAAATCATGATATGTGGCTCCAAGAATGTCCACACCCCAAGCATAGATCCTCCCATACTGCTCAATATCTAAATAATAGGATCTCAACAATAAAATAGATTTTCCCCACCCTTGTCTCCCACCAAACACGAAGCCAAAATACCAATGATGGCCTTATGTAGGTTGGGAATAGGTATGAGGAACAAAAGTAACCTCATGCATGCTCGTTTGGCACCGGTATTGGGTGCCCCATCATCTCCCATGTATGTTTCCCAACTCCTAGATATAGCGGTTCCTATCCCCACTATCTATCGAATCACCTATCACCATGAAGTGCATCCTAAATCCCAAAATCTAGTAAACATCCTCAAGAGTGATGGTCCACTCTCCCCTAACACCACTAACCCAGAAAGTAATTTGGTCGTCATCCCAATAGCTCAGTAAGTCACATAGTAAATGATTGGTTGGCACTATTAATGTCGTCTGTGAAATCCTCCATATGCCAGCTCTATGTAACAAGTCCCTCTCTAAGAGGGATAATCGATCAATAATCCTAAGCCACTGATCGTCCCTCTCGGCCCTCTCCACCGAATGTAAGATTCATTTTGCGTTCACTAAAACAAGGAAAAGTGCAAGTTAGGAACATGATTCAACACATAAGCTCATAAAAAACAATACAAAATAGCTTAAAATAAAAAAAATTAGCCTAATTTTTCTAAAACAAGCCTTTCCTCAATAATTACGCAATGGGAGCCCAATAGAGTGGTTGGTTTCGTAATTGCCATGCCATTGTCTCCGCACTTCCGCCCTCAGCAAAGCCAAAATAGAGGGTGGTAGTTTGTAACCACCACCTTGCAAAGTGGTGTGGAGTCACCTCTAGAACTAACGAGTCATCCCTATGACCCACAAAATTTAAAAAAAACAAAAAATGGACCATTTTGATGAAAAAAATTAAATCCACCTGACGACCCTCTAGGGAACATTTTAACCAAAATGTTAGGTTGTGGAGCTTGTTTTCATGTGAGAAAGTGTTGAGGACTATACACTAAGAGTACTATACACTTTCCACAGTGAACATCTCGCCGGGGTTTTTGGCCTTAAAACGTGCTCGATATATCAGGAAACGTGCTTTTCTCATATGGGTGGGATTTTGACCCATAGGTTTATGGGACGGTTTTGGCCCATGGTTTTGATACCCATGGTTTTGTAAAGTTGCTTAAGTAGTTGTCTACTTATATGGTTTTGTGTATATGGTAGGTATCATCATAACTTCCAAATGTTTTAAATTTGGGTGTGAATTTTGTAGAGTTTGTTGAGAATAGCTCCAAAAGATCTAGGATATTGTATTGAGAGAGCGATGGCATGGCTGTAATAAAATCTTAGCAAGTGATTCTTGGTGGACGTAGCCCAAATTGGGTGAACCACGTTAAACTATCTTATCTAAAACTGTTGTGTTATTTTATATGCACTTTAATTTGAGATCAGTAATATTTTCTACATATTAGTTTCTATCTGTTGTGATTCTATGAGGGATTATCCCGCATATTTTATACCTTATTTCCTAACAATCCCTATGACCCACAAAATTCAAAAAAAAAAAATGGACCATTTTGGATGAAAAAGTTAAATCCACACTGACGACCCCCTAGGGAACATTTTAACCAAAATATTTGTGAAAATAACCCCCTTAGGTGTAGATTTTTCAATTTTTCACATTTTAGGTTTAAAATGAATAAATGCAAAATAATAACCTTTTTATTAGTTGCTACTCCTCTCGCTTGGGGGCTATGATCACATCATCACACTCTTCGATTTTACTATACTCTCGCTCAAAATTCACAGTAATCCAAAGCTCCAAATTCTCTATGAGGGTGAGTGCAAATGATTTTGAAAATAATTGTTTAGATATACATATAGCTTGTTTTAACTTTGTTTTGAGTATGTGTGTCTTGTAGGGCTAGAGCACTGGCGTGGGTATACTTCTATCCCACGTAGATGGTAATTTCTTGTCATTTTGTTTTAGCATGTTTCTTTCAATTTCATATCTATTTGCAGTTGAGTTTTGTTTGCATTTTTCAGGTAGTGGGAGCTTGGATGGCGTTACTTGACACATGGGGCTAGGTATAACTTCTAACTCCCTATTTTGGGAATGCCATACTTGGACTCTATGTTTTACGCCTCTTCATAGCTAAAACACTTCTCTCGAGGGGAAATATATACGCACCCAAATTTGAACATCCTACATTGTCAAAAATGGTTCAAAAGTCCCCAATGATGATTCATGTATTTTTCAAAGGTGTTCGAGCCCCTTTCTCTCTTTGTAGTTTATATTTGTAGCCTAGAAAACCTTACTTATCCATTTCCTACTTTCCTTTAGCTTTCTGCAATGGTTTCCTTAAATTTTTTGCATAAAGTTACGTAACCACCGGTTAGGTGGGGCGGTAGTTATCCAACCTCCCGGTCTACCTAGCGGTGGTTATGCAACATCCGATTTTCCCTATGCGGCGGTTTCATAACCACCACCCCCGCGTGACTGGTGGTTCTATGTGAATTGGTCGAGACTTCCCAAGCATGATTTAGACGTGTGTTAACTCACTTAATTTCACATGTAACATGTTTCCTAATCAATTTGGCTGATTTTAAGCTTTACTGATTCGTATCAACCTCCTCTTCCACTTCTAATTGTTGATTGAGTGTTTAACTGCCCCTCCTTGTTCTGATGGGGCATCTAATTACTACCAAATGTCTTATACCATTTCCCACCTATGTTCTATAAAACCAATGCTTCTTGAAGCAAATGGATGGAGAATTTTATTGTGAATTGTATTGTCATATGCTACTGAAATCATTGCTAGAGACTACACAACCAAGCACTATTCTCTTGTGTTTCTTCTTCTACCTACATTGCTACCAGACCACTTGTAAGCCACCATTGCTCCAAAGGCCTTCTTCTTTTCTTCTTCTGCATTCCCACTTCCTGGACTCATGTGAACATTGAAGATTGGAAAATATAACTAAGGGGACACAAGAGTAAACCACAACTGCTTTGCCTTAAATACTGCAAAATTCCAAGTTGGGGTTGTAATTGGATTTCCTTATTTCTTCAATTCTTTATTTTGAATTTGTACGCACATTACTTACTAGAGTAGAAAATCATTTCCATTTCAATTATTGCAAATAGATAGATCAATATTGTAGCTTCCATTTCTTTTAAAAATCTTCCTGGATGATAAATTGTTTCTTTTCTATCCCTGTGGATTTAAAGGGAAGTTTCTCTGAGGAAAGCTTTTGTGTTAATTTAGAATCAACTGCAATATCATTTCATTTGTAAAACTTCCATTGAATCCTTCTTTACTTTTGTCGGGAAGTTTATATTTCTTTATTTCTTCTATATTGGGAAGAAACATCTTCTAGAAGCTTTGATTTATTCTCATGCCTCGGGTAGGACAAAAGATTCACATCCACAATTACATTTTGGAAAAGCTTTATTTTATTAGGATACACCCTAGATGCACTAAGACATCACTCAACCTAGACTCGAGCGCTTACTCCAAAGCGTGCAAAGGTACCAAGTCCCTTTTTAGGGTTGCTTTGAGGCGAGAATGATAACATGATGAAGCAATGATATATATATATATATATATATATATCATAATCGATCCATCATTACACAAAGGTGCATGCAGATCCGATCTAAGGAAGAATAAGCTTTAAACAATAACCATGATTAAATCCAAAACATGCAATACTTAAGCATACAAGAATGACACTTAGATTCGGCCAATATCTTCCATCTATTAATCAAAACATCATTACAGAAGATTCTTACAATACTTTCAGTCTATGCCATGACACGCATGGATCTAATACTGATAATCCATATGCAAGACTACGTATACATACGCACACACTCTCCACTATGAATATCACTATGAACTATATCAAACTACTCTACTACTCTGTAGTTCATCACATATATATAGGGCAGGAATTTCCCTTCACCACTTATCTACTCCAAAAATATGTTGCATGCTAATAATAGCCATGCGTCGTTTACAAATATAGCCACACATGCAAGTGTGCTATCTATAGATCTCTTACAGTTAACTGAGGTGATGAATCTATTCTTATCTCATCTCCATGCAAGAACGCTTCAATCTGATCCTCTAAAGATAGAAAATGCATGGTGCACATGTCTCTCGCATCATTTGTGTGGTCTACACGCCATCTTCTAAAAATAGACTTCATACGCAAAATTGGCTAAGTCTCGAAACTGAATTTGTAACTCCACACGATGTCCTTTCTATTCCCTTGTGCACGGTCCTTCCCGTTTCTTAGATCCCTTGATCCTGGCCTGATATTCCATGCAAACCTTGTGTGTGAGTTCTACTAAGTGTTTCCTCTTATCAACATTACCCCACACTAATCTCGTTGTTGCCCTGACAATGGTTATGTCCAAAATTGAATAAAATGATGTGAATAAAGAGTACTCAGAAATAATATGAATGGATAAAAGAATAACTTATGTCTCGGGATCTTCTCGCTCCATCTTGAAGTATCAACTCTAATACTCCCCTTTATTTCAGCCTCCAGTTCTTACCAATCATTTAGTGCCTTTTCTTCTTGCTCTGGTATGTCCACAATGATGGACTCTAGCTCATCTTGTGTTACTTCTCCTTTTTCATTCTGTAATACTAGCATAATGTTGGACATTGAGGTATGTGTCCCTTCTAGCACATCCATTTTATGGGTGATGAGTTTCCCAAACTCATCTAACCTTTCCTTATGTGACTATTTTGTTGTGGCGGTGCCTCACGCTTTTGTTTCACATAGTTAACCTCTTAGCATGGCCTAACATCTCATATTTTATGGCCTTCTAGAAATCATTTTCCTCTACCAAATTCTTTACCTTTATTAGCACTTTAGAGGTTGTACATATGGTCAAGGCATTATCGGCCTTCTTCAGTTCTTCCTAGAGCACGTGCGGTAGATCCTCGTATGATGCAATCTTCCTCGCTACTACAACCTTAGCCTTTTCTAACTATTCTTAAGGATTATTTGGCTTGTCTAGTATTCTGAAAGTGTCATCCTTTAGTACCAAGTATACCATAGTCCTTACAAAGTACATCACCGGGAAATTATTTTGGCACCTTGGACTCCATATGTGAGCGCACTTTGAGCACATGATCTCCAATTTCATCTCGCCATGTTTACGAAAGTGTCATACTTTCTTTCCCTCAAGTCCTTCTCTTGAGTCAAGCGTCTTTATTTTTGCATCCTTCATCTTTAGTTCCTCACGCAAACACTCTAATTGTGGTAGCCTTGTCCATGTTTCTTCTAGCCACTTCAGTTGATACTTTCACCAAGGAATTACTCACTTGTTCATCGATATAATAGTGGGATTTACTTTTTGTTATGTGTCTAGCCTTTGGTGTCTTCTTTAACCGCCTTGATACACAGGACTCTTCACACACATCAAAGTCGGGATTGTCCATGTGTGTATGCATCTACCATGACATTTTCTTGGGAGTGCACATTGTTTTCATGTCTCCATCCATGAGCTCCCAACCAAATAAATATGTTTGTGGAAAAGTTATCTAGAACTAAGAATGGATGATTTTCCCAGTATCCTCTACATATTCCATAAGAGGTGCACTATGCTCTCTACTCATCCTTCCTATCCTTATCCCTCTTGGAACTATGGCATCAAGGTTAGGAATCTGTTGTTGTATCCTCGGCGGTGTCATGTAGTCGACTACGATTTATCCTTTTCTCTTCCTTCCCCTTCCTTCATCTCTTGTTCGTTCATCTCTTCTTCCTTCTTTTCTTCTTCCTTGTTCTAGGGTTCCTCTTCTTGCACTGTGGAGTAGGTGATACATATGCTCTCTCCAAATTCTTTGGCCTCTTCATCCAACTTCATATTTCTTCTTCTCTTCTTCTCTTAAGGCTCCTTGGGTGGTGATAGGTGCGGTGATTTCCTTACCATTTGATAAGTTCCACCTTGTGTTCTCATGCATTTGAACACCTTCTTAAATCTCTTCTCTTCTTACATGACCATTTTATCTTCTTCATCCTCTCCTTGTGGTGTAGTCATGCGCTCTACTTATTTTTGTCATAGGGCTACCTTTTTTTGTGTTCTAAGCCTCCACTTTGTCTTCTCGCTCTTCTTCTTCATCATTCGTTTCAACGGTGTCTACGGGCCTTTACACCGAATGGTTTCCATTATATGTTTTCCCTTCGGTGGTCTTGGGGTGTGAACTCATTCTCCACATATTTTTTATTTCTCCATCTTAGGCTTTAAATGGATATACACTAGTTTTGCCCCAAAGTGTTTCTAATAGCAGAGTCTCGGCTTTATACTCAACACCTCACGAAATACGCCTCTCAACATAGGCATTTTTTCCTCGGTATACATATTTCTTTCTCAAAGTATGGTAGTCACAATCTACCTTATCTGCATTGAACACCAACCTTTGTGTGTTTGTGAATCGATGGACAGATGCTTGAAAGTACCTCACCATTGTGAACGCATAAGGTAACTTGCACCAAGGGCTCCATGATCCATTTATCATCGGGAAGCGCCTGATGCAGAATTTTTGGTAAACAAAAAAGCCAACTTGTTATCCCACTACGAAGGCAAGTCCTTCGGTATGTGACACTCTTCCTCGAATTCCATGTGGAGCTTTTCATACCACTTCTATGCCCTTTCCTTTACATCATCAGTCATGGACCCTTTGCAAAGGTACTTGTTGAACCTTTCAATTGGTGATTTATTGTTCATGGGGTACTCCCATATCTTCTCCTTCGGCCCATCCGCACACCATCTCCATAAACACCGGTGTTAACGGGACAATGCCAAAACTTAGCTTACCTCCCATGTGTGCTTCCTCCACTATCTATTTTGTAATATAGCCCAAATGTTTGTAGATCACTCCCTTCCCCATGTGCTTTTCCACATGCGACCACATAGTATTCACTTGTGACCACCGATCCTGGTCATTCAACTTGGTGATGAGGTGTGCTTGATGCTTTCACAACTAGAAAATTCTTCATTTTTTTGATGTCCATTCCATGCGGACCCTTTTGTACCCAAATCCTCCCAAGTCTTCAAGATCGTGACTTTATCTCATAATTCGTTCTTGATATCTTATCTTGTGGCTTCCAGGACCTATCACGGTGGAGATCAACGAGGATGATAATCCAACCCTTTATCTGTGAAGTAGAAGAAATCCTCATGCCTACTTATGAGCCATCTATACAAGGGCTCATACTTCCCATAATAAGGAAGCTCATACACTTGGTAAACACCAATCCTTTTCAATAGATTCTCTCATGCATCATCATAGACTAGCATGTCATTTGTTGTGTGCTTATTTGTTCTCAAAGTGAGTAGGGTATCCAAGTCCTTATTTTCTTCGAGGTTTTGTGGTTATACTCACTCACTTTACTCTTCCGATATATGATTCCCTCTCCAGGCCAACAATGAAGCCCTCTGGATACTAAATCTCCAAAAACTACTTTCGGGGACATCTCCCTTCCTCCTCAACAACTATCTTCTTCTTTCTCTTTGTTGTTGCTACGCTTCTTGGGAGCCATTTTCACCTTTCAACCATTTGTAAACCCTTTCTTCTGCAACTTTGTAATGTCTACTTCAAACCCTAACTTTGATTAACTTGTTCCTAGGTGAAATCATGAAATCATGTGCCCTAACTCTTCTTTGTCGTCCTACTTTGTTTAAACCCTTCTTCACTTTGGGGATACAAGTTTCTTAATGCATGATCTTCTTCCCATGCCCGGTTTCACTCTCTTCTCACCTTGAATCGATCACTTTGGCTCTTTGCACTTGGCTTTTTTCACAAATTCTCTTAGTCGTAATGGTAAAAATGAATTCACATCTCATCCTTATATAGATTTTCAAATTTTAGTGCATTTATTGCTGCTCCACCTACCAAATTTCCTCTCTCATTCATTGACCAATTTTTTCTTTCTGCGTGGTACATCTTTATGCCCTAGTTATAACCTTAGAGTGCACATTCCTACCCTCTTGCCACAAACTTCTCTTTAGCACACACCCTTGCACCCAGTACCTCATCACTTTGTGCCTTCTCTGGTAGTTACCATGGCTGCAACTTACCTTACGTTATACTTTCCCTTCACTAATATCCATCCTTGGTCACTTTTGAGAAGTAATCTTTTGAAAACCACCCTTAGCACTTATTCCACTCAACTTCCAATCTTCACATTATATCTTCCAATCTCCACATCATTCTTCCCGGATATCACCACCCTTATTATAATGGATATCATAAACCACCTGACAATAAAATTATGTGTAGTCCTCTACGCATCAACCTACTTCATATTTTAGTTATCTTTATCAGTGCGAAGCACGCTTATTACCAAGAACAAAAATTAAATTGACAAAGCATAGCAACGATGAAGGAAATACATTAATTAAATGTAGAAATGAAATATTTCCTTATTACAAACACGGAAGACTTATTTATAGTAGAGCTTCAACCTACTCCCATTAAAGTAACCAGGTAGCCGTGTTTCATCAAGTGCTTCTAATGAAAGCACTTGATTTAAGTTTGTGAATGATTTGATACGGCCCCAAACAATGCACCTTAAGCTTCCACTGGATGGCACAAGAACTTAGAGTCATAAATAAGTACCATTTGTCCAACCTCAAGCTTCTTGCTCCTTAAATTTCTGTCATGGCATGCTTTATGTCTTGATTTTCTTGCTTGACTCTAACGTGCTATGGCACGTCGCTCATCTAGCTAAATCATCTTCTCAATGTTTTCTTCTAAAGCTTTCTCATTAGCTAGAACTCCAATGTGTGCAATGTGCAAAGAAGGTAACATTAATTCTATAGGAAGAACAACTTCCGCACTAAACACCAACTGAAAAAAGTGTGGCCTTGTTTAATCGCTTATAAGTGGTTTGTAATCCCAAATAACGGTGACACTTTATCATCCCAATACTTTCTTCCAACATCACAAATATTTTTCAATGTCTAGCTCAAAATCTTGTTGAAAGCCTCAGCAGTTCCATTTTCCTGAGGGTGATAAGGTGTAGTCTTGTGGTGTGCAACCATAAACTAATCTAACAAGATCTTGATTATCTCATTCAAAAAGTGTGTGCCCCTATCACTTGTCAAACTTAAAGGAAATCCATATCTTGTAAGAACATCCTCCCATAGAAACCTAGATTTTGTAGCTGTTTTATAGTCCTTCGTAGGCATTGCTTCTGCCCACGTTGTGAGATAATCTGTACAAGTGATGATATAGCGTGATCCAGTCCAACGCGCGGCTGGAAAAATAGGTCCTCTAAAGTCAATAGCCCATTTCTCAAATGCTTTTGCACTAGTAATCGGTCTCAAAGGAATCTCATATCTCTACCCTAGTTTACCTAGATGCTGACAATGGTCACATGCCTTGCAATACTCTTTACAATCCTTGTATAATGTCTCCCACCATAGGCCAACAAGTAGGATCTTTTGCACGGTAGCATCACCTACATAGTGGCCACCTTTAATACCACCATGTGCTTCCTCCATTACATCCTTACACTCATGCTCTCATACACAATGGTGTAATACCTCATCCTGCGCTTAGCTTGTATAGATCACCACTGATCAACATAAAAGTTTTTACACATATAGCAAGTTGTTTCTTTTCCAATCATTCATGATGGTGCCATACCCGATCAGTAGAAAAACAACAATGTCTTCTAATTACGATGGTGCACATTGTAACCTATATAACTAGACATCCGGCATGGTTTCTTCAATTGTCTATGCTTCCTCTTGTTGGTCCGAAAATCATTAGCTTGGGTAGATCTTATGGATAAGCGAGCCAACAGTGTGCGAGGCATAGCCACTCTTTGAATCAAGAAAGCTGGCCCGGTTTATTGCTATTCTACCAGCAGGAATCTATGCAAGTCTCACAGATTCTACCTTCGGGGGTTTGGGATCTCATCCCAGTAGGTTTATTTCCAGCTGCGAAGAGAAAGGAATGAAAGAGAGGAGGAAGAAGGAACAGGTCCGAAGGGAGAAAAGAAATGAATTCCAAAGCAGAAAGGTCAGAAGATTTATGTTTTTGGGTTGGTAGTAAACAGAGCCAAACCTACTTGCATAAATAAACAAAGCAATACTGATGATAAATAAATGACAATAAAATAGAAGCAGATCCAACAGAATAAATACACAGATCTAACATAAGAAAGATCTAATGTATATAACACAGGTATTCAGCACAAAGTCCAAATATTGTATTACTAATTTGTTCTGTTACAAAAAGCTCAAAGTCTTTTCTCCTTACTCCTATTTCTCATCTGAAAGATATTCATCCATCCCTCAACACAACAAGTGTTGGGGTATTTATAGAAGAAGAGGAGAAAAGAAGGCAAAAAGGAGCCAACAACTATTTACAAAGATATTTACAAAATATCTAAAAGTCATGTTGACTTTTTACAACTTGATGGATGACATCATCCCATGATGCAACATGGATGATGTCATCATTTGCATCAACATACTTCAGACATTCCAACAAGAAAGTGGGAGAGAGAGAAGAAGAAGAAGAAGAAGAAGAAGAAGCGGCTACTACTCGTCATCATCATCTGCGGCCGAAAGGGAGTAGCACTTTGCTTTTGATGTTCTCAGTGATGAAATATGGGCCCGAGCACGATATTCCAAAAACTTGTTAATCATCGGCCCAAATTGATCTTGAGAAGGATCCTTGTGCAGTTCGTTGATTACCTCACAAGTCTCCCGCTCATCTATGAGCTTCTCTGGGAGTTTGGAAAAATCCTTTTCCGCCTCAATGAGGAACCCTACGAAGTCCCTACAGGCCAGCAGGTTGTTGATAGATTCAGTGTCAAATGCGACCTCTGGCCCCGTTCCTTGAGAAGCGATCTCCTTGAAGATCCGGATGGTTTCATCAGATGTCCTTAAGGTAAAGGAAGGAGTGAGCAACCCTGGAGACATATTGAGAACAATTCGTTCCATTTGATGCATTGCATCCAGGGCCTCTTCCTTTACTTTGTCAATCTTTTCCAGAATAAATTCTAGCTGATCTATCCGATAGTCCAGAGTGGACATGGTTTTGTTGAGGGCCCTTGGATGGCCGAAGACACCGAACTTGACCAGATCTTTGACTGAACAGTCGAACATCTGTTGAAAGGTCTCGTGTTGGAGTCTAGCATGATCTAGCTCTTCTGATATGGGACCCGCTAATGCTTGGAGTTCCTTGTTCGCCTTTCCGATGTTTAGATACAAATTGACAAACTCGGCGATCACTTTTTCACTGTCCTTGAGGATCTGGCTCCTCCAAGCAGAAACGGCCATACCCTGCTCACCGATCTTTGAATATTCGTTGATTTTCTCCAGGTGAGAAGCTCAAAAGTTTCGGCGGCGATCGTGGGCGGCGCATTACCCATCTTACGCAAGGCACAGAAGCGGATATTTATTTTGCTCCTTTAGTAGCCTTTTTCTTCTTTGGTTTCTTGAAGCTTTTGCGAGAGGGCGTCGACCGCGGAAAGAGCTTCCCCACAGACTTTCGGAAGATGTCCCCATTGTGACTTGGGTCACGGTAAAATCTGTCGGAGACAGATCCTTCTTCTCTTTGAGGGGATCGGGGTATGCAATTTCCATGATTCTCTCACTGCGGACACTTTTAGAGAAGCGTGTAACGAGTTTGACTTCTTTGCCCCTTTGATTGGGATCACTAAAAGTCCATCGGAGCGATGGGAACTTTCCTCTTTTGTTGGCTCAGTTCTTTGAGAGATCCGGCTGGTCCTATGGAAGAAGGACCAGAAACAGAGGAGGGGGCAGCAACAGTAGAAGAGGGGAAAAACGTGGAGACACGCGGAGGCGGCATTGAGAGAATAGCCGAAGAAGTGTCCACGGGAGGAAGGGAAACTGCAGCTGCGGAAGACATAGGAAGGGAAGGGAGCTCGGAGATGAGGGAAGAAATGGAGGAGGAAAGATCAGCGAGGGAAGAAGATAGATGAAGAAGCAGGGGAAAGAGTAGAAGAAGGGGCGGAGGACACGACCAAAGGGATGGTCGCTTGAGTCACTCGAGGAGGGGAAGGAAGAGAAGAAGAAGGGATAGAAGGGACCTCTGTTGTGGTAGCAATGCCAACATCCTGAGTGGATGGGCCAATTGGACTATCCCCTGCTGCTTCTTTCTCTGGCGAATCCAGAGTTATTACCTGTTCTGGCGCTGTGGAAAGAGGACTCTCGGGGGCTTCTCCCTGAGTGGTGCTTGATTCACCTTCTGCACCTTTGCCTTGAAGCTGCTTCTTGGATGTGGAGGTGCGTTGCCCAATGGGGATGTTGTGAAATCAACCCCGAGGTAGATTAGGCCATTCATCCGGCACCAGTGCTCTGTCCTCCGCAAGGTTTCCTTGACCCTCTCCTCAATTATCTGAGGAGCCTTAGTTCTGTCAATGGCCGGAAAGGGCCAATCGTCCCCTTCTGTATCATTATATACTTTGTCCACTTCATCTTCCGTTGTTTGGTAGCCTTTGGGGACAATGGCTACCCCATACTGGATAATTTCTTCGCCAATGCTAGGCGAGAATGATCCTTTCTTCTGAGTTCTACCTCATGGAGAACGTCAATATAAATATCCTCAATTTGAGGGACATGGATCGGATCAAGCTTCGCTCTTGGCAGGCAGCCTCTTGGGTCGAAGGTAGGCCTAGGCTGGGAAGTCATGCTTCAAGTTGAGTAACTCCGGCTCTGCGAACATTTCCTTTGCCTTATGGTGGGTGGAGCATGTGTATCATTGCCCCTTTGTGAGGGGAAAGGAGTTCCACCCTTCTTTCTTTTTTGGCACTTTTCGTGATATGTGACTAGCTGCCTCGATAGTTCCAGCAAAATCAGCTTAGGCCCAGCATACCTTGGCAGCCTGGTTGGCTCTCCCAAAAAGTTGGCGGCCCTTAGATAGGTGAATGTGGGAAATTGGGTGAACAGGGCCCCCCATTTCTCCGTGGCTGCCACTATGTTTTTGGTTGTTCAACTATGAGTCAGATTTGGCCTCAATAGGCAGATGATGTGATAAAAGAATGCATCGTTGATTTTGGCAAATTGGGCGATGCTATTCTCCAGCTTCAATTCTGGATAATACTCATATATTTTGACTTGAGGCCAAACTCCACTTCATCTTTAGGCCGGATAATCCCTCTCGATCTTCTGCAGTGTAGACCACGTAGGAGTTCATATGGAATACTCCCGTTGTGCTGAACTGTTGTAGCTACTCGGAGATGGTGTTGCTTATGATCTCCCCCCAGCAAAAGCGCTGATCAGGAAAATTCTTGTTCATTGTTTCCAGTAGCGCAGCATCCATTTATGGAAGTAATGGGCGTCAGAAAGCCCGAAGACCCTACTCAGGAAGGTGATGGTATCACTGAGCTCTTCCGAGAAGTCACTGCGGTGGATGATTTGGGGCCACCGGGTTACCACCTTCTTGTTCTTCAAGTAGACTTCGTTCATTAGTTGCATGCATTGGTCTTCATTATCTTCCCAGGCCTTGATACACTCTGCTTGGCTGTGGCCACAAAGTGCGGTGGTGAGGGATGCCAAGTATCATCTCAAAATGACGGGCGGTGAGGTTAATGACTACCTCGCCCTTGTTTTTTTTGACACATCTTGTGTCTTTGTTGTAACAACTGAGCAACTACCATTATAAATTCATTGTTGGCTTTCTTTGTGGGATTCCTCCGGTGAAGTGCAGGCAACTGCTATCAATTTGTCCATCCATGGACTCCTTGTAACTTTCGAGTTACGGCCCCGAGAATTCCTCCATGTCAATATGACCCAGTCAGTCTCGACGTCCATGCTGCATTCGGCACGTGACTCGGGCATTCGACTCTTTGATATTTATACTTCATCTCTTCCTCGTGAAGCTTAGCCTTTCCTTTTGATTTGTGGGTCTCTTCTTGGATGTAGACATATGTTCTTTCGAACTTAGTTGCTGATCTGCATGAAGAAGAAGCGAGACCCAATCCAAAAAGGTTGAATTAGCCATTTGATCTTCCATTGAAATGTTAGCAGAAGAAAGAGTTAGAGATTATAAGGCTCGGGTGCATAGGGCGCATGCGTATTACAGCTTACAGGGCTAAAATAGGTAGGGCGCACAGGAAGAGGATGTTGCAAAGGTTAAACGGCGCCAAAGGCACATGGCGCATGGATGTTACAGATTGCATTGTATAAAGGGTGCATGAAAATTGAGTGTTACATAGTGACAGGATGCGCCCTTTGGCGCATGAAATTTTCATGTTGCATTAGAAATTGGCACGCCCTTTGGCGCATGGATGGTTCGTGTAGCAAGGACTTTTCGTGTGCCAAAGGGAATATGGCGTGGCGCACGAAAAACTCACACAACATGGTGTTATTGCAATCGGGGATGCGCCTGCGCCTTTATAGCTTCATACTTAGCGCAGATAAAACTTGTGTTGCATGGATGGAAGCTTGTATGCGGCATGGACGGATGGTGTGCGGAGTTTTGCATGTTGCCTTGAGGGCGCGTGGTGGTCGGAAAAATGGTTGCGCCGCGGGTTTTGCTCATGTAGCAGTGGGAGGACATGGTCTGGGCGCAATGTTCTTAGTGTTGCGGGAATGTGAGATGCGCGAGGAAAAAGAAAGTGAACTAAATAACTCTTTAAAGGGGATTTACATGGTTTTTAGATTTCTTCTCCTCTTTTCCTTTTTTTTCTGGTCAGTGGTGTAAATAAAACGATTCTAGATTAGGAGGGCCACAACCACTGTTTCAAGGATGACATCCTCTTCCAGCAGATCTGGAAAGAGGAAGGTAGGGAAAGGCAGACAGCAAACGGAGGAGGCTAGGTCAATATGCATATATCAACAACCAACCAACAAGCTAAAACCAGACCTCGAACACACCAAGAACTGAAAACACAAAACGCATAAGAGGGAGAAGAACCTCTTACGGATAAATAGAAAAGTTTGTAATGGGTCCACAAGGTGACGTGAAAACGGCGAGCGCGGGTGACAGAGGCTGACGAAAAATCACGTGCTCATCGAAAGTGAAAATGACATTTGGGCGCGCAAACCATATATATAGGTTAGGCTGGACATTAATCGCCACCCACTTTTGAAAGGCGCATGAAAGTTGTTGTCGGCAAAAGCGTGCAGGAAAAAATCCCGCGCGTGCGCCTTTGGCGCATGAAAACATTATCTGACAGAAAATTAAGCGCCTTTGGCGCACCAAAGCATCGTGTTGCGACATAAGATTATGTGCACCCTTTGGCGCACCAAAGGTGGCGCAACAAACGTTGTTATTACACATGATGGCGTATGCGCCTTAGCGCCTGCGAGGAAGGCTCAACAATCTTTGGTGCACCAAAAGTTGTGTTAACATCGAAAATCATGCGCGAAAGGTTTTAAAGGGGGCGCACAAAAGTTGGTGTTACATAGCAATTTCATGTGCCCAGACCAAAAAGGCTCAAAAGACTAAGTTCGAAAAACCAGGTTTCCCGGAAGGGATTTTACAACGTTTGAATGCGAGGATCCCTAACGAGGATCGAAACAAAATTTTCGGTATGGTTATCGGTAAAATTGCCCTTGTCGATTTTACGGGATAACAAATAGCTCTTTAGGGACTATCCTACTGCGAACTCGGGGGTAGAGAATCCCGATTCTCATGTGCCTATCCATTGGGTAATAGATTCAAAAACAAGGGCGACCAGGAGGAAGCAAAAGAAACACACAACAAACCAGAAAGCAAACACACGACTAAAGCAAACACACAACACAAAGCAAAGCTGTACAAGGAAGAGAGTAAGCTCTACTTCCTGAAAATCTTCAGATGTTGCCCGCTATAAGGAAGCGGGAGCTCGGTTCCATCCAGATATGAGAGATAGAAGCTATTCTCTCTGTTGAGCTGGTTGATCTTGAAGGGCCCTCTCCACAGGGAATCAAACTTTCCATGCATGCCCTTTGGTTCTCTTCGCTTGTCCCATAAAAGGACGAGATCTCCCACTTGAAAATCTCTCTGCTTGGCCTTCTTATCAAAAAGCCTCTTAACTTGATTCGATGTTCGGTGATCCATGTCGACCACTCTTACCCTCTTTTCTTGAAGTTACGCCGATACATGATTCTCTTTTCAAGAGAATTTGGAAAGTTTCATCTTGATAGCTCGTGCAAAGCGCGAGCGGGAAGTTCCGCGAAAATGGGAAGTTCGGCATCGAGTGCCATATAACACTTGAAAAGGTGACATGCGAGAGATCTCTTCGAGTGTCTGATCGGCCCTGGCGTCGTCTGAAGACTTGTGCCACATTCGTTGATTCTCATCTACTAAACTTCCGTATGATGGTCACCAAGTTCTTATTCTTGATTCCACTGACCATTTCCACGAGGGTAATAGTCGGCGTGAGCCAAAGTTATCCCATATTCATAGCAAAAACTAATAACCTCTCGTGAGGAGAAGTTAGAAGCATTATCAAATGATGATTTTGCTTGGGACCTTGACACGACAATGATATTTTCTTTAATGAAATTGCAAACCACCTCGAAGTGGCATGCTTGGCAGGTATGGCTTCCACCCACTTGGTGAAGTAATCCATTCTTTGTAAGGACATAGCTATGTCCGGCACTCGATTGAGGATTGAGTGTGCCCGATAAAATCAATTCCCCATTGCTGAATGGTTCATTGATAATGACCGGCCTTAGGGAAAGGCAACCAACTTGGGCTTGCCGAAACAATTGTTAGCGAGGGTTCACATTTCACCACCCGGTGTTTGTATCTTAAAAGAGCGTCGGCCAATAGTACCTGGCTCGAATGATCTTGTGCGCAGTTATGGAGGAAGAGAAATGCCCTCCACAAGCTGAATTGTGAAAACTTTCCAATAGTTTTACTTGCTTTGGGGTTTGTCAACACATCGCAAAAAGATGCCATCTATCCCACGTTTATATAAACCGTCATCCCAGATGACATATTTAGCCGCTCTAAGCTTTACAGTGCGCTTCTCCTTTGCAGTTAGATGCATTGGGCATTCGCCGTAGGTAAGGAAGAAAGCGATGTCGGAGTACCACTCATCACTAGTTGCAAAAAATAGACCCGGAGGTAGAGAATCGGACTCTTCTGCCGGTCCTGTGTTTCATCACGGTGTAGTCACCCCTTTCACGGGATTTTCTAGAATCTTAATTTTCAGCCATTAGGTGACACGAGCCTTTACCCTCACTAGCTTGGTTGGTTTGATATCGGGTCATACTCCTGGACGTTTGCGATCGATTTCCTCATGAACTTCCTAACTCCTGCTGAGTTAGAATTGATTTCACCGCCGTGTGTCGGGACCAAAGCTGCCACCGTATGCGAGTTTAGAATGTAATACCGAAATTCTTCTTTGCTTTGACAATGGCAAAGGCATGCTTTTCTAGTTGAGTCATCTTTAGCTCGTGAGGCTTGAGAGGAGAACTCATGAGCGCGATTGGAGATTGACATCCTCAGTTCTTTTGCATTAAGATTGCGGACACGGTATGCTCGGATGCATAACTATACATGATGAAGTCCTTGGAGAAATCCGGACATACTTGGAGGGTGCATGAGCAACGAAGCTTTTATTTCTTCAAATGACCTTTTCCCCTCTTCACTCCATCCCGAAAGTTGGTGACCCCTTCATCATGTTCAATATGTGACGGATCTTCTCGGCAAAGTCGAACAAAACGTCGAGAAAGTTCACCTTTCCAAAGAAAGAATGAACACCAGTCTTGCTTGTAGGCGAGTAAGGCTTTGAATAGCCTTAACTCTTTCGACATCTATCTTTGTTCCTTCTTTGCTAACCACATGCCCTATGACTTCCCTTCCTGTAACTCCAAAAGCAGACTTTTTTTGGGTTTAGGGAGATCCCATGTTCTCGGCACCTGGCCAACACTTGCTCCAAATGATCACAATGATCACTTCATTTTTTAGAGAACACAGTTAAGTCATCTAAATAAACCACAATGACCTTCCCCATCATACCTTTGAGCCTGTGAAATCCATGGCCCATTGAAAAGTGGCGCCGACATTAGTTAGGCGAAAGGCATCTGCTTGTAGGCAAATGTACCCCGAGGGAGTAGTGAATGCTGTTTTAAAGCGATCTTGGTGAAACTTCAATCGATTGTAACACGAAAAACCGTCAAGCATGGGCGGCATCTCGATCCGATTCTTGCTTGCGAGAACTTGATCCATTATCGGAAGAGGGTAGTTGTCTTTCAGCGAAGCTTGATTCAAATTTCGAAAGTCTACGCATATGCGTATCTCACCGTTTTTCTTGCGTACTGGCACAATATTTGCTACCCAAGTGCTGTGATGGATAGGGAAGATGATTCTTGCATCCAGCATCTTCTGAATTTCGGCCTGGATGGTACCCGAAATCTTGGGATTATAGTGCCTCTGCTTCTGGCGGAAGGCTTTGACATCGTCTTTCAACGGAATATCGTGCTGAACGTCCTTTGGCTTGAAGGACTTTAAATCGGCATAGGACCATGCCAATACATCCATATATTTTTTCAGCAACTTGACAAATTTTCGCTTCTCTTCAGGCGTGCAACATTTGCCAATGTTCACGAATTGCGGGTGTTCTATCGAACCTATATTGACCGGTTCGGTTTCTGGGGACGAGCTAGGGTCGTCCCGCTTCTTCTTTTTTACAAAACGGTCATGCCTGTCGAACAGGCGTTCCAGAGAAACCAGGCCCTTTGGAATTTTATTTCCCTTGGTGACATATGCCATCGTTCCCTTTAGATTCATTGCCTTGATCGGTGGTGACTCACGGCACAGTGGAAGTAGACCCTTGAAAGTGTAATTCTTTAAAATTTTCCTCCTTTTCCGGAAAAGCAATGAGTTGATTATCGTCGTTGAACACCTACCAATCTTTGAGAATTATACAGTGCGCTCGGGCGGAAAACCACCTCAATGGTGTACTTGTTTGTTTTCAAACACAGGTGTGGGAGCATGAGAGATGTTGAAGCGACCAATGAATCGGCATGTCATTTTGGGCTCTTGGAATAGATTCTATTGAAAAGGCATCAAACTCCTCAATGCTGTCCCATACCATTACGGTAATGCACGAGCCTTTCATTCTTCACTTGGTAAATCCTTTTGACCTGATTTACTGACTAGCTCTGCATCACCTTGCACTTTTAGATTTTAATTCCTCTTTCTTTTGCAGCTTGCATACAGAGTAAGAGATTCGTACTCAATGCGTATTGTTAGTGTTGAAAAACTGCAATTTGAAAGAGAGGGAATTACCTCCTCTTCGGAGATATCGGCCACGGCCCCGGCGCCACATCCACTAGTTGCACATTTGTGCATGCCAGTGCAATGTCCAGATCTTATTAAGATCTCCTTCTTGAACAAGGACACCCATTTTATCCGTCTCGGTAGATAAGAAGTAATTCCCATCCTGATGATTCAAAAAGGATTTGGGCCTTGGGGTCTTGAGCTAGTGACCAAGTACTTCTTTTGGGATTACGGCTCCAAAGTTTGCATTACGCCTTTGACTGGAATTCTAGCTTTAGACCGATCCATATGGATTTCTCCACCAACTTCATGCAAAAAACTTCTTCCCGTGAATATTCCATAAGTGCCGGAATGTCGGCAAGCAAGAAGCTGTCATTTTACTCTTTTATCCGAGAAGGCCGCAAACGCAAATTGCGCGTCTTTGATTTGGCCAACCAACGGAACCTGCTTGGTTTCCAATGAATAACATCTGCCGAAAGGCTTGGTAAGAGTGAGGCCCAAAGCATGGGTGACTTTTGCCGGCATAACGTTATCGAAGCTCCGGAATCAATTATACAGTTACTCAACTTATGGCCATTGATTAGGAGAGAGAGATAGAAAGGCTCTATCTTGCCTGATGCAGATGTTGAAGCAACATTTATGTGGGATTCAGGGGGAGTGGAAAGGATTCCTTTTGGGGAAACCTGATTAGATATAACAGCTTGACTCTGAATATATTTGGTCAATCTTACAAGTTGTTCGGGGTTTGACTGAAGGTACTCAGCTTCAGACATTTGGATCTTGGTCTTTTTTGCATGATCTATGATATCAAATGCGGCCAAGGGTTGCGTTGGTGAGGGAATGAGTCCCTCACCTCGCGATGGTGGAACAGGATTACTGATCTTGATAGGAATATGAGGGGGCTGATTTGGAGGAGAGATGGGGGGAAAAGATTTCTTTGTAAAAGACTTAACAGGGAGTTGAGTAGGAAGAGGATTACCTCTTTTAGCAATGGTTGGAGGCACGTTTGACACGGCCTTCTCCTTCTACACATGGGCAGCAACTTCTGCTTCTTTTCCTTGCGAGCGGGTAAAAACAGCATATGATTGTCCGCTTGCATAGCCACAGTACCCTCTTCTTCATCGATTCTTCCTCATCAAATTCCATGTATCGATAGTAGAGTCGCCCGGTCGGTTCACCGACATCTTGATCATCTTCACCTTGAGGCGAAGGTTCTTCATAATCTTGCTCTTCTTCTTGAATTTCGGCGAGCATTGGCCAGGAGGAGCTTCAGCGCCAACCGTGGAGCGATTGCGGGTAGGCGTGGCCTTTGTGAAACGTTATTGGGAGCGAAACTCCTTCATGGAATATCCCGGTATGAGGAACTGGGAGTCTGGGCCAACTGCTTCTTTAATGCGAGCAAATCGTTTGCCATCTTTTGGAATCTTGGATCAGATGAAGTGGTGGGTGAAGGGCCCAAAGATTTAGGCTTGGTGATTCCTTTTTAATTCGCGATATTATCAGTTATCCTCTATCCGAATGGCGGCGGCAGGCGAGAATCAAGGTAGCCACTCGTTCCTGAAGGAGCAAGAAACTAACTTTCGAGCTCATAGCGTTTACGAAGAAACACTTTTGATTTTCTCGGTGTTGGAAGCATGGCAGGGGACACGGTTGATTAGTGCATTGAACCGGGTGACAAAATCGCGCATGGTCTCATTCGCCTCTTTCTTGGTGAGTGATTCGTGATAATAATGCAAATGCATCCTCGAAGGCTTGTATCTGTCTTGAAAGCCTTCATGAAAGTGGCCCAGTGTGTATAGATCCAGTAGGAAAATGCTGAAACCATTCAGTGCGAGGTCCTTGTAGGGTTTCGAGAAAAGGCGAACGACACATCTTCGTGTGTCACATCCAAAATCTTGCATGACATGATGAATGCGGATATGTGGGAATCCGTGCTTTGATTTTCGCTCCCATCAATTTGGGAAAATTCTTTTATTTCCGTGAGGGAGCACGTGAAGCTGGATGCGGTAAAGCCAAAGGACCCATTGCGTTTCCCCATGGTACCGCCATCGAAAAGCGAAAGAGAACACGAGTGGAAGTGTGGTTCGGCGAGTAGTGAGCACTCTGAGGGATGTGGATTCCCCTGCGAAAGATTTTTCTTCGTGAAGGTGAGACACTCTGGATGACCAAGCTCACCCGAGCGAACTTAGTAGCTGAAAAAACATGCGGCGTTACGTTGAAATGGTGCCTTTGAAGCGGATCGAAAGTAGGATCAACTTCTCCACGGGCTCTCTGCTGCGCGTAAAGGTTCACTCGCTTGAGTGTTCCTTCCAGATTGTGATATTATGGCGCGATTCAAACTTTCTTTTTGGTTGTACTTGCTGATTTTCTTGTTTTTACGACAAAACCAGCAGCGAGATACTTTTCTAAATATTTAAAAATATCCTCTTCAGAAAACCGATTGCGGTTAAATGACAAATTACATCGAGGATAAGATGGCGGGAAGATTAGTAAGCTGATTTTCGGATCTGATTTTAAATTTTTGAGAGGGTTTCAAACTTTTTGCAAAGCATCAAAACTCATATCTTGGCAAAATACTTGATTTTTGTAAAAACTTCAGTGAACTAAAGATCTTTAAGCTGGACCGGATCTATGACTCTCGGAAGAAAATTTTTCAATTTGAGCACTTTTGCAAATTTTTGGATTTTTATCAAAAGTTGATTCTGAAACAAGAGGCGATCTTGATTTTTCTAATTTTTCATCTCACTACCATCATAGATCGATAGATCTATTCATCCCCAGTGAGTCGCCAAAAAATTGTTGGTCAGAAAATCATGGCAGGCGGATCTTATGGATAAACGAGCCAACAGTGTGCGGCGCATAGCCCCTCTTTGAGTCGTAAAGCAAAGCTGGTTTATTGCTATTCTACCGGCGGGAATCTATGCAAGTCTCACAGATTACGCCTTCGGGGGTTTGGGATCTCATCCCGGTAGGTTTATTTCCAGGCTGCGAAGAAAGGAATGAAAGAGAGGAGGAAGAAGGAGCAGTGCGAAGGAGAAAATAAATGAATTCCAAAGCGAGAAAGGTCGGAAGATTTATGTTTTTGGGTTGGTAGTAAACAGAGCCAAACCTACTTGCATAAATAAACAAAGCAATACGATGATAAATAAATGACAATGAAATAGAAGCGAGATCAGCGAATAAACACACGAGATCTAACATAAGAAAGATCTAATGTATATAACACAGTATTAACACAAAGTCCAAATATTGTATTACTAATTTGTTACATTACTGAAAAATCTCAAAGTCTTTTCTCTTTACTCCTATTTCTCATCTAAAAGATATTCATCCATCCCTCAACACAACAAGTGTTGGGGTATTTATAGAAGAAGAGAGGAGAAAGAAGGCAAAAGGAGCCAACAACTATTTACAAAGATATTTACAAAATATCTAAAAGTCATGTTGACTTTTACAACTTGATGGATGACATCATCCCATGATGCAACATGGATGATGTCATCATTTACATCAACATACTTGGACATTCCAGCAAGAAAGTCGGAGAAGAGAGAAGAAGAAGAAGAAGAAGAAAGTAAGCTACTAAATCGTCATCATCCTGCGGCCGAAAGGGAGTAGCTTTGCTTTTGATCTTTGCTCGGAGTGATGAAATATGGAATTGGCGCGATATTCCAAAAACTTGTTAATCATTGGCCCAATTGATCTTGAGAAGGATCCTTGTGCGGTTCGATTGCCTCACAAGTCTCCCAGCTCATCTATGAGCTTCTGCAGGAGTTTGGAAAAATCCTTTTCCGCCTCAATGAGGAACCCTACGAAGTCCCTACAGTCCAGCGAGGTTGTTGATAGATTCGGTGTCAAATGCGACCTCGGCCCCGTTCCTGAGAATCGATCTCTTTGAAGATCCGGTGGTTTCATCAGTTGTCCTTAAGGTAAAGGAAGGAGTGAGCAACCACGGAGACATATTGAGAACAATTCGTTCCATTTGATGCATTGCATCAGGGCCTCTTCCTTTACTTTGTCAATCTTTTCCCGAGAATAAATTCTGGCTGATCTATCGATAGTCCGAGTGGACATGGTTTTATTGAGGGCCCTTGGATGGCGAAGACACCGAACTTGACCGGATCTTTGGTGAGCAGTCGAACATGCATTGAAAGGTCTCATGTTGGAGTCTAGCATGATCTAGCTCTTCTAATATGGGACCTCTAATGCTTGGAGTTCCTTGTTCACCTTTCGATGTTTAGATACAAATTGACAAACTCGGCGATCACTTTTCAACATCCTTGAGGATCTGGCTCCTCCAGCGAGAAAGCGGCCATACCACCTGCTCACCGATCTTGAATATTCGTTGATTTTCTCTGGCTAAGAAGCTCGAAGTTTCGGCGGCATTCGTGGTGGGCGCGCATTACCCATCTTACAAGGCACTGAAGCGGATATTTATTTGCTCCTTTAGTAGCCTTTTTCTTCTTTTGTTTCTTGAAGCTTTTGATAGGGCGTCGGCCGCGGAAAGAGCTTCCCCACGGAGACTTTCGGAAGATGTCCCCATTGTGACTTGGGTCACGGTAAAATTTGTCGGAGACAGATCCTTCTTTTCTTTGAGGGGATCGGGGTATGCACGATTTCCATGATTCTCTCACTGCTGCACTTTTAGAGAAGCGTGTAACGAGTTTTAACTTCTTTGCCCCTTTGATTGGGATCATTGAAAAGTCCATCGGAGTGATGGGAACTTTCCTCTTTTGTTGGCTCGATTCTTTGAGAGATCCAGTGCTGGTCTATGGAAGAAGGACCGAGAAATAGAGGAGGCGACTACGGTAGAAGAGGAAAAACGTGGAGACACGCGGAGGCGCATTGAGAGAATAGCCAAAGAAGTGTCCACGGGAGGAAGGAAGCTGCAGCTACGGAAGACATAGGAAGGGAAGGGAGCTCGGAGATGAGGAAGAAATGGAGGAGGAAAGATCAGCGAGGAGGAGAAAATAGACGAAGAAGCGGGGAAAGAGTAGAAGAAGGGGGTGGAGGACACGACCAAAGGGATGGTTGCTTGAGTCACTCGAGGAGGAAGGAAGAGAAGAAGAAGAAATAGAAGGGACCTCTGTTGTAGTAGCAATGCCGACATCACGAGTGGATGGGCCAATTGGACTATCCCTGCTTTACTTCTTTCTCTGGCGAATCCGAGTTATTACATTACAGCGCGGTGGAAGGAGGACTCTCGGGGCTTCTCCACAGTGATGCTTGATTCACCTTCTACACCTTTGCCTTGAAGCTACTTCTTGGACCGTGGAGGTGCGTTGCCCGATGGGGATGTTGTGAAATCAACCCGAGGTAGATTAGGCCGTTCATCCGGCACCGGTGCTCTTGTCCTCCATGAGGTTTCCTTGACCCTCTCCTCGGTGTATGAGGAGCCTTAGTTGTCATGGCCGGGAAGGGCCAATCATCCCCTCTGTATCATTATATACTTTTTCCACTTCATCTTCCGTTGTTTGGTAGCCTTTGGGGACAATGGCTACCCCATCTTGGATAATTTCTACCAATGCTTGGCGAGAATGATCCTTTCTTACGAGTTCTACCTCATGGAGAACGTCAATATAAATATCCTCAATTTGAGGGACATGGATCGGATCAAGCTTCGCTCTTGGCGGGCGACCTCTTGGGTCGAAGGTAGGCACAGGCTGGGAAGTCATGCTTGAGTTGAGTAACTCCGGCTCTGCGAACATTTCCTTCGCCTTATGGTGGGTGGAGCATGTGTATCGGCCCATTGTGTGAGGAAAGGAGTTCCACCCTTCTTTCTTTTTGGCATTTTTCATGATATGTGACTAGTTTGCCTCGATAGTTCGGAAAAATCAGCTTAGGCCCGACATACCTTGGCGGCTGGTTGGCTCTCCCAAAAAAGTTGGCAGCCCTTAGATAGGTGAATGTGGGAAATTGGGTGAGCAGGGGCTCCCATTTCTCAGTGGCTGCCACTATGTTTTTGGTTGTTCGACTATGAGTCGATTTGGCCTCAATAGGCGAGATGATGTGATAAAATAATGCATCGTTGATTTTGGCAAATTGGGCGATCTTATTCTCAACTTGACTCGGATAATACTCATATATTTTGACACGAGGCCAAACACCACTTCGTCTTTAGGCACGGATAATCCCTCTCACGATCTTTGCGGCGTATACCACGTAGGAGTTCATATGGAATACTCCCGTTGTCTTTGGCTGTTGTTGTAGCTGCTCGGAGATGGTGTTGCTTATGATCTCCCAGTAAAGTGCCTGATCAAGAGGCAAATTCTTGTTCATTGTTTCCAGTAGCGCGACATCCATTTATGGAAGTAATGGGTGTCGAGAAAGCCCAGAAGACCTACTCGGGAAGGTGATGGTATCATGAGCTCTTCCGAAGTCAACTGCGGTGGATGATTTGGGGCCACCCAGGGTTACCACCTTCTTGTTCTTCAAGTAGACTTCGTTCATTAGTTGCGTGCATTGGTCTTCATTGTCTTCCCAGGCCTTGATACACTCTGCTTGCTAACGGCCACAAAGTGCCAGTGGTGAGGGATGCCAAGTATCATTTCAAAATGACGGGCAGTGAGGTTAATGACTACCTCGCCCTTGTTGTTTTTAGACACATCTTATGTCTTTGTTGTAACTGCGAGCAACTACCATTATAAATTCATTGTTGGCTTTGTCTTGTGGGGGGATTCCTCCGGTGAAGTGCGAGAACCTTTGCTATCAATTTGTCCATCCATGGACTCCTTGTAACTTTACGAGTTACGGCCCCGAATTCCTCCATGTCAATATGACCCAATTCTGAGTCTCTGACGTCCATGCTGCATTCACCCTGTGACTCGGGCATTACGACCCTTTGATATTTATACTTCATCTCTTCTTGTAAGCTTAGCCTTTCCTTTTTATTTGGTGGGTCTCTTCTTTGGATGTAGACATATGTTCTTCTAAATTATCTGATCTGCATGAAGAAGAAGCGAGACCCAATCCAAAAAGTTGAATTAGCCATTTGATCTTCCATTGGAAATGTTAGCGAGAAGAAAGAGTTAGAGATTATAAGGCTCGGGCGCAGGCGCATGAAAATTACAGCTTACGGGGCTAAAATAGGTAGGGCGCACGGGGAAGAGGATGTTGCGAAAGGTTAAAGCGGCGCCAAAGGCGCATGGTGCATGGATGTTACAGTTTGCATTGTATAAAGGGCACATGAAAATTGAGTGTTACATAGTGACGGGATGCGCCCTTTAGCGCATGAAATTTTCATGTTGTATTAGAAATTGGCGCGCCCTTTGGCATGGATGGTTCGTGTAGCGAGGACTTTTCATGCGCGAAAGGGAATATGGCGCGAGGCACGAAAACTCACACAACATGGTGTTATTGCAATCGGGGATGCGCTGCGCCTTTATAGCTTCATACTTAGCGCGAAATAAAACTTGTGTCGCATGGAAGGCTCTTTGGCGCGTGGAAAAGAGATGCGGCATGGACGGATGGTGCGCGAAGGTTTTTGCACTTGTAGCACAAAAGAGGTGCGCCTTGAGGCGCGATGAGTTCATGATGCGGCGGGCAAAATGGTTGCCTTGTTGCGCGGTTTTGCTCATGTAGCAGATGGAAATGCGAGACCATGGGGAGCTGATTGTTCTTAGTGTTGCATGTAATAACGAGGATGCGCGAGGGGAAAAGACAGTGAACTAAATAACTCTTCAAAGGGAATTTACATGGTTTTTAGATTTCTTCTCCTCTTTTCCTTTTTTTTTTCTACAGTCGAGTGGTGTAAATAAAGCGATTCTAGATTAGGAGGGCCCTGACCCACTTGTTTGAGGATGACATCCTCTTCAGTGAGATCGGAAAGAGGAAGGTAGGGAAAGGGAAGCGACAATGACGGAGGAGGCTAGGTCAATATGCATATATCAACAACCAACCAACAAGCTAAGACCAGACCTCGAACACACCAAGAACTGAAAACACAAAACGCACAAGAGGGAGAAGAACCTCTTACCTGGATAAATAGAAAAAGTTTGTAACGGTTCCACAAGGCGTGAAAGCGGCGAAGCGGTGACAGGCTCGAAAAATCACGTGCTCGGCCAAAAAGTGAAAATGACATTTGGGTGCATGAAACCATATATATATAGGTTAGTTTGGACATTTATGTGCCACCCACTTTTGAAAGGTGCATGAAAGTTATTGTCGACGGGAGAAAAGTGTGCGCCTTATGGCGCATGAAAACATTGTGACAGAAAATTAAAGCGTTCCTTTGGCGCACCAAAGCATCGTGTTGCAATAAGATTATGTGCGCCCTTTGGCGCACAAAATGCTGCATGTAACAAACATTGTTATTACGAGTAGCGCATGCGCAACAATCTTTTGGTGCACCAAAGTTGTGTTAACATCGAAAATCATGCGCGAAAGGTTTTAAAGGGTGCACCAAAGTTGGTGTTACATAGCAATTTGATGCGCCCACCAAAAAAGGCTCAAAAAGACTAAGTTCGAAAAACCGGAGTTTCCCGGAAGGGATTTTTTCAACGTTTGAACACAAGGGATCCTAACGAGGATCGAAACAAAATTTTACTGTATGGTTATCGGTAAAATTGCCCTTGTCGATTTTATGGGATAACACCTCTCTAGATTGAATTCTAGACAAGTGGTGGTCCAAAATTACTATTCCTGGCATCACCACAACTGTGAAATAAAATTCTTGAAATAAGAGCACCCATCTACAAATGTGCCCCTTATAGAATGAGCTTGTTCACCAAATACTTCAATGCCATGTGATACGTATAGAATAAAAATTATGTTGCTAACAAATCTTCAAAACTTGTGAAATGCATAGATCATTGAAAAAGCTTCGCTCTGTATTTTGTATAATTCTATTTGGCAGGAGTCAGCTTCCTACTAGCAAAGAAAATTGTATGATCTACCATACCTTCACCAGTTGGGCCAACACCGCACCAATGATGTCATGCGAGAGGTGTCCACATGTACATGAAATGGTTTTCCCATGATGAGAATCGTAAAATGGGTGCGGTAGTATTTCTCTCCTTTAATATCTCAAATGTGCACTCTGCTGCAGTTCTCCCCAATAAAATGTACCTTTTCCTTTCAGTAAATCCTCCAAGGGTGTGGAAATCTTGGCATATCCTTTGATGAATTTTTTGTAATATCCTGTGCCCCAAAAATCCATGCACCTCACTCTGACTGGTAGGCACTTCTAGGCCTAAAATGATTGCAACCTTAGTTGGATCAACCAACAATCCTTCCTTACAGATTATATGTCAGACAGTATGCCAAAAGGTGTAGGAAATATGCACTTCTTGATGTTCAATGAAATACTCAACTATCTGTAATGTTTAAACATTAAGCATAGATTATCACAATGATCTTTCACAAGCCCATATACTATACAATCATCCACATACACCTGCAAGAAGTTGTGAATGAAATCCTTGAATGCTTGAACAACTATCCTTGAAAATACAAATGATAGGCGCATTCTTGAATCAAAGGGTATCACGGTATAGGAAAAGCTTCCCCATTCCATAGTAAAGGTGGTCTTTTCCTAATCCTCCTTAGCAATCATAGCTCGATGATACGTGGAAAATATATTTGTGAATGAATAGATTTCACATCCTGCCACGCCTTCTAGTATTTCCTCGATTAAAGGTGCAGGGAAAGGGATTTGTAACACATGTAGCATTTAACTCCCTTTAATCCAAACATATTCAAATCCTACCATCCTTTTTGATATTTATCACCATAGGACTAACCCATTCTAACTCATCCAAAGGTTGAATGATTCTAGATTTCAACATTTTATCAATATCTTCCTTTACCTTTTTGCATGCAAATTGGGATTCATTCTATAAGGTCTCTTCCTAACTGGGCGTGCACCTTCCTTAAGATTTATCTTCATTTCTCCAAGTGATTCATGCATGCCTTTAAGTTCATGTTACCCTCGAGGGAATAAGTCCTGATAATCCCTGAGTAACTCAATAATCTTTGCAACCTCTGGATTCGACCAATAGTCTCCAATAATGACCTCCTTAGGTGCAGTTTCCATGCCAATATTTACCTTCTTCATATTCATTGGTTCATGATATGCGCTCGTATCCTTATCTGCAATGTCTAAGACCTCGCGCACTCCTTGTGAATGTTCAATATCTAGGTTATCAATTTCCTTATCATCCACGATGTAAACCATCTTTCCTTTCTCTTTCTCAAGGTAAGCGCATTCAAGTAATATGGAGTCCTCTTCTTCTTCTACTTCAAAATGTGCTTCTGAATTTGTCTCACTAAATAGTTCCTAAATCAGATCCTCCATCTTTACACTATCTCCCATAGTTAAGTGCTTGACAAATTTTAATGCTTACTCTACCGCTGGTTTGGTCGAGAAGTAATCAAAAGTTTGGATCATTCCTACAGTTAAATTCTGCGCCATTGTTAGTCTCTCTATGTATTTTTGCATATAGATACCAGTGCGTACACACCCTTGTAGAGTAGAATATAAATTATGCGCCCATAGTGAAGGTGGTAATGCTTCCTGTCCTATTGTCTAGAGTCTCTCACACTGTTGAATGTGATGTTGAACAGGTTGATCACCATTATAAGTGTAGAGTTGTGTAGGTGCATTACTTCATATAAACCTTGTAGATAGTGTAATTTTGATCCTGTCCACTCCATAAGATTATCTCTGTGAACTACCCACCGGTGCTGCTACTATCTGTGCAAGGTATAGGCTAACATGTCTCTTCTCTTAACTTGATCTCGATCATTGTGCTTCCATAGCTTGCAAAAATATAGGAATATCCTTCGTTCCAATATACCAAGATCTTGAGCCACCTATCCACCTAATAATGTGAAACCCATTCTTGCGTGCGCCACACTTTTAACCTCGTGCCCTACTAGTTCATGTGTACTATGAGCCCAATTTTCACAAGCAATACTAGTAGTATCAGCGATAGATTGAGAATATGCCCACTGTATAATTCCCTCTTTTGATGGCTTATTGATTTTGGGTCTGAATAACATGTACATATTTTTTTTTTTCAAGTCCTCTTCACTCGGTGGCTCAACCTATGGTGTATACTTTCCATCTGTCGAAAGGTATTATAACCCTTTCTTCCTTGTTCTCAAAGATGATGTAACCCTTATTGAACCTCAAGTTAGCATTGTTTGTATAGCACCAGCGGCACCCAAGTAAAGTTAGAAAATTGTATGCCTCCGTGAGTTCTAGTACCTCGAAATCCCTTGTGAACTTGGTCCCTTGTATTGTTATAGATGCATCCTTCAAAACTCCTATGGGAGTGGCCTTGGTCCGATTTTCCATAAACACACATTAGATGATGGATGCGATTGAGGTCTCCCCATTTGCACCCATGCATCCAATGTGAGCACATTTACTTCCACAATTTTGTATCAATCATAATATTGCTCAATGAACTAACCATCCACCACAACATTCAAGGTGATCTCCTTTCATAATTAATCTTTTGTCGGAGGTAGATTTACATGAAGGATTTTCATTCCTTCTTATTTCTTGCACATGGAGTATTACCCTTGACTAATTCCCCAATAATGGAATAATATTCTCTTGGCGCAACATCCTACATATTTCCCTAATGTCATCAATATCGAAGGGTACCCTTTTTGCTTCCTTTTTCTACTCCATCTTCCTTGGCTTGCTCCTTCAAACATTGTATTTCTCCTTGAAAATTCCTTAGGACCTCCATGGTCTCTTGATAATATTTTTTTGATAAGCATGATCTAGGTACCTCGCATGCAAAACATCCTCCTTTGTTATCATCATCTTTTGTTGATGCTTCCCTTGCACACATTGCTTCATTTCTTGTGGTAATATTTACTATTAAAGCCTCAAGTTCGGGTGCTAACTTAGGCATCTACTAATCTTCTCTTTAGCGTTGAATCCTAACCATCCCCATGCCTTTGTTTTCTCACTTATGTTTCTTACTTAGATTCTCATACAAATCTAGGAACTCCTCATAGCTATGAATCTTTCAACAAAACTAACTGGAGATATTATGAGGATATTCATGCCTATAGTGATCAGGTGATCCACACATATAACATGTTCCATGAGGAAACTTTCCTCTTCCTCCACCATGGCCTCATCCTCCATATCCACCTCGATATCCATGACCTCCATCAAAGCGCCCATCGTTCTTGTCATAGCACGGCTGATTTTGATCTCGGTCTGGTGCTCATTCTTTCCTTTAGAATTATTTGACACACTTGTCTATCTTACCCAAATATCTATAGCATCCTGGATCGACCAATCAATCTCTGATCCTTAGTGTCATGGGTGGTGGGTGACAAATTTTCTGCGATGGCAGGATACATTCTTCCTTATCGCGCCTTTATAACAAAGGACAATAACTAGCATCATGATTCAAATGACGAGATCTCATAGTCTAATAGTAGTGAATGTGTAGACTTGAGAGCAAAACTATCCTCTATGTGACCTTCTACTTCACAATCTATACACCAATCCTTGAGTGTGTTTCATGAGCTTGAATTTTTGAATAGTTTTCCAACTGTTTCACCATAGTTGTAATATGTGCCTATAAAAATGAACTAACGCCTATGTCGATGCTCCCAACTACCTCATCATGCAAAGATGATTCAAGTGCTTTGTAATGCATTAGTGTATGTCTTATGTGAGAGTACCCTTCTAAATGGTGTAATCAATCCTCCAATGAACCATTGTGCATGTTGGATTGCATGAATGTCATAAGAAAGCTTAGATAAAAGCGTTTTAAACCGAGCATCATATTCATGTACACTTTCAATAGTGCCTTGCTTAATATCTTTGAGTGTGCTTATACTCTTCTACTCAAATTATGGGATATGGAACTCTTTTAAGAAAGCATCCTTTTAAGTTGCATAATCTATGCAACTTTAATTAGAATCAAACTTCTTATACCAGCTATGTGCATGTCCTTACAGTGTAGTAGCAAATTTACTTGCCTTACGCTTAGAGGCTATGATCCCTTTCACGCGCCATAAGATCTCACACGTGTGCAAATGTTTAGCAACATCTTTTATGCCCCTAAACTCCATAAGATGAAGATACATATCCATATATATATTCTAAGGTTGTTGCGGGCCTTTCCCACGATCCAGAACCTCCCTGTATTCCCTCTACCTCCCGAGAACCACCGATCCACTGGAACTAGAACCTCCTATTCCTCTTGATCCTCCACCTGTAGCTTGAAATATGACTTGTATATGTACTTCCCTATGCTCTTCCAAGTAGTACTAAACTAAACCCCTATAGTTTGTGAAGTAGTTCCACTCTAAGACGTGAATCCAACATTCTGCGTGCTTAAATTCTATGCCGATGATGCACCTGAAAATGTTCCTCCAAATAACATTGAAGTTGTCTGTCCCGACCATTGATGTACTCACTCTTTGACTTACTTCGGTTCTCCTGTTTCCCAAATTAACTTGTTGATTACTTGTTGTACTAGATATTGGAAAACCAAGCACAAGGCGAGGTTATCGGGTAGGTTTAGATTCACGTCCATGGACCAAGTTGTCTCTGTTGGCGCGCGATTCTGTGAGGTGAAAGAGGGTTCCCTATCATTCTTTTCTAGATGGGGAGTTCACGATGTTACGGTTCCACGTCTTCTACATGAGATTTAAATCCTTCACGAGCCATCTCTCTCTGCAACACCACCCACTTTGCATGTCCCGCTTTTGCTTCTCTATCTCCCTCTCATGCGCCTCATTATACTTGAGTCCCCTTTCTTCTCTCTGCCTTGCTTTGCACTAAGTCTACCATCTTTCACCAATCATGTTTCGTCCCCATGCATGGTGGGGTTTAGATAGCCACAGGTTTGTCTTCCAGTTTCATAGCTACCATCAAGATCTTGATCGCGGTGGAATACCCTACATATATGTTCCTCTAAGATACCAAAAAACTGGAATTTAGCTACCTCCGGGCAAGATTACGTCGAAATTGAATACTCCAGAATATAGTTGTTTAGAACACCATGAAACCAAGTATCCACCACACAAGTCCAGATCAGATCATCATCATAAAGAGCTTGAAATTCTTCTTGTGTCCAAATAAGTGTGTGATATCTCCAATTCCGCTTAGATGCATATGCATTTAGCCACTCATACAAATATATTGGAAAGATGGAAAGAAGCTCTCATACATCCTATCATAAAATTTTGTTCCACCCAAGTGCGTGTGCTAAATCCGGATCCAGTCTAAACCTTCATGAGTATTCTTCCTCTAGATCATGTATCCACTCTTGATGTTTGCTTTGAAGTCAACCTATATGTCTTCGTCATGAACCATCCTGAAAAACTAAAAAAGGTCTGAAATGAAACTAATGATGTAACATAGAATTCACCGGATAACACCCTAGATGCGTGCTGGCACATCACTCAACCTAGGCCGAGAACTCACCTAAAGCATGTAAAGGTACCAAGTCCCTCTTTAGGGTTGCTTGTATGGCGCGAATGATAGCATGATGAAGTAACATATATATATATATATATATATATATATATATATATATTCTAATCCATCATTACATAGTGCATGTAGATACGGATCTAAGGAAGAATAGGCTTTAAAAAATAACCATGATTAAATCCATAACATGCAATACTTAAGCATACAAGAATGACACTCAGATTCAGCCAATATCTTCCATCTATTAATCAAACACCATTACGAAGCTTCTTACAATACTTGTAGTCTATACCATGACGCACATGGATCGATATAATAATCCATTTGCACAACTCTATATACATACACACACACTCATCACTATGAATATCACTATGAACTATCTCACAAACTATATCGAACTACTCTACTACTACTGCACGATTCATCACATATATATAGGGTGGGGACTTTCCCTTCACCGCTTATCTACTCCAAAAATAGGTCGCATGCTAATAATAGTCATGCACCATTTACAAATATAGCCACACATGTAAATGTGTTATATATAGATCTCTTACAGTTAACTGAGGTGATGAATCTATTCTTAGCTCATCTCCATGCAAGAACACTTCAATCCGATCCTCTAAAGATAGATAATGCATGGTGTGCACGTCTCGCATTGTTTGTGTGGTCTCGCACATCATATTCTAAAAATAGATTTCATACGCAAAATCAGCTAAGTCTTGAAACTGAATATGTATCTCTGCGCGATGTCCTTTTTGTTCCCTTGCTCACGGGTCCTTCCCGTTCCTCCGCACCCTTGATCCTGGCTTTGATCTTCTGCGTGGACCTTGTGCATGAGTTCTACTAAGTGTTTCCTCTTATCAATAATACCTTTAGTGCCTATAGATTAAATTATATTTCCTTGATAACCTATTGTCCATACTCACCCACACACACTCTATTTTGCTTCACATAGCCATCCATTCATTCTACATCGGTTGTCGTGACATGACCTCGAGAGGTCAAGTGTTCTGAAGGCCACATGTTTATTTTTAGTAATATAGTCAAGTCTTTTTGCATGTTTGCAATCCATATTTGATTTCATCTGTTTCTCTATCCTTGTCTAATCATCTTTAGATCCCCTTTCCCCATCCTTGAAGCTTGTCAAAATCCCAAAACATGCTCCAATCACCGTTAACCTAACCTAAAATCCATCAACCCAATCAATGTTGGTTCTATTTTCTATCTACATCATCATCTACCCCATATCACATCTCCCCATCATTAAAAACACCTTGTTGTTGTCACCCATCTACTTGAAACTCGATCTTATCTTCTTGGTCCCAGTCATTGTCGCCAACCCCGACAAGTTCATTGTCGATCGACTATCCATACCTCCACTAGATATGCCTTCTATTACATCATTTATGCTTCTCACCATCTCAACATCGGACTCAAAGCATCCCATACCGGGTTCTATATATTTTTCTCCTTATCTTTTTCTCGGCTCTGCGATGGACATCGTCGACCATATGAGTCGATCTTGGGTCATCGTCAATTCAAGAAGGTTTGATTTTGTTTATCAGTATTTACATAATCATATCTTTATTTCAGCATCTATAGCATATCTTATCTTTGTTTCCGATTTTTAGTTACATCCTTTTATTTATTTTCATTTATCGATCATCTTATAAAATTGGGTTGAAATCCATCCTATGAAGTTATTACTTCTCGATCGATCTTACCACATAACCCACCATCTTATCTACTAATCATTTTTGTGTTTATCTTCTCTTTTTTGTGTAGGTCATCGAGCTCATTACGAGATGATCCTTTTACACATGTACCTTCCTCATCATCATCATCATCCCCATCGGGAGGTACCCTTTTTCTTGTATCCTCTCCATTAACTTGAAACAGGGGGAGCGGTAAATATCATCAAACATAATTTAAAACTTTAAAAGAAAAAAATTAAATGATCATAAAATTAAATCAAATGCATACATATCAAAACTCAAACATTTGAATAAGAAAACCAAAATTTTGGTATTTCACACATTTAAAATTCACAAATTTGTGTTGATCCAAAAGGGTATTTTTCATACTAAAAACCACAAAATGTGCAAGCCATATTTTCACATTTAACATCACAAAAATGTACAATCCGTACTATGCATTTTTCAAATTTTAAATACCAAAAACACAAACCAATTTTCTCATTTAAAAATATAAAAACACACAAAATGAATTGGGCATTTTCCACATTGAAAAATACCAAAAACATAACAATTTTTCAACTTTAAAATGCCAAAAAGGTGCATGCCCATATTTGGTTAATTCATACATCTAAAATTCGCAAAGTTGTGTTGACCTAAAAGGATATTTTACACATTACAAACGAAAAATGCACAGGCCCAGTTTTGAGAGTTTTATACCTCAGAATAACAAAACCTAAAAGATAGCAAAGAAATCCAAAACCACAATCAAATGCATACCTAAAAGGGTAGAAAACCCGTAGTTTTATCATCGAAATGAAAGCCTAGAGAATGGGTGTGTCTCATGCATTTATATTTAACCAAAACAAGATTTTATAAACTTCATTCTCTAATAAAAATAAGAGGAAAACAAGAAAACCCTTTCCTATGAATTCTTTCCAATCAGATTTGCTAAAATACCCAACTCCAATCCTTCCCATTCCAGCCAAACATTTTTAGTCACATACAAAGAGAAAACCATGTGAAATACTTTTTTCCCACCAACAGTTTCCTCCAAAAATTTGTAGTCACATACAAAGAGAAAACTATTGTTTTACCTCCTCTTCTCCTTCCTACATTTACACAGTAGTTGACTTAACTCCCAAATTACTATTCTTCTCTTCTATGTTTCCCACATATCCCACAAATTAATAAATATTCCCCTCTAATTTCATTTGCATGAATTTCAAATAAACTTTTAAACGAATCCTTATCTTTCCTTATCCATGTATCCCTCATGGTTTATTTAAATATCCATCTTTTAATTGACGTGCATTGATTTAAATTAAAACTATAACTAATGTTTATCTCCCTTTTACTTAGCATTAATGCTAAGTTTTATTTAATGCAAAGTGATCAACATTATTTATATCATAATATCCCTATGATTAAATTAAAATTTAAACTCATAACTTATCTCACATGCCCCTTGGTAAATCAAACAAAACTCAATGTCATGTTAGGATTTTTTCCCGCTACAACAAGGTAAACGAGATCAAATATGAACCATTTAATTTTCAATCATCCATTTTGAAAACAACGGTATTAACACACAACAACATGTTCCATCCATTTTGTTACATTTTCAAACTCACATTTAATTATTATAACTGCTTATAAAAATAAATAAACCAATTTTATCGTAACATTGTTAAATAATGATGTACGATGGTCGGGTTATGTTGGTGGCATTTAGCCACATCGGCGTAATCCACTCATCGTCTATTGATATCAATAGATAGACGAAATACAAGATAACATAAAGAAGTCATACATCACATAAGTAACTAAATTATATTACCCCATTTGCGTGGTATGTGTTGGTCCTAAATTACCTTTGAGTTTCAAGTTCGTTATCATGATCTATCATCCTCTCCCCAATGATGCCCTTCCTCTTCTTTTAATGATATTGTACCTAATCTTGCATTCACTTCACGTCAACAAAAGGTAATTAGTTCAAATCATCAAAATTCCACATATGATAATAAACATGCCAATTTTATCATTTAAAATTAATCATAATAGTACATTATTACATATTACGCATGTCATTTTAATCATCTAGATTAAACATCACATTTCTAAATCCAAAAATGAGAATGTAGCATCCTTCCCTTCTCAAAAAATTGTCATCTCAATGAATACATCAAAATACGATAAATATAATCAATTGTGAAAACTTGCATTCTTTTCCTATTTTTATATTTTTTCATATTCAAAATTATTCAATGCAAAATATAATTTGCAAGAAACTAATTATTTACATGAAATGTGTTTTTAAATGAGGGATTGCGACATTAAAGCGACCAAACAAGATATCCATAAAGTAACGAGTTGTCAAAGGCCTCAATTCGCTTTTGTTTCAATTTTAAAATTTAATAGAATCAAATTATCTTTATTTTAATATATCGTTGTAATGTATGCAACCAACAAGCTAAAATCAGTATTATCATCAAAAATAGTTAAGTATTATATGGATTTCAAAAGGCCATTTATTACAATCATCAAATAATCATAGAATTCAATATTTTAACAATTTATCACTCAAACAAATGCGGAAAACAACTCTAATTTCCTCCATTTTCCCAAGTGGAACTTTCTTCACTATATTGGTCCCATTGGACCTTACATTGTTCTACTTCATGCTTACACAAACTTATTTTTTTCATGTCCAATATTTTGATTGTCTCTACTATGATCACCACCCTTGGGTCCTAAACTTGCAGATATTTCCAATCTAGTACATGAGTTAAATATCCTACATATTTCTTAAGCAATGATATATGGAATACATTATGTAATTGAGAAAATGTTGAAAGTAATGTCGGGATGTAAGCCACCGAATTTATTTCTTCTAGGAATTAAAAATTTCCAACATATCTAGGTGTTAACTTATCTAATTTCCCAAATTTAATGGAACTCTTCTTTGGTTTAACTCAAAGAAAAACTTGTCCCCAATAGATAATTTCCTTTCTATTCATTTGTTATTATCATAACTCTTATATCTATCATTGGCTTCCTTGAACCTTTTCCTAATTAGCTTAACCTTCTCTTCTAATTCTATTAACATGTTAGGTCCTAATACCTCTCTATCTTCCATAGTATCCCATCCGATTGATGTCATATACCTTTTGTCATACGGATCCTCAAATGGTGTCATTTTCATAAGAGAATGATACATGTTATTATATGTAAATTATACTAAAGTAATATAATATTTTCACTTGTATATTTGATCCATACGATACATCCTAAGCATGTCCCTAAGGACTTGATTGACCCTCTCAGTCTATCTATTGGTCTCTAGGTGGTAAGTGGAACTAAAGTTCAACTTTTTCTTAAGGCTACATAAAGTGTCTACCAAAATCTAGATGTCATGCAGGGATATCTATATGATATTATATGCTTTGGTATCCCATGTAATCTAAATATTTCATGCACACATCTCTTTACGAGAGTAGGTGAATCATTATTCAAATTTATAGTTATGAAGTGGGACATCTTTTTTAACTTATCCACCATGACTAGAATCATATCATGTTTATTCCTGGACATAGGAAATCCCTGCACAAAGTCCATACTAATTACCTTCAAATTACACATTTTTATATCATATAGATATAACAATCCTCCCAAATGAACATGTTCAACCTTAACTCATTGGAATTCCAAACATTTTGATAGGAACTCTTTCACATCCCTTTTTTGACAATTCCGAAGTAATGATTTTTCAAATCAATATACATCTTAGTCACTATTAGATGTCTATAATATGGATCATTAAATAAATCCTCTAGAATTATCTCTCTCAAATTCCCTTTCTTTGGTACATATATTTTCCTAGAATAGCGAAGAAATCCATCCTCCTCAAAAGTGTAACAATCATATCTATGATCTGGAGGATTTTATGTTAGTGCCTCCTTAACTTGTAGATTAATTGATCTCGTAGGTAATTTTTTTGATAACTTCTTCCTTGAAATTTGATCTAAGAAAGATAAATGTGGCTAAATACCTATAGTGGATAAGAGAATTAACCACCCTATTCTCTTTACCTTTGATATAACCTATCAAATTTATATTCCACAAGGAATTCCAACCACCTTTGATGTATAGTATTTAATTTTGATTGATTAAATATATACTTTAACCCAAAATGATCAATCTTTAGTTCAAAGGGTTTACCCAAGAGGAAATGCCTCCATACTTGCAATGCATAGACTATAACTACTAATTATAGATCATGTAAAGTATAATTTTGTTCATATCTCTTGATTTTACAAATTCATAGGCAACTATTTTCCCATCCTATATGAGTACTCCACCATAACCATCCCTAGATGCATCTGTCACTATGGTGAAATTTCCATTGGGATCGAAATATGAAGAATTTTTATGTTGTCAACTTTTCTTGAGCACTTGAAAATCCTACTCATATTTCTCTTTCCACTCAAATCTATTACTCTTCTTTTGTAGTGAGGTAATAGGGTTGGTAATCTTTGAGAATCTAAGTACGTATTCCATGTGGTATCCTTCCAATCCCATGAATCGATTGACTATGTGGATGTTCTTTGGTGATAGAAATTCCATAATTATATTTAATATTTTTGGATCAACTATTATTCCATCGGCTGAGATGATATGACCCAAATATTATACTTCTTTTACAAATAAAGTACACTTTGACAAATTCACATAAAGCTTGTGTTGTCACAAAATTTTCAAAACTAAGCTCAAATGATGATGACATTCCTCCTCATTCTAAGAATATATCAAGATATCCTCAAGGAAAATGAGAAAAAAATTTCAAGATAATCATGGAACATGTTGTTTATTAAATTCATGAAGGTGATATGTGTATTGGTCAACCCAAACGGTAAAACCGTAAACTCATAGTGTCCATATTGGGTTCTAGATTTTGTTTTATGACTATATTCCTCCTTCATTCTAATATGATGATAAAATACCCAAATATCTATCTTAGAGAATATAGTGGCCCCTCTCACTTGATTAAAAATGTCATCAACACAAGGAAATGGGTACTTGTTCTTGATTGTAGCCTTGTTTAGTAACCTATAATCTATACATAATATTAAAGTACCATCATTATTCATTTACATGTGTTCCCTAAAGACAAACACTATGACGTATTAATCCCTTTTCCATTAGTTCATACAACTAATCCTTCATATCTATTAGCTCATTATTATTCATCTTATAGGGTGATTTAGAAATACATTTTATGCTAGGTAATTCATTAATGGAGAAATAAAATTATATTTTAGGTGGTAGTCCAGTAATTCTTTAGGAAATACATATTGATAGCTCCATTAAAAGTGAATATTCCTCCAACATGGGATATTTTCTTCTACCATGTCTAACATCTTTATAGCATAAATAATGCACCCCTTTCTCTTGGCCTTCTTGAGCTCCATAGCTGATATATGTCTCAAACTAATTTCCCTCTTTCTTCCTTGAAACATTATAGAATTCCCATTATCATCCATACATTTTTCTATCTTTTAGAAACAACTTTCCTAGCCTTATGTTGAGATAACCAGCTTAACTAAGATAACCAGCTTACAACTAGGATAACATCATATGATCCTAAAGGTGTTATGTACAATTTTAGTTTAGTAGTAAATTTGGTAGCTTTAGCTCTACCTCAAAGAGACATTTTTACCCTAAACTCGACCTTATTTCCATATTGTAAATTCCATGAATTTTCCATGTCATACTCTCCTAGGTATTTTTAGATAACAATATTTTTGAAACAAAATATTTTGTAGCACCATTATCTATCAAAAATTTAGGGAAAATCAAACAACATACCCGAAGCTTCCACTTTGGCATAGTTTGATGCTATGATTGGTAATTATTCACCATTGATCTATCCTTTGTTGAAATGCCTCTCACCGATCGGGATGATTTCTTCACTACTACAAATTTTCATGAGTTTTATTTGGAAAATTATTGGCATAGTGGTCACCCATACACAATTAAAACATCTATCAATCAATCCTTTTCTTTCTATTTTCTTTTCCTTGAAATTAGAATTGTCATTTATTTTATTGGAATTATTTCTTGGTTTGTTTATCTGGAACATTTTTGTAACCAGTTTTCCTTTCTTGTTGTCCTTTTTCCACTAAGGATTCTTGGTGTCTATAGGGGGTGTGAATGACAACTATTTTTTCTTCTTTTCTTCCATGAAAGATGTTACCACTTGCATTTTTTGTTCTTGTTTGGTTGCTTTTTCAAACATTGCATCCATAGTGGTAGGTTCGTGAACATCCACCTCTCAACCAATGGTGGGATTTATTCCTAGAATAAATTTTTGAATTTTGAACTTTTCATTTTTCTGGTATTGAGGTACATATTTTATAATTCGGTGAAGTCATCATAGTATTTAGTAACTAACATTTTACTTGACGCAACCCTTGGAACATTCTCATCTTTTGATCATAATATAGTTTTGTAACTATCATTGGAAAAAAATCCCTTAAATTATTCCAAGTATATGATATTAATATCTATGTCGAGATCCATATTTTTATCATCCCACCATGATGAAGCGACCACTTCGAAAACTTATAAGCTCCCTACAAAGTGCTTTTGTTTCTGCATATAAATCTGTTATCTCGAGTACTTCTCCATCTCACTGAGCCAAGACTCAACACCATCTCCAAGAGTGGTTTCATCAAACTTTGGAGGACTAATAGTCTTTATATATATTGGCATTTCTAATGACATCCATGTCTTCTCGATAAGGTCAAAATATGTCTCGTTAATGTGTAATAAATGATCTTATTTTAATATCCTTTTTTATCATATTTTGATTACATTTTGTGACTTTTGTTTGATCTAATATAAGTTAGGATGTAATTGTCTATATTTTTTTGAACTTAGTTCTAACGTTTAAAATTTTTTTATTCCTAAAAAGTGTGTGGAAAATCAGTTTTTGTAATAAAAGAGGTCACAATAAATTAGAAGAATGAAGCATGAAGCGATCAACGTGTTTTTGGAGCATTGGATCCAATATGGTTTAGTTCCAAAACTTTCGGACTTAGTTCGGAACTCCATCACATAGTTATGAGCTCTATCACTTAGTTTTGGAACTTTGGGACTTAGTTCTGAAACTTTCGAACTTAGTTCGGAACTCCTCGGTACTTAGTTACGAAACTTTAGCACTTAGTTCCATAACTCCTACATTTAGCTCCGAAATGATTCACGGTTAGATCTTAAACGGTTCACTTTAGTTCTAGAACTTCTATAAAGTTTTGAAACCAATGGGATCTATTTTATTCGACATCGATGATTAAGAAATCAACGAGCCTTTCAATTAGGATCAGATCAGAAGATTTCCAATTCTTCATACTCAAATATCTAGGGATAAATTATCATACATATATACGTCCATCTAGTTTCCAAATTCAACATCTATTTTGGGCACGATTTGGTTCCATCTGAATCGATAGGACAACTATGGCCGTAAATGCATCTTTGGATGAAATAAATATATAAATACATGTAGATAGATTTAATATATATACGAGATACATAGAAAAAATATAGAGATATAGAGAGATTTAGTAAGCTTTTGTAATACATAACTTTCAATAATTAAATAGCCATTTCATTTTGAGAGAATATTAAGTTGTCAAATCCTGATTCGAGGTGGAGCAAGGTCCCACTCCTCCAAGAACCAGGATCCTCGTTTTATTGGTATTTATATTTCTAAAGCAAATAGTATAGATCTATTAATTCTATAAATGCTTTTGATTCTTTAAGTTGAACTCCGTTGTATACTTGTCCTGTGGGTGTTGTAGATTAGATTCTTTTTTTTTTACACTTTCTAACATTTTCTATCGTGTGTTTATTTCGGAGAAAAGTGTGTTTACTTATATATATGTGTGTTTTATTTCTAAGCAATCTATTTACTTTTGTAATGTGTGTTTACTTTCAACAATCTATTCCAGAAATGATTTTTATTTTAGAAAGATTCTTATAACATAGATATAATAAGGCCTTGGCCACGTAACCATAAGAACACTACAAAAACCCCGTAAAAACAAAAAAAAAAAACCTACAATCAATTACTAAATCATTAGGATTCTTCTTTCTACATATAGCTTCAAACACACCCCTGGTTTGAATATGACATCAATAGAGAGTTGATTAAATGAAGGGGATAATGACACCCATCATTTTTGGTGTCATTGCTGGGGACACCTCTAGTTAGAATTTTCTAATTAGGTGTCAACAAGAGCAATAATAATACATTTAGTAATTGAAAATATTCCCTAATTTATCAAAAAAATTATGAGTAGACCAAGAGACTCCAAGGGTAGATTTCTCCCAAAAATATCTAAACAAGAATTACCAACATCCTCTAGTTCAAATAAGGAAGTTGACCAAGAATTAGAAGTACCATTGTCCCTTGTTAGACAAGAAGTAGAAATTCCACCATTGGAATTCTTGGATCAGTCACCAGAAGGAAGTGGAACATTTAGAAACAATATTATATCCCAAGAACCATTTAGAGAAAGTTTTGATTCACAATTGAGTAGTCAACCTCCTACTCCTAACTTTTCACCTTCTCCAAATCAGATCACATACCACATTGATTGGGAGAGAGGACTAGAAAATACTAGAGAGATGGAACGAGAAGCTGAAAGAAAACCTGATAGGACCTTTACCTATCCAATTTGGTTGGAAGATGATGAAACCACTATGAAGAATATTTCACCTACACACTTTCCCACATTTAGAGGGATGTTATCTGAGGATCTGACCAATTCTGTTTGAATTTAAAATATTGTGTTAGACCTATGATTACAAGACAAATAATCAGAAGCTCAAGTTGTTTCCATCTACCCTGAAGGATGTAGCAATGAGGTGGTTTATGGGATTAACATCTAATTCTATTACCAATTGGGCACAAATGGAAATTTCCTTCCTAGAAAAATATCAAGATTATTGTAGAGGAAGAAATAGGAAGGAAGAATTTTTCAAAATCAAATAGGAAGAGGATGAAAATATGGAAGATTATTTGGATAGATTCCTCTTTGTGAGTAAAATATGTGGATTTGTACTTCAAGAAGAGTTAAGAAAAACCATTTTTCTCAAAGGTCTGGATGATGAATCTAGGGAAACCCTTGATTTAATAGGAGGTGGAAACATTGATCAATTAAGAATGAATGATATCAAAGACATTTGTAGAAGCTATTCAAGAACAAGGGGTGGACCTAGAAAGGGAAAAATAGTTAAAAATTTGAATCCAGATATGAACAAACTGATGGATGAATTGGAAAACTTTAAAATAGACATACTAGTTCAATTAACCTCCACCATGGATGGATTGCAAGCCAAAGCAAATGCTAAAACTGAACCATTAACCATGTATTGTCCTAGATGTAGGAAAAAGCATGCAATAAGATATTTTCCTCTGGATAAAACAAAAATGTGTCTTATCTGTGAATCTAGGGACCATGAGAGTAATGTTTGTTCTCTTCTTCCATTTATAAGAAATCAACTCAAACAAACCAGCACATCAGAAGAAGTAAACTTTTTCTAGAGACAACCTATCCAAGGGTAGTTCATGCCAAGGTCATCTCCTAATCCTTGGATGATGCCATGGGATGCTCTATCAGTACCACAAAGTTGGGGACAACCACCTTTGGCCCCTAAACCAACTTGGAACCCCCAGGATTGGGCAAGGAAATCTTGGTATGCTCAAGGAAACCAATAACCATGGTCTGGTCAAAGTAACTCGTATGCTTTGTCACAACCTAGGTGGAGCCCTAATAACTATGATCATGGTAAAACATATCCCAATCAGAATCAATAAGCCATAATGGGTGCCCCATCACAAAATTCAAAACTGAAAATGTGGTTCAAACACAAATACCAACACAACTAGTTGTTAATCCCAAAAACAAACAAACAACACCTATTTATGGGACAGAACAAGAAAAACTAGTTGATCTTTATATCTTGGATTGTAAAGATATTTAAACTCAATCTGAAAAAATAATTAGCATTCCACCTGTTATAATTATAGAAATGACAAAAGAAGATGAAACCCCTAGTTCGGTTGTTCCCAAGAAGGATGAAAAAGAAAAAGATAAGGAGCCAAATAGCAACTCTACTGAGACTCCATTTCCAGAGAGATTTAAAGAAGTTATAAGGACTAAGGAATCTGAGTTGGTGTAGGAATTGAGGAAATTAAATATTGAAATACCATTTTGCAAAGCAAATCAAGTATATTCGGAGTTGAACAAATTAATCAAAATGCTATGTTTAAAAAGACCTAGAAGGAATAAGCGAGTTCCTCGGACTATTAAGGTAGATGGGAAACTTGTTGATTTATTAGCGGAAAACTTTTACTTCCCAAATACGAGATCTTAGAAGTCTTGCTATTTCTATCTCTATAGGAATAAATATATACATAATGTTTTGGTTGATTTAGGAGCAGCTATAAATGTGATGATAGTGGACACTTTGAAAACATTACCATTAGCAGTGTCTACAACCTACTAACACCATATTGCGGATGGCGGACCATCGGTGGAAAACCAGAGTTATTGAAGATGTGGCGCTTATGGTGGAATCATGGGAATAGCTAGTGGGCTTCCTTATATTACATCCAAAAGGTAAAACACTTGGTTATCCCATTATTTTGAGCAAACCATGGTTAGTTATAGTTTTTCCTTAATTGATTGTATATCATGTGATATGACTATCTCAAATGGTAATAATTCTAAGCAAATATCCTTATATCCCTCTCTACACAACCTTTTATTTATAATCAAGAACAATTATGGGTTGATGATCTTGATACTAATAAGTAAAATATGTCTTCTTTGGCTATGATAACATTGCAGGATCATGTACGAGAGATGGAGGATATGATTAATCAACCTTTGAATAAACACCAATTTTCCTTGGATCAATTAAAGGATAGTTTTAAACCTACGAGAATTAGTTCTGAACCTATAGAGTTAGTTCTAGAACTATCGGATGTATTTTGAATACTCACACTTAGTTCCGAAACCATCGGATGTAGTTCCAGAATACTCACATTTAGTTCCGGAACCTTCATACTTCTATTTGGAACTACAACGACAATAATTTCAAGCAAGTACAAATAACTTCACTCCAGAGGAATGAGATTTCTCTTGGGGAGGAATAGAAATAGATATAGAATTAGTATCTTTAGTTTCAAATATATCAGGAAATGGTGAGGGATTTCTAGAAAACAGCAGTGACGAGGAGTTTGACCGACAACAAGATAAGTATCATAACTCTTCCTACTCTCCTTTGTCCAACATTTTTTCTCAAGGGAATTTTGGAGATATTGCTACATATCATATGTTATTACCACCTCCATGTCAACTAAACAATGGAACCCTTCCAAAAATCATTTCATCACACACTAGAACCAAACATGTTGAGATTTAACTAGGTAAAATTTTGAATATTAATAACTAGTAGAAGAATGATGAAAACACTAAATTGTTTGATGTTCTGAAAGATCATACTAGAGATTTTTCTTGGGACTATAAAGACATGAAAGGAATTCATTTAATTATTTTTACCCATCACATATATATTGAAACATTAAACTAGTTAGGCAACCTCAGAGAAGGATAAATCCAGCCTTAAGAGACATAGTCAAACAAGAAATTGAAAAACTATTACAAGTAGGTTTTATCTACCCTATCTCAAATAGTTAGTGGGTGTCTCCTCTTGTAATTGTGCCTAAAAAGAACATAAAATGGAGAATTTTGTTGATTATAGGGAGTTTTAACAAAGCCACACTAAGATATTATTTTCCCTTACCATTCATAGATCAAGTTTTAGACAACCTTGCAGGTAAACAATACTTTTCCTTCCTAGATGGCTTTAGTGGATATAATCAAATCAGAGTTACTATGAAGATCAGGACAAAACTACATTTACTTGTCCATGGGGTACCTTTTCTTACAGGGTATTTCCATTTGGACTATGTAATGCTCCAACAACCTTTCAAAGATCTGTATTAGCAATTTTTGTAGACCTAACAAATGATTGTGTAGAGGTATACATGGATGACTTTACTGTGCATGGAGATACATTTGATGATGCCTTGAAAATTTTGGATAGAGTATTGACAAGATGTGAGCAACACCACTTGTCTCTTAGCCATGAAAAATGTTTGATGATGGTTGATGAAGGGATTGTATTAGGACACCATATTTCAAAAAGAGGAATTTAGGTTGACCAAAACAAAATCAAGATTATTTCATACTTATTGTTCCTCAAACCCCCATAGATATCAAGTCATTTTTAGGGCATGCTAGATACTACAGGATTTTTATCAAGGAGTTTAGTAAAAATTTTGTCCCCATGTTTAGTTTACTTACCAAGGATTGTGAATTCTATTGGGATGAAAAGTTTCAACATGATTTTGAAGGAAATAAAGAAAAAGTAATCATTGCCCCAATATTGAGAGGACCTAATTGGGAGAAAACTTTTCACATCCAAACAGATGCCTCAAATAACTCAATTGGTTTAGTTTTGGGACAAAAAGATGAAGAAGGGAAAATGTATGCTATTTACTATCTTAGTAAAATATTACTCCCACTGAAATAAATTACACTACCACTAAAAATAATTTCTAGTTGTGATCTATGCAATTAATAAATTCAGACATTATATTACATGGTACAAAATATTTGTACATACAGATCACTCAACAATTAGATACTTAATGAACAAACTAGTGGTTGGAGGTAGGATAATTAGATGGTTATTAATTTTACAAGAATTTGATATTACCATAGTAGATAATCCAATAAAATCTAATGTGGTAGCTGATTTCTTGTCAAGATTGACCACTACAGGGAACAAGATCTAGTTAAGGATAACTTTCCAGATGAACAATTGTTTTCTATTTCAGATGATACACCATGGTTTGCTGATATGGAAGCTTATATTGTAACAGGAAATTTTCCTCCTTCTTTCACAAATAAATAAATGAATAAGTTAATCAAAATCAGTGCACAATTTAAATGGTTAAATGGGATGTTATTTAAATGTGGTCCCGATTTGGTATTACGCAGTGTGTGAGAGGAGATTAAATCTTTCACATACTCAAGGCATGTCATGATGAACCAAGTGGAGGAAACTTTTCAGTGAAAAGAACATCTCACAAGATACTTGGCACTGATACTATTGGTCATCTCTATATAAAGATGTGAAGAGATATATCAAGTGGTGTGATCCTTGTCAAAGGATGGGATAACCAACCTTTAGCAGTGAAATGCCTCTGCAACCTCAAATAGTGATTGAACCATTTGAAATGTGGGGGATGGATTTTTTGGCCCCTTTAGTCCTCCTTCACAAGGAAATGAGAACATTCTTGTGTGTATTTATTATGTGATAAAGTGGGCAGAGGTACAGGGTTTAACAAATGCCATTTGAAGAAACAGTTGTTGATTTCCTTTGACACATAATTATGGTGAATTTTAGTGCACCAAGGAGTATAGTTTCATTACATGGGCCATAGTTCATGTCTAACATGATCCAAGCCTTCACAATGTACTATCATATCAATCATAGGAAGTCATCTCCTATCATCCATAATCAAATGGAAAAACAAAAGTAACAAAATAGAGAATTGGAAAACATCCTTAACAAAAATAGTTGAAGCAGTAAAGAGATTGGGTAAAGAGACTACCCGAGGCATGTCTAGGATTATAATACAAATTGGAATACTATAACATATTTTTCACCATATGAGTTAGTATATGGGAAAATCCTTGTTACCTATTGAATTTGAACTACAAACACTAAGGACAACAAGCAAAGTGGGTATTGAGTTGGATGCGCACAAAAAAGGAAAGAATTATTCAACTCAATGAATTAGATCGAGTTAAGAATGGAAGCACTTCAATAGATGAAGATAATCCAAGATCAAAGGAAGCAATGGCATAACACACATATAGAGAAAAGGCAATTCAAGGTAGGAGAATGGGCATTACTATTTGATTCGAAGTACCAACAATTCAAAGGAAAGTGAGAAATAGATGATTAGGACCCTATCGATTGAGTAGATATTTGACAATACTTCTATTAAAGCTACTTCTTATTGATGGTAGTAGGAGGACACTTTTGGTCAATGGACATAGGCTAAAATTTTATATGAAGCCTCATACTAGGGATGAATTCTTGAAGCAGATTAAAGCAGACATAGAATTTGATCATATGGAAGAAACCAGCTTCTTCCAAAATGATCAAATAATCATATGCATAAATCTAAAATAAAGGGAATAGAATGAAAAAAACAAAATGCATTCTCTTTCCCAAAAAAATTTAAAAAAAAAAAAAAGTAAAAAATTAAAAAGGGAAGAGAATTAAAACTAGTAAATGGTGTTCTCTTCCCCAAAAAAATTCTCTCAAATATCAATTTAAAACCAATAATGGCGGTTGATCTCCTCAATAAATGGATAATGCAAAATAAAATGATTTGTTTGAATTCCAACTTTCTTTTCTAACCATTTTTTTCCCTTCTTCACTTTCGGGGATGATGAGTCATCGGATGATGGCGGGATTACATCAACAAGGATGGTAATTATGTCTTGAACTTATTAAAGGTTAAATTAAAATTTTGCTGTGTGATTAGATTTGATTTAAAGGTTGATATGATGATTCATTTATTGTACATAATGATTAAGACTAAGTAATCATGAGGATGATGTCGGTGGGACAAAAAGAGGAAACATATTTAGATATCATTTGGGTGGAATAAACAAAGTTGAGAGGCAGTTGTAGAAAACTTCAAGAGAGAAGAAGAAAGATTATATTTGAATTCCACAAGCTAAGCACAATAGTTCCATGGCTAAGAACGATAGTTCGTACCTAAACCCAACCGTTCCGTAGCTAAATACAAAAGTTTTGTATCCAATTTTGTAATAATTTTAAGAGTAATAATTTGAATCATTCTCTTTTCCATGGGGATTAAAAAGAAGTCAAAACTAGAGGATGATACCAAGCTTCTTGCAGATGAAGAAGTGACAGCCATTTTTGGACAAGCAGGGTGGTTGGAATTCCTGAAAATTTTCTCGAAGTACAATGACAAACTGGTAAGAGAATTTGTTATAAATTTAGAAGAATCTAGGGCAAAGGTTTAAAATATTGTAATTCCTTTTTCTATAAATACAATGAGTAATGTGTCTGGAATACCAATTGTCCATGTCCCAAATCCTGTAAAGGGAACCCTTAAATATTTGGTGGAAACTTTGATACAGGAGGGGGAATATGAACCCTAATATATCTATAACACAAAGAAAATCATAAAAGGGGTTAGAAGAGCTAGATTTCCCAAACCCTTTGACAAGGTAGCATTCTCGGTAGTTAAATATCTAACTTGTGATGGTCAATTTGGAATTATAGGAAGATAATTCCTTAAGATGCTAATATATCTTAGGTATGGGAATTCAATACCAACATATATATTAAATCTTCCAGGATTCCTTTTTGACTCCATCCAAATAATGGCTCGAGGTATTCCCGGGGTGTTAGAACAATTAGACATCATGGGTTAGTTCAATTGGTATTCCAAAGACCATTTTCTTTCAAAGAAAATGGAGAAGAGACATGGGATAATTTTCTTAACAAGTTTAAAGAAAACCTTGATATTATCGGAGGGGAATATCAACCCCTTTTTCTCCCACAAGTAATTTGGAGATTGATGCCCCTGCAGAGGAAAAGAAGGAAATAGGTGGGGAGAATGTACCAAAAAGGAGATGATCTGGAAGAAGGATTAAAGCTGCAGAACCCACTATACCTTTAAAAGAAACTCCTTCCTCCACGTAAATGACAAGAGAATTAATATATGTCTCTCAATGATGGATGTTCACCTAAGCAAGAGGAAGAAGTGACAATTAGAAGAATCTCTAAGAGGAGACCCATTTCTGGACATTTTAATGCTCCTCAAAGAAGAAGAATTCATAAAAGGTCTAGGGAAATTCTAGAGAGAAGGTGGAAGATCAAGATGGGTTGGAAAAAAAGTTTATGATATTTTAGGCATCATGGCCATGACTCCTCCGACCAAGTCAAAACTTAGATGGAGAAAGAAGATGAGATATTCGAAGAACAGGTTTTTCAAGAGATGGGTGAATCAACAACACTCTCACATGAAGAAGAGGGATTGGTATCTTGGAAATGGAAAGGGAAATCCCATTTGGTAGAAGAGGAATGCTCATTCCCTAAAGAACTTTTAGAGAAAGAGGAGAAACATCAAAGTTAGACATGCTCTATTTTTATCTAGATCGTAACTTGTTATCGAGAGAATGATGAGGAATTAAACTTCCTCAAACTCAAATTAGAATAGATGGAAATTCTTATTGAGAAACTAACAACTCAGCTCACAGACATGACTAAAGAATTGATATAAATCAAATAGCAGATGATGGAAAAAAAAAAAAAATGTCAATTTTCCATAAGACAAAGTGATATGTCAATAGTATTTGCAAAAACTGAATTAACTTATTGGTCACTCAGCAGTTGTGGGATGATACCTACATATAACTTAGAGAATTTAAAACATCAAATGAGGATCTAAGAAGCAAGATGGAAGAAGAAAATAAAGCAAGAAAGGAATGGGAAGAAAATTTCTACAAAGAGGAAGAAGACAAATTTAAATGTCTTGTAAAAATACAAATGGTTTGCATGATGAGTGAAAATTTACTCACATGCAAGAGACCTTCTCCTACATACAACATTTTTTTGGAAGAACAATTCATTCGTTGGCAGCTGTCAAGAATAGCATGTGGCCTTCCACATGAAATAAAATATGAATCTGAGTTCATGGCAGCCTATTCCTTATTCAGTGTAGACCAGAAAAATCTTATCTAAGAATTCTATCTCTACAATCTTATGCTAGAAAAGAACACAGGTTTCATGATCAATTTATATGTAGGAGAAAGCTAGCTTAAAGCATTTTTTTGTTCTTAAAAATCATATTGCATGGAAAGAGAGGGATTCATAACATCTATTAAAATCTAGTTCATCTGGTCTCTACATGAGGACTCACTATGGTAAACCATCTTCCTTTTTGTACATTTCAGATCCCATGCCTTTGATAAATGGTTCATGGAACCTTATCTTGCCAGTTTATAGAAAATTATTGATGTCTTCACCTCTTATGAGGAGGAAAATTTTTAAGATATTTATGAGGGTTGTTTGAAAATATGGGAATTTCTCATGGTTGCATTGAGGATAAGAAAAGTGATATCTTCCACAAACTTAATTTGGAGTTTGGCAAGAGAAAAAGCCTTATGTACACTAATTCCTCGGATCAATGAAAAACACAGTACATATGGATGGGGATGAGAACAAGGCCTCCACTCCTTCTCACCCCCATGTCACCATGGAAAAACAAAGAGCCTCAAGATCCCACTCAATTTGAGGAATGGAAGAGGAAGGTAGAGGTGGGATCAGGGTATAGTATTTACGAATTAAAACACTAGGATATTCAGTATCAACCATTTGACCTAAGCATTCAATTGGAATGCAAAATCCATGACCCAAGATTTGAAGATTAAAGTTTGTAAGGGGACTTACAAACAAGTAAGTACGGGGGAAATGATAAGGCCAAAATATGTCTCGTTAATGTGCAATAAATGATCTTATTTTACTCTCCTTTTATCAAAGTTTGACTACATTTTGTGACTTTTGTTTGATCTAATATAAGTTAGGATGTAATTGTCTATCTTTTGTTGAAATTAGTTCTAACGTTTAAAAACTCTGTTATTCCTAACAAAGTGTGTGGAAAATTAGTTTTTGTAATAAAACAGGTCACAATCAGTCAGAAGAACGAAGTATGAAGTGATCAACATGTTTTTAGGAGCATTGGCTCTAATACGGCTTAGTTTCAAAACTTCCAGACTTAGTTCGAACTCCATCACATAGTTATGAGCTATATCACTTAGTTCTGGAACTTTCTAACTTAGTTCCAAAACTTTTGGAATTAGTTCTAGAACTCCAATACTTAGTTCTAGAACTTTACCACTTAGTTCGGAACTCCTTTGTTTAACTCCTAATGATTCACGGTTAGATCTCGAAATGGTTCCCTTTAGTTCTGGAACTTCTCCAAAGTTCTAGAACCAATGGGAATATGTTATTCTAACAACATCCGATGATTAATCAATCAATTATCCTTTCAATAAGGAGAAGATCAAAGATTTTCAATTCTTCATACTCAAATATCCATGGATAACTTATCATATAGTTATACGTCCATCCGTGTTCCAAATTCAACATCTATTTTGGGCACAATTCAATTCCATCTTAATCGATAGGAAAACTATGGATGTACATGCATATTTGGATGAAATACATATATAAAAGACTTGTAGATAGATTTAATAGATATACGAGATACATAGAACAAATATAGAGAGATATAGTAATCTTTTGTAATGCAAAACTTTTAGCAATAAAATAGCCATTTCATTTTGAGAGAATATTAAGTTGTCAAATCCTGATCCAAGGTGGAGCAAGGACCCACTCCTCTAAGAACCAAGATCCTCATTTTATTGGTATTTATATTTCTAAAGAAAAAGTATAAATCATTAATTCCATAAATGCTTTTGATTCTTTAAGTTGACCTCTGTTGTATAATTTTCCTTACAGTGTTGTAGACTAGATTCTTATTTCTTCACAAACATTTTACAAAATTTCCCACCATGTGTTTATTTCCATGCAAAGTGTGTTTAGTTCTATATTGCGTGTTTATTTCCAAGCAATCTATTTACTTTTGTAATGTGTGTTTACTTTCAGCAATGAGTGTTTATTTCAGCAAGATTATTATAGCATAGATATAATAAGGCCTTGGCCATAGAACCATAAGAACACTGCAAAAACCCCCAGAAAACAAAATAAACAAAAAACCTATAGTGAATTACTAAATCACTAGGATTCTTCTTGTTGCATATAGCTTTAGACACACCCCTAGTTTGAATATGACATCAATAGAGAGTTGATTAAATGAAGGGGATAACGAAACCCATCACCTTCTTGGATTTTAATTCTCTTCTTCCTCATACTCAAAAACTTTTTGGTCCTCATCATCTTTCCTTTCCTCCTCGGTTCTTCCTAAAACATTTTTCTAGGGCGGTGAGGTGATCCCGCATCTCGTGGAGGGCAGCCAATATTTGATCTAGTTTTTTTGTTGTTATCTAGATACATTATTGGATCCTAGATCAACATTTTTTCTTGTGTGATCCATTATAATTATTGGCATTTGACAAGCTATTAGCGTAGAGAACTTACTCGAGTCCGAATATAGAGAACCTAGTTAAAAGGTCGATCTTATACCTAAATGTAATGTTCCCAAACCTTATCACAATTCTATAAAGTGGAAGTAATTTTTTTTTTAAACATTTTATTAATCAACTTAGAAATAATTCTCCATGAATATAATTAAATATTACAGCGATCATCGCTTAATTAACCAAAGATCAAATTAAAACTTGAAACATTGTTTTTCACTAATAAGGGGGTAAGCATTAAAATTAAAACACTTAGAGAACAAATTTGGAGGGCTTCTAATGATGATTTTCTCAAGTTGAACTTTGATGGCACAAATAGAAATAATCCTAGGTGGTGTGGTGGCGGTATTTGTAGGAACTCGCAAGTCAACCAATTCTAAATTTTTTGAATCTCTTGATAAATGTTCTAAAAAAATTTCAAAGTCGATCTCTTTAGCGAGGATTGAAAATTGTGAAACTAAAAGTATGGGATAAATTATACATTTATGGTCTTTCGATTATTGTTTTTGGTGTGAATCATGTTCCACATCAACAAGTTATTCAATTCACTTAGGTGAGATCGTAGGTCTGTGTGTCATTTAGGGGTCATTATGATATTCCCTTATGTGTTAATGCATCGGTACATCATATGCATCATTGGGAGCTACTTCCCATTATGGAAATGTAACTCCCCTCTCCACTTTATTTATCATGATTATAGCACTAGGGGTTACTCAACACCCTCTATATGTACACCCCTTCATATCTATGAGATAGTGAGAGTTTTTTTCCTTAACGGGTTTTACTTGTTTACTTGAGTCTCTGCATGCACATTTTCGGTTGATGCTCACTCCTCTCCGATCTCATCACACCATCGTTTTCATGTCCATGGATGTTTATGGTGTCCCTCGTGATCCTTTTGCTCTAGGTTTTCACACCCTCTTTCATGGTGTCGAGCGGATGTTATGGATCCGTGCAACTCTTTTGGAATTTTTGTGTGTTTCCAATTTTCGGTTCGTGATATATATTTTCTCATGACACATCATAATGGTTATTATGATGTGATTTTAGTGCATTTATTTTAGATTTTATACCTTGTTCATATGTTCGTGGTTTTTTTCAAGGCTTACTAGTTTTCTAGGTCTACATACGAGTTTTGGGGTGTTTTATGTGTTCCGGGTTGACGATCTATGTGTTTTGTGTTGATTTTATGATTTTTTAGAGGTGTATAAATAGTATTCAAGGGCCAACTTGGCCCCATCTCACCAAGATGGGAACCAAGCTTTCGCATCTCACCACTTCCTCAATCACCATCCGGCTCGTTTCTCGCAACTCGAACTAGTTTTCATTTTACATGGGTTTGTTCGGTTCAACGTTATTTTTACTTGCATTGGATTTTTGTTTCATAGTCTTGGACCATTCGGTCCTCCTGCCTGACTTGTTGAATCCTCTACCCACCCTACTCGATGGCTACTCCATTCTCATGCTCTACACCTTTCTATCTCTACAATGTTGGAGCTCCCTATTCACTTGACGTGTTAGTTTGTGCTCATTGTTTTACTCCGCCCTTGCCATGAGATTTATTGCATGTTTTTGGAAATCCCCCACTAATCTTTCTTCTTTATATCATTGTGTCTTGTTTCTTTCCCAACACTAGCCCCTCATGCATTGGCCTTGGCTTGAGTGTTTGGATCCTCTATGTTGGCCTTAGACCTACATTTGACCACATCTTTGTTTAGCTATGCATGCTCAAGCTCCCTCGGACTTCCCTCTATCATGTTCAAAATTTGCTTGAATACACCATTACTTTCACACCCGCATCACCATTTTGTGCTCACTATGTGTAGGTTTACTCATTTTTATACATGTTTGATGCATTTCAATCAACTCGCCATATGATCCGCTACCAACCACCTAGGTATTTCACCATTCCTTATTTCCTTTGAATTCCTAACATTAGGATGTTGCTTCATGACTCTTCACCATTTTGACTATTGTGTCGAGCCTTCACCTACCATGGTCATTTGGTGTTATCTAACTCAACCTGTCGATGTGCTCTTCCTTCCCAACTCTCTCATTGTGGACTACCTTTGAGCTAATCATGACCCACACCCATAAATTTTTGAATTAATAAGGTCACCTAGTGAGCCGCTTACACCTCCTAACTCGGTTGAGTCACCAAAATTGTCTCACCGATTTTCTCACCCTCCTTTCCCTGTAGAGCTCGCCGATCTCACCTAGTAACTCACCAAGATATTTCCAACTCTTGCACCCTTTTTCACTTTGGACCCTATTCCTCCACCCCTTTACGGAATTTTCAGTATTTTCCTTTTGTGTAGTGTGAAAACACTATAAAAGGGAAAATTATAAATTCAATATTATATAGGGTGGAGTAGCTTTTTCTGAGATCATTTTATAAGCTTATTGGACTTTTTCGGGACACTTTTTTGGCTCATGATCTATAGCACTCTTCTTTACATATGGATAGTGGAAACATCTATCACAACCTTGCAATAACCTTCTCTTTTAATTTTTGAGATTCCTTTTCTCTCACATTGAGTAGTGTTTCCTTATATTACTTTTTTCCTTTTATGTATGATTACATGTGTTCCTTTGCTTCCGACTAGGACTCCATTGTGGCCTCCACTCTCACATGACTTTTTACCTACTATGAGGTGAGTGGTCAACTATCTGACATCACATGAATGCACCCTATTGTAGTCACACACTATCTTATAAAGTGTCACGTAAAATCGGGGTTATCATTGCTATTCTCAAGTGTTGTATTTCTTGTAGACGCATTATCGACCGATTCCGACATCTTTCATTCTTACACCCTCTTCTTATTACTTATATTTACACAGTATAGAGGGTGCTCTTTATAGACTTAGGCATCGCAGATCATGTTATAGCCTCAACAAATTCTTCTTCACAGAGAACTATTCAAAGCATGACATGCTTCCATAGAATGTTACTTCACCTACGAGGGTATTACACACTTCTTGCTTGTGGTAGTTCCTGTACTCACTAATCCCACTCATCTTGAGGACTTTCTCAACACTTGTAACCATGTTATTGGTCAATTGATGTTGTCTGCATTACCATACCTCTCTATATTCACATGGCGGACTTAGATCCTCCCTACCAATCTGGAGCATATTTCAGTCCCTGTTTGGAGACCCTTCATATATTATCATCATTGTTTTTGTTGTTGATCTAGTTGTCTCCTCTTCTTATTTGTGTGATGGTATTATGCTAAAACATATTTTCTTGATTCTTCTCTAATGACAAAGATTTTCCTCCTAGTTTCTAATGCTAAGATTACCATCGAGGACTTCTCTCCTCCTCTCACCTTTCCAGAGAGTGTTGTCACCCCTCCCATCTCATCATACATTGAGCAGTCTCCTACTCAACCTTATACATTCATTACACCATCCTCCTTTGCACTTCCAATGCGCGAGGCCCATTCCACTCCTCTACCTTCATTGGATGAATTATACCTATTCAACATCGCTCTTTTTTTTATCAAGCCCCCTTAGTGGGATGAGTATCTTCCTAACTTTGGTTGGATCTTCGTAGATTCCACTTGTGATGCACTGCAGGTTCCTCATCCATCTACAGGTGTTTTATAGGATTTCATCATCTCTATTTTTGGGAGTGCTACTTCTAGAACTCTTATCACTTCCACCCTTCAGAGACCTTTATTTCTCTACCCTCTCTTATGGATCCCTTTTCTATTGTGCGGGTTTTTATATTTCCTTCACATCACTTGGACATCCTTTCTATGGGTCTTCCTCTTATTCACTTTGACAATTCTACGCATGTGGCATAACCATTTATTCCTTGTTGTTCTCTTTCTAGAAATATGTCACACTTTTCTAGACCAAACTCGAGTTGTTCGTGTTGTTATCTTCAATTTCCTTCATGGAGTGGGCGGACTTACAACATGTCATTTTTTCCTTCATAAGGAAAGAAATCAATTCAATGTGAGTGGATCTTCTTCAATCAAAAGGTAGAGGACCACGTCATTGACACTCTTCCTCGGGAGACTTCATAGAGTTGTAGATTTCAAATCCATCCATGGCATCTTCTACATTCCTCTCATCTTGCTCTTCTTATCTCTTCTTATTCTTTCCGATAGATTCCGACTTTGTACATGGGTATATTATCGGGATTTTTTGTGGCTAGGACCCATCCTTGACATCTTTCTTATATTAGAGAGTGTGTTTTTTCTTATGATGGATGTTTTTCCCATTAGGTTTTCCTCCATTTCTTTGGACTTATTTTTTGTGTATGGCTACCTCATTAGGATTTTGTGTCATGACCCATTTCTCTTTTCTAACTTGTCACCTCATACTAAGTTTCAATGAAGGGGGGTGTTGGTGTGATTCATTTTCCACATCATTAGGTGAGTCATCTCACTTAGGTGAGATTATAGGTCTACATGTCATTTAGGGGTCATTATGATATTCCCTTACACATCAATGAATCATATGCATCATTGGGAGTTACTTCTCATTCTAGGAATTTAACTCCCCTCTCCACTCAAGTTGTCATGATTGTAGAACTAGGGTTACTAGGTACCCTCTATAAGTATACTTGATTATTTTCATGCATTTTTTCATTTGATCCTCGTTCCTCTCGAGATCTCATCACATCATTTTTCACACGTCCATGGATATTCAAATTTTCCTTTTGATCCTATTACTTTGGGTTTTTACACCCTCTTTCAATTGTCAATGTAATAAAAAAAGAAAAATCAACCATTGGCATATGGTCGACATTGTGGAATATTATCAAACCCTTATTGGGTCACTCTCAATTTCTCACATCTTCTGAAGTTCTAACAAAGTGGCTAATAAAATTGCTAATATTAATGTGGATATTAACACTAAACATGGAGCCCAAACTTATTAATCCTTCAACCAAATAATATGAAAGGTGTTTTTGGTGGAATAATTAAAAAATAAGGCAATTATACAAATAGAAAGGTGGCAAAGAAGGGACAACACAACTTTCATTCCTTTTAATTTCCATATTTTTTTAATGATATCCCCACCTCCTGTGGGCTTTAATCGACATAAATTTCCATGCATTGGTATGTGAATGGCCATGTCTAAAGGTATTTATAAACCTAGCACCACTATAGTCTATTGTTTCATCCATTTGTATTTTTCTCTGTAGTTTTGAGATGTGGTTCATTGGGATTATGGAGAGAGGTAAAGGTATTACCATCCCTACCAAACATACCATAGGAAGCCTCATGAGTGACACAACCATTAACACTATTCATGAGATAAATGAAAATATGATATAAAAGTATTTGTTGGAGGATGTTCATTTCTCTTTCCTTGGGTTGGTTAATGATTTTTACGCCGAGGCAGTTGGTCAGTGTTCATCATATTCTTAATAGGGGTACCATAGTAAGGGCCAAGGAGGATTTCAAATTCTTACAAAGTACATTGATAGAAGTAGTGAAGGACCCATGAATTCTTTGTTGTATGTTCACCAATCTATTCACAACTCATCTTTCTACTAGGTTGGGTGATACTGCAGCTGTGGAGGAAGTGGTAACAGTAATGGGGGATCTTAGAAAGTCTACGAGATAGACTAGATACTCTCAAAGTCATAAAATTTATCGGGGTTCAAATTGTCTTTTTGGTAGCTAGTAATTTATTTTCCATTCATGAGGATATGGACCAGTTGGGTCTTGACATTGGGATTGGTCTAGAACTGATTTTGTCTCTCACGAAGGCTCTTGCTCTAGAGAGTATCACGCAGGGCAAGAAATTGGATGTTATCTTCTCGGTGTTGGGTATTCAAATTGATAAGTTTGAAGATTAGAAATTTGTGGATACTCTAGCATCTCTGGTCATTGAAGAGAATTCTCATAATCTGTGGAGCCTACAATGGAATTTTATAGTTCTTCGAGGATAAGAATTAATACTCGGTTCCCTTTCCTAACATAGATATAATGTAATAGGTTTTTGTATATGCAACACCAATATGGGTTACCTTAAATTGATATTGGTACATTTTTATCAAGTTTTTGTTTGATATTTTTATCATTATTATTAATATAGTTGGTCTTAAAGCCCTTATCAAAAATCATTGTACATTGTTTTCACAATATTTTGTACAAAATTATTACCAACAATTAGTTCATAAATCAATGATAATTATCATAGTTACATCATATTTTGTATCCAAGTATAAAACAACATGTTTGTCTCATGTACAACATTGTATAATAAAAAAACTTAGTATAAGTATTTAAAATCAATGATAACTCATTCTTTCTAAAATTTCCTTTCAAAATTTCATGTGTATACTTCTATCTCAAATGTGAAATTGTATCAGTGGGAGAGAATTATTAGAGTGATACTCCTCCTACCGCATAACACTTTAGTTCCCCTGCACACCTCTCACAAGTGAGAGGGTACCGAACCTTCATGAGGAATACATATTGAAATAATTAACTACCGACAATGAATAATAAATTGAGAACCGTGTGTAATATACCCAAATTATAAAAATAGAACACATCATTAGATCATGGTAACCAATGCCATCAAATGGTTCCTGACTAATATAGAATAAGGATAATTGAACAAAGAATACATACATCTAGATACATTACTTTGGCCAAAGTTTGTCAGCTATGTTAATGCAAGCTAATCATATAGTTTACCCAAAAATATGATTATTTATCCTTTCACATCACAATTATCTCGTATACCACTTCGTAAAAATATTTTCATCCAAAAAATTTCATTAAATAATTTACAATATGTTTTGATTTCATAATCATAAAGGAAAATCAACCATCTATTCATGTTTCTAAATTCCTTTAAACATAGGCAACCAGACCATCGTAAGCATATGTATATATGCTTGTATGGTTTTCATTGTGAATTATCTTTCATACACAAGCTTATGGAATTTATTTTTGATTTAATGTTTAACAACATTCCTTAGCACGTTTAACAATGCACAAAACAATAATTAAATAACAATCTATTTTTCCCCAAAATCCTTCATATGCTGGTTTATTTTTTACTATCATTCAAATTTATTAATTTGTTTTAATAAGGTGAGGACTTATGTTATCATGATCATAAATTTGCTACTTTGGAATGATAACGTAAGTCTCTCTCTATGGATGATAACATCAAACATCATATTTTAACCTCATGCTCAAATCATCAAAACAACGATAATAATCAAGCATTGTAATTATTTTATCACAAGGTAAAGTTTAGTAATAGCTCAAGAAGTTATATTTTTACAACATTCATTTGCATAACCACCTATTTCAACTAGTCACTTATCTTTAATTTTTTAAAACAAAAAACCATTGTTCAACCCACAAATTATTTATTTTCATTCTCTAAATATTCCAATATTTTTCTCTCCATTTGCAAGTTCGAATAAGTTTGAGTTCCCACTAAAACAACTAGTTTCATGTTGTCCCAAAAATAGGTATGCAGCCAAACTGATAAAGAACATTTATTTAGTTTAAATATGCAATTATCCTTTTCCATATGGGGAATACCATCATCCTTAAAAATTCGTTAATGTCATATGAATGATGCTAAAAGTGTAGACCTACAATAGTGTTGATTTAATAAAAACATAAGTTGACATATAATTTATGCCAACCATAAAGAGTGTCATATTGACCTCTTGTAAACAACACATATTGTAACGAATTCACTAATTTAAAACTATTGTAAATGGCCAAATTAAATACACATAGCACATCCAATATATCAAAATGAGAAGACCCAAATTTGGGTATAGATCAACCAAAAAAACTATTGAATTTGAGTACGTAATCAGAGTGGACGTAATACAAAACAATATTATATTTTCACTATAATAATAATTACAAATGTAATTATTATTCACACACGGCAATAAAATGTGGAGCACTAAAATATTGATATCCTAACATTCCCCCCTTAGTGTGAACATGGGGAAAACACCATCTTCAACCAAGCAACTTGCACATGGTCTTGATCATCAACACTGACTATGGGAACTACATCATCCAGGGACCAATCAACCTATTAGATGAATACATGAATCGGGACCGTTAACCAATTCACATCAACCATCAAATCGGTTTGATCAAGAACACTTCTGCTGCAAGTATCAATGGTACAAATCATTATCATCTCTGGGGACACACAAGCATTTACTCGCACACAGGAACAGGGATGCTCATCTGTTCTTATTCATCACACAAAACACAAAGATGTCACTAAAGTAGTTTGCAGCCTCTGAGGTAGTGACGAACTCGAGGACGCTAATTGTCCTCCTGCCTCCGTTGCCTCCATCCTCCAATGTATGTGCTGCTAACTCAGCAAGATGTGAAAATGAAGCACATTTGTTTCCACATTGAGCTTATTATTTTCTTCCCTCCTGCAATGTGAAACACTGTATTTTTCGGACGTCGGGTAACACCGAAAATGCGTCCATAAGGCAATTTTCTTATTTTTTTTTTTTTTACCGACTTTTTACACCAACTCACAATGAACAGTTGACGAGACACTCGATAATGATATAATTAGACAAGGTAATAATGACACAATTTTGACTAGACGACACTTATGACTTTATATGACATAAGACTTAGAAAATGACTATTAAAAAAACTAAAATCACATATATGACATTTACTACCTATTATTCACCTAAACACAATTTTTGAAAATTTAATAAAGTTCTAATAATTACTTAATAGTGGTGATGAAAAGAAGTAATAAACGTGACACTAACATGGCCGACTATACTAACTTTATAATCACAATAAAATTTGAAAAATTGATGCACAATATGACACATTTTAATGCATTGACAAATGCGACCAATATCAACATGACTAGACAATGGATTTTGTTTTCAATACAGAATGACATGACCCAACTATTTTAGACCATTCGACCTAAGCAATTGACTAAAGCTCAACTAAAGCTAAAGACCACGCTAATAAAGACACGTGCTTTTATATACATAACCTGGCAGTGTATGCGATGACATAACAGAGTTAAGAGACTCCAATAGTCACAATTAGAAGCGAATGAGTCTAGCAGAGACGTCGAATTAATGAAATCAATGTAATTTGAAAGAAATCAGTCCACGTGCCTTGCAGATGTGAAATCTAAGCTTCCACGTTTAAAATCCATGCATTGGGCTGATCGATTCTATGAATATACGCCTCCAAATTAAATCCACACACAACTGACACGTTGATAACAATATCAGAGTGAAAGATCACGAACAGAATTATTCTTGATTGAAAAACATGTTCTGCATTTCTTCCAACGTGAGATCTCTGGTGGACGACTTTAAATACGCAGGCAAATACAATCTCTTTCACAGATCAATGAATTTCATACTCTAACAATGAGAATTGAGCTATCAAAATTTTTGATGCGTCGGATTAGCTTTGGACAACAAATTTATAATTGAATACAATGCCCACACATATTTATACCTACGCAAACTATGTATGCGGCCTGCTCTGCAACTTTTAAATTGTGCCGACCATATATGCAAACGTCTACATAATCAAACGTCTGACTGAGGGCGCATAATAAATATGTAGAATCCACCACCACGCTTCCACCAATAAGAGTTTCTACAGTTTCTGCAAATCATGAATACTAACGGCCACAAGTTAGTCAAATCTCGAACCGCAGACCAGACTAATAGAATGCTCATGACTTCGTCCTGCTCTGATACCAAATATTGAATTTGGTACAGAATTGCACAGTGGATGTAATACAAAACAATATTATATTTTCACTATAATAATAATTACAAATGTAATTATTATTCACACACGATCAAATGTGGAGCACTAAAATATTGATATCCTAACAAAAACATCTTGAATATACCTTTGTTTTTATAAAAATAAATATGCAACCCAAAAATGATTAATTACTCTATTATTATGTTAATAAACAACGATTCGTAAATATCAAAGTCTATTTTCCTTGGAACATTTTTACATAATTTAAAACTTTACAAGAAAAAAATTAAAATAGGATAAAATTGACTTGAATGGAAACATAACATAGCTCATAAATATGAATGAGTAAACCCATATTTGGGTACTTTACACATTCAAAATTCACAAAATTGTGTTCACTCGAAAAGGTATTTTTCATACTAAAAACCACAAAATGTACAAAGCTAAATTTTTAAATTTATCATCACAAAAATGTGCAAGATGTCTTGAGCATTTTTCACATTTTAAATACCAAAAATACAAATTATTTATCTCATTTAAAAATACCAAAATGTGCAAACCAATTTTCCACATTTAAAATACCAAAAACATTGGCCAATTTTCACCTTTAAAATACTAAAAAAATATGCATGCCCAGATTTAGCTATTTCATGCATTTAAAATTCATAAAATCATGTTAACTTTGAAAGAGTATTTTACACACTACAAACCAAAAACATGCAGACCAAGTCTTGGGTGTTTTATGCCTCAAAAATAACAAAGCATAACATTCCATTAATGCCACAAAAATATATAGGAAGTAGTCCAAAACCACAATCAAATGCAAACTTGAAAGGGTAGAAAACTGACAGTTTTATCATCAAAATGAAAGCCCAAAAATGGGTATTTTTCATGCATTTCTATTTAACAAAAACAATGGTTTATAAATTTCATTTTCAAATCAAAAAAAAAGAACCAAAATAAAACTCTTTCATGTGAACACTTTCCAATCAAATTTTCTAAAATACCCAAGCTCCAATCCAACTTTCCATTCTAGGCAAAAATTTGTAGTTGCATACAGATAGAAAACCATATGAAATAGTTGTTTTCGCACCAACAGTTTCCTCCATTTTATCTACAACTAATGTTTTACCTCCTCTTCTCCTTCCCACGTTTCCACACAAGTCGACTTAACTCCCAAATTACTTTTCTTCTCTTCTACTTTTCCCACATATCCCACAAATTAATAAATATTCCCCTATAATTTCATTTGCATGAATTTTCAATAAAAAAATTAACTAATCATTATCTTGTCTTATCCATGTATCCATCGTGGTTTATTTAAATATCCATATTTTAATTGATGTGCATGGATTTAAATTAAAAAAATTTAACTAATGTTTATCTCCATTTTACTTAAGATTAATGCTAAGTTTTATTTAATACAAAGTGATAAGAATTATTTGGATCATAATCTCCCTATGATTAAATTGAAATTTGAACTCATAACTTATCTCACATGCCCCTTATTAAATCAAACAAAACTCAATGCCATGTTTGGACTTTTTCATACAATATAGCAAGGTCAACGAGATCAAAGATGAACAATTTAATTACCAACCATCCATCATTAAAACCAAATGATCATAACACACAACAACATGTTTCAGCCATTTTTTTACATTTCTATAATTACATTTAATTATTATAACTTCTTACAAAAATAAATAAACCAATTTTCTCATAACCTTGTTAAATAACAATGTACGATGGTCGTGGTATGCCAATGGCACTTAAACACATCGGTGTAATCCACTCATCATCTATCGATATCAACAGATAGATGAAATACAAGATAACATAAAGAAGTCATGCATCACATAAGTAACTAAATGCTAGTACCCCTTCCCGTGGTATGTGCTTGGTCTTAATTACCTTTGAGTTTCAATTTCGTTACCAAATCTGCCATCCTCTCCCAAATGATTCCCTCCCTCTCCTTTTAATGATATTGTACTTGATTCTACATCCACTTGCACATTAACAAAAAGGTAGTTAGTCCAAATCATCAAAATTCCACATAATGATGATAAACATGTCAATTTCATCATTTAAAATTGATCATAACAGTAAATTTTTCCATATTAAGCATGTCATTTTAATCATCCAAATTAAACAAGTATCATATTTTTAAATCCAAAAATGAGGGATGTGGTACATTTGATGATGTTTTGAGATTACCATGCGAAAGACAATGGGAAAGTGGATATGGAATTTGAAAAATTTGAGAAATTCATTGAAACAATTTAGCAAATACACCTCCGTGGACAAAAGAGGTTGAAAGAGTCACAAAGCTAATTACAAAGCACGACATGATCAACATAGAAATGAGCATTACTTTCTTGTTGGTGAAAAGGTATGGTTGTACTTGATCAAAGAAATGCTACAACTTAAAGCTAAGAAACCCAAGCGTCTTCGATATGGCCCATTTGAAGTTTGGGAACAAGTGGGTAAGCCCTATATGAGAATATATTCAGTCATGAATGTTGATAATTTTCTGAACCCTCCACGTCGGATCAAGAAGAAGAGGGATTTTTGCTACCATCTATTGAGAATATTTCTCCATATAGTTAGTTGGAATTAGAATAAGATGTGGTATTCCAATAGAAAGAGAGAACAACACATCGAGGACTATAAGAGAGGTGGCTAATTAGGTTGAAAGGTCAATTGCATACCAAATCCAAGTGGTGTTCCAAAGAAGATGTGGGGAAGAAATTTCCTCACCTCATTAGTTCTCAAATATTTTTAACTTTAATTCCTAAAATTGGGAAGGTAAGATCTAAAAATAGATCTAGAGATATTGAATTAGATGTATTCTCCTTAATGATACTTATAAAACATACCCTCAACATGTTCATTGTTCTAGAAAAATGGTTAAGTCGGGATGATGGTCATCTGGACACCTTCAAATGAAAAAGTAGACCATTTATTATTTTATTTTGTGTATTAATTGTGTAATGACTCCAAAAATTATGTGGAACCACTATGACTTAACATAGTAGAGGTTGTATAACTGGTACGTGGTTCTACCCCAAAAGTGCCAAAAATATGAATCTAAATAATTGCAAATGTTTGGGCTTCTAAAAATGGTTTATTTTACATTCCTTCCATCCTTGGGCAGAGAAACTATAAATATAAGTGAATTTACTCATTCTAAGCAAGTGATTTGAGTGAATTCAAGTGTGAGAAAAGGAGGAAGTTGGAATATTTCTTTTTTGTTCATAAAGATTTGAGTTATTTCTTGTTGAGGATTGTAAGAAAGTAATGCAAGTAGAAGGAGCTTTAATCCTTCTTAAAGGTCATAGTTTGATAATAAAATTGTATTGTATTGGATATTTTCATAGTGAAGGAAATAAATTACTTACCTAGCTGAATTTTTTTACCACATTGGGTTTCTCTAGGATAAAATTGTTGTCTCTTTATGTTACATCTTTCATTTTCATTATTGTGTGAATAATTCTTGCATTATAAAATCAATATTAAGATCTTTATCAAATGTTTCATTCATTATCACATACTAGGATATGTTTATACTTTAAAAGAGGTAGTTTACAGATCAATCAAAATATTCCTAATACCAAATGGATGATTCCTTTATTTTAGAGGTTAGAAGAACCCATGAGAACACTACGTGATTGTACTCCATGGAAGGCTAACTTAGTATTACATGTATTTCCCGAGCTAAAGTGGCTAAGTCCATTAATGAGGATTTGTTTAAAATTGCAAGGAGGTGTAATTTTAGTCAACATTACCAATAGGAAAAACAAAGCACATTTTTTAAAAGAGTGTTTGCATAGTTATGTAGTCGAATAAGCACCTTGCATCATTTCATTTATAGTCATAAGAAGCATGAAAACGTGAAATTACAATGAAAATATTATATTTCAAACTATACACTTAATGTGTAGAGAAGATTTGTATCTTCTCTACCCCTCTCATTTCTATCCCTATTGTCATCATTGTTGGGACCTAGATTCAAATAACACATGCGGAAACACACATGGTAAAATCTTATTAGTGTGAAAACAATTCAAAAACCTAGTCATATCTAATTGGTTAAGGATGAAATGATTATATCCTATATTTTAGCTTTAAAAATTGACCAAATTTATATGTTCTTGGCCCTCTCTTATCCAAATGAACCTTACAAAATTGTGACAATATAAAAATTCATTGAAATATGATATTGTGCATATTATTTTATTTTTAAATCGCAAGTAAAAATTTTGACAATGAAGGTAAAATAAATTTTAAATTTATTGCAAACACAAAATCACACACTTATTATTTACATCATGCCTCTAAATATGTCGTTATATGCATGATTCCTAAGCAAGAAAATAGAAATTAACAATACTTTATTTTGTTTGTATTTACATTGTTTTATCTTCTTATACTTTTGTCCTTGGATTTTCTAGAACTACACCTTTACTTTTGGACATTGGAAAATATGTGACCCAGCTCAATATTCCCATTATATCATCTAAGAATCCTAGACACTACCACCCATTAGGGCTATAAATTCTCAGGTGCTACTATCCCCTTTGGGAACTTCTATCCTTTAAACATTTCCCTCATTTTCTTAAATTTGAAAAGTCGCATCGACTATTATATTTCCTAAATTTCTACCTATCATTATGGGTAAAATTTTAGTTTTTAATGATGAAATTCAAATAAGGAAATCATACATATACTGACTTACTCAATATTATTCGTGTCTAGGAAATTTAGGCTATTACTTCTAATCTACTACTTGGGAAAAGAAAAATCCAAGTATTTCATATGGGCTACATCATTCACTACATAGGAGGGGTTATTTTGGAATTCCATCTCACACATTCATCTTGGGAGAAAATTATTTGTATCTTGTTATCTTGGTGAAAATGACACAAGGGTAATAAAGCTTTAAGGGACATGATTCTATCTCACACACACACACACACACACACACACACACACACACACACACACACACACAGAACTACATTGAGTTTGAAATGTAGTGTGTTGGCATGTTATCCTAATAGGTGTTTTCATTGATGAAAAACCATATTAATGAAAATTTAATGTTTTATGATGATTTCATGATGATTTTCTTGATGAAAACATATTGGTTCATATGTATATCAATTGCTATATAGTGGGATTCAATTGGTGAGGAGTAATTACTCTTGCAATCCTATACAGGCTCCTAAGAGGTGTAGCTTGGCGGTGTGAGCTTCTTGGTTTCTTAGGAGTCATGTTGAAATGTTTCCTAGAATGTTTTGAGGTTGGTTGATCACTCACAACAGTGTCACAATATAAGTTCGGGTGGACCACTTGGCTATAAGAGTTCATTAGGATCGGTATGTTTTCTTATAGGTGTGACAAAGATGGTTTAGAGACATATGGGCTGATGGAAGATTTAATTCATGTGTTTCATGTCATATGAGGTATTTATGGATCATTTTCGAGGTTTATTGTTCGGTTATTGGATTATTTTAGTTGACCCTAGCTTCCAGATTAGGATCTAGCATGTAAGCATACGTAAGTCTTAGTGAGTAGAGATATTGAGATATGGAATTAACATTATTATGATTGGATATGTTATAAGGCTAAGTCATCATGATCTTAGAAAACTTTCATGCGCGTGTGAGTGTATTTTGCTAGATATGGCTGATTTTTGAGACATGGTGAAAAATAAGGAAAATTCCAACTCGTAGTGCAACATCAGATGCTCATTCTGAATAGTTTTATTTGTATGGGAAATTTTGTATTTTAGGAAATATTATATGGTGAGTTTATAAGGCTAAAAATAATAATTAGGTCTGTTAATCATCACATTTTTATAAATGATCATTAAGAAGGAAAGTGGTCTAAAATGCTAGTTAAACCCTAGCTAGGAGCGGTTTGTAGAAAGTGAAGTATGCTTGACCCAGCTTTTGATTGGTTCACAAAACTTGATGATTTTATGTTGTATATGACTCTTAATTATTTATATAATTTATTGTTGAGGCCATGGCGATGAGTGGGCCCCACCTAAAAATAGATGTTTTGGAGAAGAAGGTTAATGACAAGATGGCCCAAAGGAGTAGCATACAAAATTGATGATGCATGATTTTTGGGAGTTTTTATTTATGTCCATGGAGGTTTCATAAAATTTAATGTAGTTTCATGGTGTTTTGAGGTCCAAATAAGTTGACTAGTCAAAGGGCAGTTTTGGGATCTCAAATAGCAGGGTCTAGTAAAATGAGCATAACTTGAGCTACAAGTGGAGTTTTAAGATGATTAAAGTTTTTATGGAAATTAGATTCAGATATATTTATATTGATATATGTATTTCCTCATGATGATGATATTTGATAGGGTTTCCATGGCATTCTTTGGATAGGAATATCTTTGGCAGTTCAAGACATGATGTGTTTTAGTGAATGTTTTGTGCTATTTGAAGCATGATATGGATTGGGTGATACTTACTATAACATGGAATGTGAATAGGGATTAATTTGGCATCTATTGAATCCATTTAGAATTATTTAATGTATGTAGAAATTATTTTATGAGATAACCTTTGGAAATAACATTTTTGGTAGGTTGATCTCATGAAGGAAAAAGTTGGTGTGGCTTGAAGAGATGATTGTTTCATGGATTATAACTTGATTATAAGTTTTCTAGAGTTTATGAAATTTCTATTTAGTGGTTGAATTTCATGGTATGGTTTATTTGAATTTTTTTGATGTCATTATAAAGTTTCTCGGGTGACAATTTGTTTTGAGAATTGTAAAGGGACTGGGCCAATAAATGAAATAATTTTATTGGTTGATATTAATTATGAACATGTATGGATATTAAATTTTATTTTACTCATGTTAAATGGGTTATGGGTAATGAAATTTTATTTATTTGATGTAAAGGAAGTTTTAAAAATGATCCCATAGGGTTTTGAGCCATTTTTGGCATATGTAATGAGGGTTTTAGCTAGGCCAACATATTTGGGTCATATGTGATTGTTGTAAATAAAATTTTTGAAATTTATAGATATTTATGGGTCAAAATTATTGTGAGGGACCGACCTCTTTTGGTTTGGAAGAAATAAAATCATATTTAAGTTCTTTTTTAGTTTATTTTTGAACTAGTGCTCTTGGAGGGAAGGTGTGCGACCTAGTGGAAGATATTTTTTAGGTATGATAGAATTTTTGAAGGATGAGGAAGATATTGAAATGTTGAGTAATATTATAGAACATTTTTGCATGTGATTATAGCTTTTAGAAGTGAAGAAAGAGAAAGAGAATGAGATATTAAATACCTAGTGTGTGAGCTAGGGTTTGTGAGATAAAATTGTGATCTCAATCAGTTGTGGAAGTAGAAAAATCATAAATATTCGAGATGAATTATTTGGTGATTATTCATCTTTAAGGGGTTGTAGCCTCCTTATGGAGTGGGTGATATATTAAATTATGGGTTTTTTTTTCAACTTGTAGGGTTGGTGCTCTAGTAAACTAGGGGGTTGTGCTCCTTGTGGGCTTGATACCTCTCTAAATAAAGGGTTTTGTTCCTTGTGAATGTTTTCCTTAAATAAATATATTTTCTTTGTGTAATATAAACAGAGTTTTAGTGGTTTTTCTTCCCCATGAGGGTTTCCCACTTATATCTTGTGTTCATGTGTATGCTCTCTTGATTGTGCTTATGTGGTTGAATGTTTTATGTTGTTAATCACACATTGATGGATGTATAAATGTGATCCATAAACCAGGTTAAATAGTTTTACACAATGATACTGAAGTTCTCAATTCCTTTAAAAACATAGAATTGGAAGTGGATTCTCAACTTTCCTTTAGTATTGAATAGAAAATTGGATTCTTTTTACTGTTATAGGAATGTAAGAAAATATATTCTCACTTTGAAACCTCTGATGAATTCATTCCTGCTTAACTCTTTCATGTGTCGTTTTGAGAATATTCACAAGTTTGTTAACTGATGCATTTAAATCCATTTCAACTACATTTAACTAAACAATGAACAAACTGAAAATGAAAGACACAAAAGTTGATAACGGAGTTCATCCCATTTGGGACTACATCTCCGGGTTTGGAATAACAAACCATTTCCATTAAAAACCAATGTAAAAATTTCTTTTACAATTTACATTAGTATGGATATTTAAAACTGAAATAGTACTTCACTGAGTGTGGAATTCATTTACCTCAAGATCAATTTTATGTTCCCAAAACTCCAAGTAATGCAAAACAAATCCTTGATATGGGTATGCAAAACAACCAAACTGCATCGAAACCCATTAGATTAATAATTCAAATTTTTAGAGGCCCTAGATCATTCTTGTAAACTGTAATTTTACTTTCATAGTTGCTTAGCTTCATACAACAGAAGATTACAGATGTACATACAAGATAAATTGATCAATATATCTCTCTAACTATGTTGCAATAATAATTAAATTATGTAAATACAACATAAAATAGATGAACCTACAAATAGTACTGAAACTAAACTTTAAGAACCTCTGAAACCATTCAAAGAAGTGTCTCCACAAGTTCGTAGCACCAGTTCATCATCTATTTGTTCCTTCCCTCGAGTTATCCATAAAAACCCTCACATTTTGCTTCCAAAAATAGGTCAAATGAACTCAAAATGGGAAAATAATCACATCACTAAAATTTTCTCTGAATTCCTAACAAAATTCTAGAAGACATCAGGTCTCCATTTGGCCTCCAAGACCCTTAAAAATGGCATTGAATCAAAACATCATGTTATCCCTTTTAGGACATGTCGAATATAATACACTTATGTGTATTCTTCCTCTTCTTCAAACCTTACAAATACCCGTATATATATACACACTTAAGTGTATATTTAGTAAATTTAATCCCATCTAAATCTCCAAATAATCCTCCCAAAGCCCATGATTTCCTCTTATCCATATGAGTGGATTTTAGCATAAAAAATGGAGTAATAATCCCACGTATAATGGGATATTACCAATTTTAGACTTTATCAAAGCCTTCAAATCCTCCATTTAATGTCCATACCAAGTCCACATAATGACAACCACCCTCATACTTCTCTAGTTGAGATTTTCTTGGTTGGAAAAATGGCTTGCCTTGAAAAATGTGCCAAAACTTGGGAGAGAAGATTTGGTCAAAAATTGAGAAATTTAAGGTGCTTAATTAGGATTAATTAAACAGATATCTTAGAATTAATTTATGAATTAATAAAATATGTTAACTAAGGGTATATTGTAGTTGGAATATTGGCTAGATGTTCCACCTACATAATATCACTAGTTAGCATAAATAATTTGAAAATTTGAAGATTTAAAATAATTACGGTGGTCAAGAATCAACTTCCAAATGCATAACTTTTGCATACGAACTCAGATTTGGTCCGTTCAAAATGCGTCGAAAAGATTGTGATGAGATATATACCATAAAACTGATTTTATATTATTACAAGACCATAAATTTTTTATTTTCACCAAATTCCACGTGTCACCTTGCCATTGGTCCACTTGTTGACCTGTTGACCAAGGTTGACCCGTTTACGACCTTAACTTTGACCGATAGAATCTGCATACGAACTCCGATTTTGAAGTTCAGCATACCGTCGAAAAGGTCTCAAGAATCCCTTTAGTATGGTCTAGATTTAGGGAATTTTAGGGAAGATCTACATAGTGAAAAATCTTCCGGATCAAAATGTTAATGGTTTATGTATGGTAATCTAGAAATTGTTTATACATGATTAAATAATTGATTCACCCCAGCCATTGTTCTTCCAATATATTGTAGAACTTGGTAACAATCACATTGGGGTTACCAATGAGGTCAGTATGACTCAAGATTATGCATTTTTATGCCATATATTGTGTGCTTGATCCTTGTGCGAGTAGATATGGTTTTTTAAATGTAAATGTGTGACGGTAAACCCTATAAAAAATCCACAAAAGTGACTAAGAAAAAGTGAAGAAGAGAAGATCATACCCTAAAAATACCATATCTAAATTTATCTCATCCACACCTCATTAATGCTACTTCCTCCCCTAATATACCACTCTTAGATGAATTCCATAATGATGAGGCACTCCTAGAATACATTGGATATTATGACCACTTCCCATCATGTCATCACAAGAAGATATTCTCCCACTCCTTATATTGGATCTCGGAACTACACCCCAAGGATTGATCGGTGATACATAGTTGGAACTACCTTTGGATGATGATGAATGAAAGAAAGGTTTTTTTAGATTCAGGATCTATTCAACATTCAACATGTGACTTGATCCTAGAAAATAATAAGGAGGCACCTAACTAAGGGGATGTCTTCACCTCTTCTACTTATGGATTTTCCTAAACTAAGGTGAGAAAATAAAGATGACTTGAATGAGGGAGTGATTTTTATAATTTGGCTTCCTTTGATATAATTTTGGGTTCAATTTTTGGCAAGTGCATCCATGGATACAATACCCACTTGCAATATTTCTAAAATAATTATTGTACGCACTCAACATGTCAAACACGTGTCATTAAAGACAAATAATGAATAGTTTCTAGACATCATCTCTTCATAAGAGATTAACAAAATAACTCATGATAAGGCTTGTAGACTGATCTTTGCAAAAAAACATTTGTGATGGTTTTGTAAGGAAAGCACATGTACGATGCACAAGTCTGGTGTGTTTTTAGGAAATGGATAATGAGATATTCTAGCTAAAATAGAAAGATAGAGGGTGGTTTCTTTTGTGAATTTTGTATGTCAATGTTTCCATGGGTTGTATTCAATATTTACCGTAGTATTCAAAACAAACAATCAATTTAACACAATTCTTGAGATAATATTTACATTCATTGATACCCATTTTCCATAAATGTTACTAACAATCTTCAAGATTCTAGACACAAATCTTTGAGCCACATCATTTATAATGTGTTTATTAATTTTAATTCATACACCCATAATACCCTTAAGGGATGAAAAAACCCTCCAAAGTAATGTTACCACTAGGATTTTATGACTGAACCATAAGATTGCAAAGTATACCCTACTACACAATATTCACGCAAACAATATAGAAGTGCAACAACTAGGAGTTATATTTTTGTATTCCACAAATAAACTAGCTCAAGATTGCAACAAAAATTATATTCCATTGATCATGAATTCAAACACACAAAAAGAAAGTGTGATTAAATCAAAACAAAAATATTCCATTCATATGATTTTTGGTGAGGGGATATAAACAAATGCCTTCAAAACCGATATTGGATGTACAATGCAACCACTTAGCAAATTATCATAGAGATGGATTATTACAAATTTTTTATAGACAAGAAACTAGAGCTAAATCAAAACTTATCAACAAAATTATACAACCACCAACCCATAGAATGAGGAAAAGCTCCCATTGTTATACAATTTCTACCTTCAAAATATTTACCAAAATTCTCCCCAAAACTTCCTAAGAATAACAAGAAAATTTATCTCAAGAATAAAATATTTTCCAAGGAATTAGAGGAAAACCCCTCCAACTGAAAATATTCTTCGTTTTAGTCCGAGATGGATGGATAATGCTATATGATGGCGCTTGAGTAGAAAAATAAGGATATTCTCCTACTTTTCAAAAACTTTTTACCTTTAGCAAAAATAAATTATGTTGATATAGGTCTCGTGCTTGAGCGGTTTTAGAATGCTTTCCATTATGATTAGCTTAGTGACAAGTTTTTTCAAAACCTTCCTTCTTACTCTTTCAGGTCTTTTGGATTCTTCATCGCCCCTTAGTGATAGTGGAAAATTATTTATTTCCTAGCACCTATTCTATCAAATTCCACATAAACATTTTTTCCCTTTTTTATCCTCTTCATTAGCTTTGCATTCATCCTCTCAATCTAGACAAGTAATTGTACACTAGATAATTATAAGATCTTAGGTACATTTGGCTTTCCAAGGGCATAATTCTTGAACATTGTGACCATATTACCACATTTTATGGCCTAATTCTTACCCCACTACTTGCTCCAAACAATTTATCAAGAAGAGAGTGAATTCCATCAATATATGTAGTTGACTTCTCTTATGCTCATTTAAGAACTTACTGATACAACTCTTTAAGGTATCAACCCTCAACTTTGACAAAGATCATAAGATCATACTTGAGCTTTTAACGATTCAAGGGGAATAATCCCTCAACAATTATATAATCTTCCAATCTGTGAGGGCTTCCATCTTAGGTAACATACCACTCCACATTTCACGTTCATCCTTACATTTTTGAGTATTACCTTGGTTGATTATATCTTATCATTGATGTGGGAATGGAGTTTTAAACATTCTCTAATTATTCCATCTCCTCTAGTGACTAGGTCATTGTATGGTGGCCTCTCTCTATTCACCTAAATCATTTTATCTTTTAATATCAGCATAGGTGATTTAATGGACCTTAATTTATCCTTTCTGGGGAGTTTTAGCCATTTTTCTAACCAAGTTAGATGAAGCCGCATTGTTATCTTTTACGACCTTCTTAGTTTCCTTGAACTCATCAATTTTATAGAAAACTCCTTCCACTACAATAGATAATCCATGCTTAATCTCATTAGTTTAGGGCTTTCCTAAGGGGATCCTTGTAACTAGGTAGTCGATGGATATTCTTTGGTCCTAAGTACATTGGATTTGGGAATTGCAATATCCACAAATGTTCTCCCTTCTTTCCTAGAATTTTCCTTGACATGAATCTTTCCCTTTTGGGTGTCCTATAAGGGTTAAGGGTGGAAATAATGTGTAGATCATCATCATCTAATTAAATTACCACTTTCTTCTTCTTTTAGAGATAAACTTCTACCCAAACTCCCATTGGTGGCCCATGTTCCTCAAGAGATTGTGATAATGAATTTATAGGGACAATTTCCAGGGGATTTGAAGGATGAAGGAATTTTAGGCGTACATCATATATTCATATGCATTGTATTTTCCAAAAAGACCCATTGTATAGGTTCATCATGGCCACCTATTTCTTCTACTTCCTTAGGTTGATCTTTTACCTATCCCTACTTCATATTTTAATATGTTTGGGAATCAATATCACTTTATTTCTGTGCTAAACTTGCAACCATTTATTTTCTGGAGGAAGAAATTATACAATGGGACTCTTGGTGAGTTGCAATGAGCTACCTAAAGTTGGACCTCAGGAACTCCTACAATTCTTTCGGTGTCTTATAGAGCCATAGTATTTTTGATATCTTTAGTTCCTTCTCAAACTTCTCTCACAATAGTATCTTTTGCATGGGGTTTCACTATTTACTCTTCAATAGGCCTGATGGTGGATTTAACCACCTATTCATTCCTTTGTGTCTCCTTGCTACTACAATTTTGGATCCTCCCCGGGTAGGATCAATTCTTACCTCTGCATTTAACTCACCAAGTTACTTTTTGAATACTTGTTCCACTTCTCACTCTTATTCACTTTGTTGTTGAGTAAAAGAGATAAGGGGCATGGGAATAGGTACAATTTATTTCCCCTCAATAGGTAAAGTAACCTATAATTATGGGGAAACCAAGTTTTTCTAACAAGGGTCAATTCCATAAGAGGTGAAGTTATTGGGGACTAGGTAACATTTGGTGGAGGCATAGGAATATTTGGAATAATTACTTCCCTGACTCTCCTTACTTCCTACAAATCAAAAAATTCAGCTCTGGTCATTTTTCTCCTCCAGAGATGAATTTTCTCTTCCTCCTCTTCCAAGTCCTACAGACTTGTCTCAGGAAATGGTACCTCATAGGGAAAATAATCTTTTCCTATCCCCTTGATTTATTTGAAGTATAGGTTGCCACCTTCTTCTTTCCCTTTGGATCTGGAGTAGATTTTGGAACAACCTACAAGGGAGTAGAAAAAATAAAAAGAACCCTTCTCATACTCCCTTTGAGTACTTTCTCATTTTCTTGTTAATTGGGTAAGGGAAGTCTCCATTCTTGCTAATATGAGCACTCGCATCATATTGTTCATGTGTTGATGATAACCTTTTAAAAGAGATCCTAGCCCTTGCTTTCTTGAAACATCCCCACTTGTATGAATCTTTTGATATGGGGAGAACATATTTAGTTATGTTTTTCCATGTATTCCCTTTGCATAGAAGTATTTTGATGACTAACATCTAATCCTCACGAGAATAATCAATTATAGATCTTCTGATGATATTGGTAGTCCTATTATGGTTTTTAAATCCATTCATTAATCTCTTAGTTGACTTCTGTAAGGGTTGAGAAGAAATGTTATCCCTCACATAATCATGATTGGTTACATTATTTTCATCCTCCATGGCTTTAGGGATTTAAATGATTATGAAATATTTCATCTGGGAGAGGTTCATCCTTGAATAATCCCTATGTCTAACGTCTCCCTAATATTTTTAATCCATATAGAATTCCTCTTAATGAGGCTCATGTTCGATCATAGTGGTTGAAAAATTATGCATAATCCATTTCATGTTGTATTGAATCCTAACCTCAATTTTTGCAACATAAACCTACCCATTTCTTATTCTAAAGAACTTTTCATTTTGGATATTCAGAAAGTGTAGTTTTAATGGACATGGGAAACTTAACATGGGACATGATATGCTTACTAGTGATGATCTTGTGTAGTGATATCAATTTTCTTAACTAACTCCATCGGTTCCCACTTGTTATCTATATTTCTAGGGAGTGTGTAAGGGTGTCTTTCAAAACTATTGACCCTAATATAGGATAAATTATAGAACTGATGAAATAATATCCATATTGATTAATGAACCATTTAGCATCCCAATAAAATATTTCATCCTCCCGCTAGTTAGAGTGAAAGAGGCATATCATTGGCATCAAGAATACATTAAAACCTTCTTAAATATAGATCATAATTCACTAGGTTCAACTGAGAAAAGACATTGCATACCTTGGCACTAATTAGGTCTCCTTATCCATTCAAGCCTTTGGAAATTTATATGAAAATTGATATTGTAAACTAAGTATGATGACATGAAGAATTCCTCTATACCAACTATCCCAACCCTAGAAATTTGGGAAACCCCCACCATTTTCTCATGAATTTTCTCGCTTATGATATCCTCCCAAAGGAGAGGTTTTTATTCATGAATATAATCTCGATGAACTAAAACATCCATTCATAGAAGAGGTTGGTGGATTCCATACCCATCATTACATTACAAGTAGTGTAATCGTGTCCCTAACTTCCTCTATAAATTCACTCCTACTTAATTTCTTCGAAGTCTAGTGTGGATTTTTGGGTTTTCATCAACCAGCTTTCATTCAAAAACTTAGTCCATATTCCTAATTTTACATCCTTTTGTAACTATTTCCACTTCTTAGTAATGACACACTCTTCTAAGCTGGTGGGAAGCCCAACATTGTGTCAAAATCCTCTTCTTGGAAAGATAAAACCAAGGCCCCATTTCTATCTTGAACTTCCTTGTCATGGGATTATTGTTTTGGTAACACACTCTTATAAGCTCGGGATTTATTCATTAGGGGAAATGAGACAACAAGTTCAATATAACTATTAGCCACATGGGTCATGGTTTCACTTCTTCCTAGAGCATGTAATCTCTACCTAAATTCCTCTAAGTCAAGATTGACAAGGTCAAATCCATAATGTTTTCCATAGGGAATTGAAACTAGAACATGTATTTGGATAGTTCAATAGGATATCCATGACTATCACAACTTTCACAAAACCACTTATTCCCTATTAAAATCACAATGAATGGAGAGGGGAGGGTGAATTAATTATTTAAACCCTTAAACAATTTCATATTAACTTACATGCACCATTAACATTCAACCATACATTAATTTTAATTGAAAAAAATGAAACAATAATCCACATTCATACAAATTCATAAAATGGACCCATGTAGGTTGACCAAGCACCAAGACAACTAAACAAGCCAAAAATGGCTCAAACCCCATCACTTGACTCATCAAAGAACTCCAAACTCATCAACATGATTTTTCAATCCTTCAAAGGCCTCACATATGTCAAATATATCATAACAACATCATACATGCTCACACATTACATTTCACCAATCATTTTCTTCATAATAATACCAAGTAGGACCATTTCCTACTAAAAATAATTGTTTCTTGAACTAGTCTTCACTTAACATGCTCAAGATCACCCAAGAACATTTAAAATATGAAATGTAACCACCCATTAAAAATCCTATAACTTGTAGTGAACATATATAGTTATTATACCTCATTAAACATCCATCAATGCAAACCACACCTCTTTCCTCTTCACTAAACTGAGTTGCCCAAAAAGTAGTTTTGGAAACTCAACTGGTTTATACCCTTACTATCACTTTAAATACCTCTAAATTTATTCGATAGGAATAAAATTAATCTCATATTCACTCTCCAACATATATCAATCATCGTATGATCCAAAATATGAGTCTACTACATCAATCTTGTAGTAGTGCGCCACTTCGACACCATAAAATAGACCAATAAGCAACTAAATTTTTGGTAAATTTTTTTTTAAAGGTATATGGTTACTACTAATGTTTGTTTACTTTGTTTCCCACCAATAATTAATTTTATTATAAATTTGATTTCCCAAAATTTAAATGAACTATCCCATACTTGACTTCATTGTTTATTCTTCTTAAATTAACTAGAGTCATGAAATAATAGCCTACAACCCCCATATAATAGTTAATTTGTCTCCCCCTTTTAATTTATTTGCCCACACATAAAACCTTGTCTCCCATTTATATTTAAAATTACCCATGGTTTAAAATTGCACAGATGTTATTTGTGAGCCCTTGGATGAGATCTGATCTTGACCCTTGGTTTTGAAAAAAGAACCCTAAAGTTTTCCCTAATCCTCTCTTTGTTATTTTCTTCTTTTCTTTTCATTTTATTATCTCATTTTGTTTTATTTTATCATTTCCATGTGCAAGTTTGTGTTGGAGGAGCCATGGAGTTATACCAAACCAACATTGTATTAGTTTTAAATTTTATACAAAACAATAATGTTTTCTTTTTTTTTTTTATGCACATATTTTATTTTTTTCTTTTTAAAGGGGAGAGGGTGGTGGATTTGAAAGCGCAGAAATGTGGTGGTGGTGGAGGCGGCCATGGGAGATGTTGGCGCGGTGGATGAGGGTTGGGACATGCGTGGAGGAGGAAGGGGGAAATAGGCCACGCGAGACAAGGGCATGTGATGGAGAGAGGGGTTCGTGGGGGTAGATGCAAAGGGGGTAGATGGAGGGAGCCACGATGTGTCGGGGTGCGCACATGCCACAAGGGGGGACATGGACAAGGGTTCCGTCGTGGAGGGCGTGAATGGGACAAGGTGGAGGGCGCAGGGAAGCAAGGCGGGCGGGGGGCGGTTGGGGTGCCCATGGTAATGGCAGCCAAGGGAGGGTTTGACCTCCCCCAAACTTATTTTGTATAATTTTTTTTTGTTTATTATAAACTTTAAAACAAATCCGATTCCCCTTTTTGTAATACATTTAATTTATGTTTAATGTGTGTGTTGTGTGTGTGTGTGTGTGTGTGTGTGTGTATATAAATAGTTTAGTTAGATTATAATATAAAAGGGAATATAATATACTTTGTTAGATTTTATGGAAAGATATCACAACTATAATATAATATGCTTTATTATATATATATATATATATATATATATAATATAATATAATATAACTCTATTATAACTATAACCTCATTTTAATATATATATATATATATATATATATATATATATATATGTAGTATTTACAGCATAGAAACAAATTAATTCAAGATGATAATAATAGATTTTTGTTATGTTACTCTAATGCAGAAAATAGCTAAAAGGAATTCAACTATCCATACTAAAAGATTTACCTATTTTGTGGTAAAGAAAAGCACAAGTTTTCCAAATGAGAAGAGAGGAAATTTTGAATAAACTTAAAGCTTAGAGAGGGAGAATACACATTCATAGTGGATTTCCTAATACAATGAAATTCTTAAGCTTTCACAAAGAAAGGAAGCAAAAACTAAGTCCATTATATTCCATAATGCTCCTAATAAATTTACAAGAATAAGACATATTGCAAGAAGAATAACATTTCCATACAATAAATCCAAAAGTTCCATATTAGATTTATTTTCTTATCAAAATCCATACTAATTAAAAAATTTCATATTTGCACACACAAGCAAGATGTCCAAAATTATGATATTTTCTTGTGAAGGAACATACTTTCAAAAATCAACTTCTCATTTCAAAAAGAAGAGTTATCCCAAATTTTATTTACAATGGACTCAAATTCAATGTTCAATATGTTTTTCACAAAATACATAACTACTCATTAAATGAGTTACAAACCTCTTTCAAGATGATAAGGAGATTGCCAAATCAATAATGACTCAAGTTTACAAGAATGCAATTTACAAAATAAGAGGTTTACAAGAAATACTAGTTTCCACAAGGCCATATCCTTAGAGTTACAAGGGAGATCAAGAAGTCACAAACTCCAACTACCACCAAACTTCCAACTTCAAATGCCTTCAAGGAGTCCAAACAAGGAGAAGAAGCTTGTTTTTCCACCCAACCATAGGCATCATTACATGTCTTTCCCAAGGTTGGGATGCATGCTAGCCTCCCCAAGCCCATGGGAAAGAGGAAAACTAACCACAACTTGCACAAGAATGAGGGTGAACAAACAATGATACATCCACATGAAGCACAAGACAAGTATAAACAAGACTCTAAATTTTACAAGATGAAAAAGAGGAGAACCCAAGTTCTACCTCTAAAACAAATGGGGAAGAGAGGAGAGAAGTTATCTAAAATTGTAACCAACAATAGTTGCATTAAAACAAGATCTCCATGCCCTCCTTATTTCTCCTAATTCATTCAAGCCCTCCTTATTTCTCCTCCCTTTCACCAAATCCTTCTTGGAAGGATTTTCAAACCCCAAAGGGGTTTCCTTACCAAGAATGGGGAAGGAGGTTCAAGCCAAATGAACCAACTTCCCCACCTCAACCATTTGAGGGGAAAAACTAAATCCTACAAGGCTTGCCCATCAAGCCTATGAGGATTGAGAGGAAAAATCCCTCTCTCTTCCCCCACAACTCCAAAACTCCATCATGCCATATGATGGAGGGAGCAAAAAAATAAGTAACAATAAATAAAAATCCACATGCAACAACCACATTTCCAAGTAAAAAATCTAACAACTAGCATGAATACAACACATACAATAAGGCTAAAGAGACCTACCTCAAAGAAAGCTCTCCAAAAAGCTTTCCAACTTCAATCTTTTCCACTTCTTGACTCAAGCAAACTCTAGCTCCCAATCCAAAAGCATCCAAGCAAAGGCTCCCAAAAAAAAGTTCTCTTCCTTTCCCATGAGGGGGAATTTGAAGAGGAGCAAGCAAAAATCCTCACAAATGAGGGGATGACATGTGTCACCCCTCTCCTCCTTCAACGTCAAAGATGCAAAACAAAAGAGAAAGGATAAAATGCCTTTTAGCCCTCTTCTCCCAAATTACTCTAAATGCTAACAAGACAATTCTTGTGCAACTTTTAAGAAGCACACTAAACCTAGCCTACTCTAGCCTACTCAAGATGTTGTCTAATCGTAACAACCTGCTGCTCTAAATCATGTAGATATGTTGGACCCAAAATAATCCTATCATCTAATCTATCCTAACTCAAAGGTGTCCTACAAGGTCGTCCATACAAGGCTTGGTAAGGAGCCATACCAATGGAACTATGATAGTTGTTGTTGTAAGCAAAACTCAACTAAATGCAAAATAATCTTCCCATTTTCTTCTTACGGTCCATCACATACATCCTCAACATGTCCTCTAAGTACTTGATTAACTCTCTCTATATGTCCATCTGTCTCTGGATGATAAGCTAACTGAAATTAATCTGAGTACCTAGAGCAATCTAAAAGGAAGTCTAGAAAACTAAAGTGTAGATGGTATCCCTGTCATTGATGATGGTCTTTGGAATCCCATGCAACCTAACAATGTCCTCCATAAATACTTTGGCGATGGCTTGTGCATTATAGGTGACCTTGGTTGGCAAAAAGTGCGCAACCTTGGTCAACTTATCCATGGTGACCATAATGGCATCATGATGATAAGAGGACATAGGAAGTCTGACTATGAAATCCATGGAGATCACATCCCATTTCCACTTGGGAATATCATGAGGATGTAAAAGTCCTATGGGATGAGAATGCTCTGCCTTAACCCTCTGACACTCAAGGCAACGTGTAAAAAATATGCTATGTCTCGTCGAAGACCTAGCCAATAATATAACTCCCTTATATCATGTGCATTTTCTTCACTCCTAGATGTGCTGCATATGGGGCTCAATGAGCCTCTATAAGGATGAAGCTACGTAGTTCACCGGCCTTAGGCACATAGATGCACCTATGGAACTGAAGTAAACCATCTATCTCTAAAACACACCCAGAATATCTATCCTCTAATGAACCGTGTGACTCTAACATCTGTCTAGCTCCCTCATAAAATATGTCCTCTGGAAGGTGCTCAAGAATCCTGCGCTCTCAAATTTGATTGAAGTGTCAAAGAATCAAGGACATGTCATCATCTACTAATTGCATCTGCAACAACATTTTCGTTTCCTTTGATATATTGCACCTCCATGTCATACTCACATAGGAACTCCATCCAGTGCTATTGACGAGCGTTGAGGTTCATCTGTGAGAAGATGTGCTGTAAGATACGATGATCTGTCCTCAAAATGAAAGGTCTACCCAAAAGGAAGTGTCGCCAACGCATAAGTGCATGAACAATTGCTACAAGCTCCAAGTCATGAGTAGGGTAATTAAGCTCGTAGTCCTTGAGCTTACGAGACTCAAATGCAATAACCTGATGCTCCTGTATAAGAATTGCTCCCAAACCATCTAGTGATGCATCGGTATAAACAACAAAATCCTCTGTAGGGTTCGAACTGCTAAGATGGGCACCATGGTTAACCTTTCCTTAAGCAACTGAAAGGCATGCTCACACTTTTCTGACCAATCAAAATTCTTCCCTTTTCTCTGAAGAGAAGTGATAGGGTGAGCAATCCTAGAAAAGTCCTGACAAACCTGCGGTAATACCTTGCTAAACCCATAAAAATCCTTACATCGATGATGTGGACACTTTGGCGAGTCCATGATAGCCTTGTATCTTAGAGGGATCTACTGAGATACCATCGCTTTGATATGATATGACCCAAGTACTAATCTCTGTCTGAAAGAAGCTACATTTTTCCAAGTTCCCATATAACTTCTACTCTCTCAAAACCTGAAGTACTTGTCTCAAATGTTCCTCGTGTTCCTCCTCGAAATGAGAATAAATCAATATGTCATCAAGGAACACTAAGAAAAGTGATCTAGAAATGTCCTGAATACTCCATTCATGAGGCTCATGAAGACAGTTAGGGCATTGGTCAATCCAAATGGAACAACTGTGAACTCATAATGCCCATAACGTGTGCAAACATGTCTTATGAATGTCTGCATCTGATATGCACAACTAATGGTACCCTAACTTGAGATCAATTTTGGAGAATACTCTCACTCCCTACATCTGATCAAACAAGTCATCAATCCTAGGAATGGATAATGGTTCTTTATTGTGACTTTGTTGAGCTACCTGAAGTCAACACAAAGCCTGAGAGAACCATCCTTCTTCTTCACAAATATGACTGGCACTCCCCAAGGAGATACACTAGGGTGAATGAGACCCTTATCTAACAACTCCTCTAACTGAATCTTGAGCTCATGAAGCTCTGGAGTCATCATCCGATAGGGTGCCCTAGAAACTGGTGCAGATCCAAGTACTAGATCAATGGTGAAATCCACCTCTCTATGGGGTGGTAACCCTAGAAGCTCACTTGGAAACACATCTATACTCCCTCAAAATTGCATGATCATCTAAAGGTGAATGCTCTAGAGTGCTCTTTGATCGATCATTGATGGTGATAGAAAACAACTGACATCCCTTACGCATGCTTCACTTGAGTTGCTTAGCTGAGATCATGCGCAAGGAGATAGGCCTCTGCATCCCTGAAATCATAACTACACTCCCAAGATCATCCTGACACTCAATGACCTTATTTCTACAATCCACCTTAGCTCGATGAGCCTTGAGCCAATCCATACCCAATACTACCTGATATGATCCTAGAGGGATAACTCGGAGGTCAAGTGTAGTGGAGAAGACTCCTAAATCAAGTATGCAACTCTCCACATACGAGTCCATGGTGAGTTAGGCCATGAGGCCAACTCAACCTTCCAACTATCTAGTTGCCTAGCCACCACTAGCCCACACTGGTCCACTATAGAAGGTGATATAAAAGAATCTAAAGCACACGAATCAAAAAGTATTAAGACATAAATACCCCTGATAGTACATGTCATCTCAATAATTGTGGCCTGATGCTTGGCTTGGCGGTTGTCAACCACTGCATATACATGATGAGCACATCCCACATCACCCACCATCTGCTCAGATCTAGCAGCTCTCTATGCATCCATGGTATTGGGTTTGTGCGGGCACATACGCACATAGTGATCAGGAGATCCACAAATGAAACATCCTCATGTACCCCTATGAGATGGGGTCCCTCTTGTACTCTGGTGTACTTGATCCTGCCGGTCCAACCCTAGCAGACTACTATGTGCGAGCTGGCTATACCTGCTGAGTACCCTACCTCCTATCCCTGGCTCCACCAAAACCTCCTCTAGAACCACCTCTCTGAAAACCATGTGTCTATCTAGCCCCCTGCACAGGGTGGCCCTACACTTCGTGTGTGCTGCTTTGGGTGTGTGGTGGAGCCCTCGTGGCTGCTAGCGGAGGCCATAATCCTCCTCTAGGGGTGGGGCTGTGCCCGTGACCTCTAACTCGAAAGGCCTTAATGCTCTCCTAAAACTTGCTCTTGTTTCTATCTCGGTGCTTTTATGCCTTGGTCTTATTCTCCTCAGCTAAGTAGGCCTTCTCAACGGCCTTCTCAAGTGTGGGAGGAGATAACATCCTAACTTCTCCTGCTATATCTGCATTAAGCCCTCGAATAAACCTATTAACCTACAATTTCTCATCTTGCAGGTAGTCCACATACTGCAAAAGATCCAGGAACTTGCTCTCATACTGCGCTATTGTGCCAGATCCCTATCGTAATTCATGAAACTCATTGATCCTCTTCTACACAAAATGCTCTAACATATAATGAGCCTGAATCACTCCTCAAACAACTCCCAGGTCACTATCTCTCGAGTCGATGGAGCTCTTTTTCTCCTCATTCCTCCACCAAATGCCTGTTGCACGTCTCGGAGGAGGTGTATGGCAAACCTTTCCTTGACGTTGCTCTCGTAAGAGTGCAAACTAAAGCAACTATCCAAGCTAAGGAGCCATGACTCATCCCCAAATCCATCTGTAGAGCTTCGAGTGTAGGTGTCTCTGCACAAGCGAAGAAGATCCTTGATCACACTACCTGTATCTCGATCCTGCAATGTAGTCCAACAGGTGAAAGGGGTCACCTATCCCCAAATGGTCCCTCGAGACTATGTGAGCAGCTACGATGGTACGAGGCTACCCTCTCGTGATGAATGGAAGGGCTACGTGACCTCTCCCGCCTCGGTGTATCATGCTCTGGTGGCTCTGAATGCGCGTCCTCACCTATCGGCTCCTCGTCTCCCAATGGAATCTCCTCTCTCGCCTCCTGTGGTGGTGGAAGATGCTGTTGCACAATGCCTATCAGCTACTGCAGGACCTCTAATATCTGAGGCCCAAATTTGGGTGTTGATGGCTCCCAGGCGTACTACACCCAAGCCTCTAGCTGATCGTCCCCTCTTGGGTGCCATCCTATGCACGAGGTGAGCGAAGAAGTTATTAAATGGTTGCGGAAAGTGTTTAATTATTTTATTTATTTATTTACTTTTAATGTTATTACCAATGTTGTTAACTGGTTGATTTATTACCTAGAGTGTCCACATGTGTGAACCTCCGCTCGATACCAAAAGTAGTGCCCACCTCGGGACACCAAAAATAGACCAATAAGCAACTAAAATTTTTGGTAAATTTTTTTTTAAAGGTATATGGTTACTACTAATGTTTGTTTACTTTGTTTCCTGCCAATAATTAATTTTATTATAAATTTGATTTCCCAAAATTTAAATGAACTATCCCATACTTGACTTCATTGTTTATTCTTCTTAAATTAACTAGAGTCATGAAATAATAGCCTACAACCCCCATATAATAGTTAATTTGTCTCCCCTTTTAATTTATTTTCCCACACATAAAACCTTGTTCCCATTTATATTTAAAATTACCCATGGTTTAAAAGTGCACAAGTTATTTGTGAGCCCTTGGATCAGATCTGATCTTGACCCTTGGTTTTGAAAAAGAACCCTAAAGTTTTCCCTAATCCTCTCTTTGTTATTTTCTTCTCTTTCTTTTCATTCTATTATCTCATTTTGTTTTGTTTTATCATTTCCATGTGCAGGTTTGTGTTGGAGGAGCCATGGAGTTATACCAAACCAACATTGTATTAGTTTTAGAATTTTATACAAAACAATAATGTTTTCTTTTTTTTGAATGCACATATTTATTTTTTTTTTCTTTTGAAGGGGAGAGGGGGTGGATTTGAAAGGGCAGCAGTGGTGGTGGTGGAGGTGGCCATGGGATATCTTTGGCCGCGGTGGATGAGGGTTGGGACAGGGCGTGGAGGAGGAAGGGGGAAATAGGCCACACGGGATAGGGGCGGTGATGGAGAGAGGGGGTTCGTCGGGCGTGACGTGAAGGAGGGGGTAGTTTGAGAGAGAAGCAGGCGGTGTGTGGGGGTGGGATAGGCCGTAAGGGACAAGGGGGGGTGTCACGGAGGGACAGTGGGAGGGGGGGGGAGGCGCGAGGGCTACGCAGGGGCGCGGCAAGGCGGGGGGGGCAGGTTGGGGTGCCCGTGGCAATGGCGGCCGGGGAGGAGGGTTCGACCTCCCCCCAAACTTGTTTTGTATAAAAATTTTTTTTATTAAAAAACTTTAAAACAAATCCGATTCCCTTTTTTTAATACATTTAATTTATATATATATATATATATATATATATATATATTATATATAATATATATATAATATACTTTGTTAGATTTTATGGAAAGATATACAATATAATATAATATGCTTATATATATATATATATATATATATATATATTATAACTATAACCTCATTTTGATATATATGTAGTATTTACAACATAGAAACAAATTAATTCAAGATGATAATAATAGATTTTGTCTTGTTACTCTAATGCAGAAAATAGCTAAAAGGAATTCAACTATCCATACTAAAAGATTTACCTATTTTGTGGTAAAGAAAAGCACAAGTTTTCCAAATGAGAAGAGAGGAAATTTTGAATAAACTTAAAGCTTAGAGAGGAAGAATACACATTCATAGTGGATTTCCTAATACAATGAAATTCTTAAGCTTTCACAAAGAAAGGAAGCAAAACTAATGAAATTCTTAAGCTTTCACAAAGAAAGGAAGCAAAACTAAGTCCATTATATTCCATAATGCTCCTAATAAATTTACAAGAATAAGACATATTGTAAGAAGAATAACATTTCCATACAATAAATCCAAAAGCTCCATATTAGATTTATTTTCTTATCAAAATCCATACTAATTAAAAGTTTTCATATTTGCACACATAAGCAAGATATCCAAAAATTATGATATTTTCTTTTGAAGGAACATGCTTTCAAAAATCAACTTCTCATTTCAAAAGAAGAGTTATCCCAAATTTTATTTACAATGGACTCAAATTCAATGTTCAATATGTTTTTCACAAAATACATAACTACTCATTAAATGAGTTACAAGCCTCTTTCAAGATGATAAGGAGATTGCCAAATCAATAATGACTCAAGTTTACAAGAATGCAATTTACAAAATAAGAGGTTTACAAGAAATACTAGTTTCCACAAGGCCATATCCTTAGAGTTACAAGGGAGATCAAGAAGTCACAAACTCCAACTACCACCAAACTTCCAACTTCAAATGCCTTCAAGAGTCCAAACAAGGAGAAGAAGCTTGTTTTACCACCCAACCATAGGCATCATTACATGCCTTTCCCAAGGTTGGGATGCATGCTAGCCTCCCCCAAGCCCATGGGAAAGAGGACAACTAACCACAACTTACACAAGAATGAGGGTGAACAAACAATGATACATCCACATGAAGCACAAGACAAGTATAAACAAGACTCCAAATTTTACAAGATGAAAAAGAGGAGAACCCAAGTTCTACCTCTAAAACAAATGGGGAAGAGAGGAGAGAAGTTCTCCAAAATTGTAACCAACAATAGTTGCATTAAAACAAGATCTCCATGCCCTCCTTATTTCTCCTAATTCATTCAAGCCCTCCTTATTTCTCCTCCCTTTCACCAAATCCTTCTTGGAAGGATTTTCAAACCCCAAAGGGGTTTCCTTACCAAGAATGGGGAAGGAGGTTCAAGCCAAATGAACCAACTTCCCCACCTCAACCATTTGAGGGGAAAACTAAATCCTACAAGGCTTGCCCATCAAGCCTATGAGGATTGAGAGGGAAAAATCCCTCTCTCTTCCCCCACAAACTCCAAAACTCCATCATGTCATATGATGGAGGGAGCAAAAACAAGTAACTAATAAATAAAAATCCACATGCAACAACCACATTTCCAAGTAACAAATCTAACAACTAGCATGAATACAACACATACAATAAGGCTTAAGAGACCTACCTCAAAGAAATCTCTCCAAAAAGCTTTCCAACTTCAATCTTTTCCACTTCTTGACTCAAGCAAACTCTAGCTCCCAATCCACAAGCATCCAAGCAAAGGATCTCCAAAAAAAGTTCTCTTCCTTTCCCATGAGGGAGAATTTGAAGAGGAGCAAGAAAAAATCCTCACAAATGAGGGGGTGACATGTGTCACCCCTCTCCTCCTTCAAGGTCAAAGATGCCAAAACAAAAGAGAGAAAGGGTAAAATATCTTTTAGCCCTCTTCTCCCAAATTACTCTAAATGCTAACAAGACAATTCTTGTGCAACTTTTAACAAGCACACTAAACCATACCCCTTACATGGATGTGACCAAACAAGAGGCAAAAAGGGAGGGAAAACTCCCTCTAGCCTTGGAAATAAGCCCCCCTACCTATTAGGTAGGGTCCAAGGGCTCATTTTTATGTTAAGGGAACTCCCAAACTAAAAAGGGGTCCCTAAAAATGCCCAAAATAACCCAATTTCGGGTTTGGCAAAATTTGGCACAAGGTTAGAGGGTGTGGGGACCACCCAAGGGTTCACATGTGACCCTAAACCCTCTAGATTAATTACATCATTAATCTAATTCAAAACTTAATGCAAGTGGGGTCATTAATTCCCAAAACAAGCTTACAACACAAACTAAACACCCTAAGCAAAATTAATAATTACAAGACATATTACATTACAAATGAGGGTCACCCATGGTGCCCAAAACAATAATTCTAACGCTAAGGCCTCAAGCAATAAACATGGCTAGGACTTAGCCCATGGGTTACTTGTGCAAAGTTGTGTAGCTGGCCTGAGTCCCACATTCTCCTGTGACCTATCACCTGCACACTCATTGCACACATTAAACGCACATGTCCGATAAAATATAAATCAACTACTAAATAAGATATCAATGAATTCTAGACTAACATTTCATCTTTCTAGAATCGAAAGTGCGACAACGTGCACAACCATACATAATTCACCATAAGTTAGTCACAATGATAAAATGACATGTATCCATAGAATCCCAACATGCAACAAACTAAGTATCCATCAATATAACTACATGTTCCAAAACAACATCATATCAATTAGTATCCATGACATCATAAGATAATGAAAATAACATAGTAATCAAGCTAAATCGGCGTTATATGCCTAAATGTCCATACATGCCTAATCAGATCAAATATCCTAATGTAATGTTCAAAACATATCAAGTCTCTGTCAAAACATGTCTATGAGTAAATGAGCAACAAGTAACTGAGCTATAAAAATTCACTACAATCTTCTAGCCAAAGCAATCATGTCTTGAGATATCAAACTTGATATTCACAAAATGAGTTGGTTCACCTATCAAAACACCTCATTAAGAGATAACCATACATCATTGTAAAGGTATATTAATATTTTTTCCAAAACATCTTACATTTCCTTTCAATTCCATGCAGAGGTCCTTCAACCAAGTCAATCTCTATAGCTTCTCGAAACTACCCTTTTAGGCCCAAAAACTAGTCTTCATGAATAGGGCACACTTTTCTCTCTAGAAATTAAACCATTTCTTGAAATTGTCATGTAAATATATTAAAATTCCCAATCTCCAATCAATGTTGATTTATTCATCGAGTTCAATGGAATAATTTTCCACAAACCGAAAATACTCGAAACAATCCTACTTGAGTTGGGCCCACATACTATCACAATCTCTATCATACCTTTCTGAAAAATATAGAGAATCCCTATATAACCTCCAAGTCATTACATTTGTAATACCAATCCATTATTTTCCCATACTCGGAATATTTCTCGACCACTCTCAACCTAGGGTTTCAAAGCCATAAAAAGTAGTTTGACTTCTTAACATTCATTCATAAAAACATGATGATGAAACCACTCCATTATTTTTGTAAAGTGATATCATCATAATGTAAAACATCCCCAAAACCTCTTGGTCCCATGTAAATCACACATTTCACAACAAGCATCAAAAGGTCCATTTTATCATAAAAACACACTCTATAAACCTAATTTTACCAAAAATAATGTATCTTGCAAAAAAATCACTTTGACCTAAAACTTGTCATGAAGCATCATGAAAACATCCTATAGCTATCCATACTCACCATCTAGCCCAAATATTTCTAAAACTCTCTATCCAAAGTGACTTACTTGTGTTATCTTATCTTGTCTTCACCTTCTTGCTTCCCAAGGACCATGAAACACCACCAAAACATTGAGAAATGTCCTAAAACTCATCATACTTTCCATGTATACTATAACCATTCTTCCACATTTCTTAAACAATATTTTTCATCTCCAAAATCATACCTCCACACCATTATGCATGCTTTAGGACTAGGAATAAGCTTAGAATGACCTAACTCAACCATGCCAACCCATGAACTGACCTTGATGACTCAATGCAGACTCATTTACACCTGTAACACACCATATGGACCATTTTTTACCTTATAAAAACCTTCAACAAAATTAGGAGAGATCAAACTATGACTATGTATGTTAAACCATGCTCCATAACACCACATAACTTCACCAAACATGACACTACTAATCAACCTTCATGTTTGACCTTTGACTAACACCTCATGGAGATTGATATGAAACCATGACACCTTTTTCTATCATTGGACTTGACATCTATGAAAACACTAATACAAAATGGCCAACAATCTCCCCCTTTATCATTTATGGAAACCACCTTAAGAAATATTAATGGAAATCAACAAGATCAAACACCTATATGACCTCATTTCCATGTTTTTGATGCTTCTCTTCCCATTTTACATCTATGAAAAATGCTACAATGACAACTAGGCATGTAAATTGACAACACAATACAAGACATAGTGGAGACAATGCCCAAGACACGCTTACTTGCTCAAATTACCCCCTTGACTATACTTTCTCTTTCTTATCTTCTACATCATCAAATGAGATCCATGGACCTGTAATGAGCCTCAAAATACCTCCACCTGAACTGATATCCTCTCTAAATTTTGTATTCATCCATGTTCTATAAATTCTTCTTAGTCCATTCCATACTAAAATCATAAAATCTACCTCTAATGCTATCAAAACCTCCTTTAGGACAATTTTCCCTAAACCACTCCTTCAATGCATCTTGGCCAAACTTCATCTTGATATAGGATCCCACACACAACATGAAATACCACCTTATAGATCCTCATGGAAACATATTGCCTATATCTCACTGAAAAATGTAAAAGAAACTTGAGTTTTTACCTTTCTTTCATGTCATGAAGATGGATTGAAATAATAGTCATATCCCTAATACAACTTTTCAGTGTCTTCTATCTCCTTTGTATGATTTTATACTTGTTTGAGCCAAAAAATTACTTACCCTTAAAGTATACCTACAAATCATCATAGATTTTTCCATTTTCACCTTCTTTACACTCTATACACTTGATGCAAGATCAAATATGACTCCCCTAACTCAAATGTCTTCAATTATAGATGATCTCTCTTATTGCATTCTAAACTCACCTAACGCACATCCCATTTATATTGAACTAACTACTGATATTTCTTAAAATAAAAAAAAAATCATGCAAAGTCTTCATTTTACCTTGTACAAAATATCAAAATCAACTCCCTACTTTTATACCCCTTTACTGAGACTTGTAGTTCATTGTTTTTTCACCTTCATTTTCTTGACATAGTCATTGTATGTTATAAACATACTTATCTTAAAATCTCAAGGATAGAGATTACTTAATCCCCCTCAACCTTATCCGCCATCACCAAATACTATGGATCTTTCATACATAATTGATGATATATCATGCTTCATATAGATATATTATTATCTCTTCAAATACTAAGATTTAAGAAACATATCTCAGATTGATTTACTAACTCAAACCATGCAGACTCATCATCAAACTTCAACCCATTCTCCTAGAATGGGTGACACTCCATACCTTAAAGTTACACTTCACTCTTGGCTCGAGGAACTACCACGAGTTAGGACATTCATACTTAGACTTATGATGCATGTCATCTCACAAAATAATGTACAAGCCTCGTAGCTTTTCTATTTCAATGCTCTCACACATATTCTACCCTTTCAAACAGTCATATCTACCCTAAAATTTAATATTTTCATCTTCCTTGGATTTCAAGTCATACAATCTCCTTCTTAACATGTATCATGATGAAAACCTCATGAAACATTCATAAACAAAATTATAAATCATACACCATCCTTTATATTATTATAACCACTTCAAGTAGTGATACATAACCATACCTTGTTTTTGCACACTCTTTGTCAATATATTTATATCTATCACTATTGTTTTATGTTATCATACTTTCACATATGGATAAATTATTTTTACATAATGAAATTACCTCAACATTCTCAATATATATTGACATCTTTCATAATTACAAAACACATATCCGGTCATCATGAACACAATTTAGAGAAGAAAACTCCAACCCTTCATGTTCCCCCTTCATTCCAAGATTCATGTTGATCAACGAATACTTAGCAGAACTCACACATGAAGTCCACACGGGGAAATAAGGATAGGATCAAGCGCACGAAGGGACAAGAAGAACTCACGCATAGAGGTACATATTTGCATTCGAGACTTAGCCAATTTTGTGTACAAAGATCTATTTTTAGAGGATGGCGTGTGGAACACACAAATGATGCAGAGACATCCATACCATGCATTTTCTATCTTTAGAGGATCAGCTCAAAGTGCATTTTCATAAGGATGAGATAACAATAGGTTTATCACTTTAGTTAACAGTAAGAGGTATATAGATAACACACTTGCATGTGTGGCTATCCCTATAAATGGCATGTGGATATTAATAGAATGCATCCTATTTTTGGAATAGATAAGTAATGAAGGGAAAGTCCCCACCCTATATGTGTGTTTTTGTGTGTGTGTGATGAACTACATAGTAGAGAAAGAGATTTATAGTATGTGTGTGTGTGTGAGTGGTAAATACACGAGAGATGTGCATGTGATCGAATATATATCAAATCCTTGTGTGAAATAGGCATAGAATGTCATATTATAAGAATCTTCGTAATATTGACTGATTAATATATGGAGGTTATTATCTTAATCTAAGTATCATAATTGTGTGCAATTATGTAGTGCATGTTCTTAATTTAATAAAGATTATTGTTTAAGCTTGTTCTTTCCTAGATATGGATCTATCATCTATATAACATTGCCTAGTTATGGATATATATATATATATATTATATATATATATATTTTTGTTTCATCATGTTATCATCCTGCTACATCAACCCTAAAGAGGGACCTGGTACCTTTTCATGCTTTGAGTGAGCACTTAGTCTAGGTTGAGTGATGTGTCGCATGTCTAGGGTGTTATCCGGTAAATTCTAGGCTACATAAATTCATATGAGAACATAAAATAGTCATGCTCTATTTAACAATGCATCATGTACTTGATCACCTTGAGGATCAACCTTTAAATTTTTCATACTTCCAAGCTTATGGACATTATTATCTCAATCACTATCACAAACCATAATAGAGACCATCTATTTGATGCATACCTACCCACAACAACTTGCATTATTTATAGTCCTTTAACATGCTTAAACTTTATATTATAGTCACACGTGATTTAACAAAACTCTTGAATACTATTTTTATGCATGAGACATTATTAAAAACTTTAGATACCCATGTAAAGGCTTTGACACATTCCATGTTAACTAAGAAACTAAAGTTTACAATTCACAAGCTTAGTACTTTGGCCTTCTTCATGCAACCTTCATAGAGTATGAACATACTTGATATTCCTTAAAAATGAATCAAGGGTTAGAACATTGTATGTAAGCCTTATAAAATCTTCCAAACACTCCTGTAGTTCGCCATTATACTGTCTCGATTATTTTGACACTAGATGACTAACTTGCTTCTTGGAATTTTGAGTGCAAGTTGCATATTTCATCATAAATAACATGCCCAAGATAGTGCCTTGAATAAATTTTCTAGCTCAAATAATCTTGTCTTATACCACATTTCACTTTTATTGCCTTTGTTATGTCACTCAAAGATTATAAGATCTCATGTCATAGTCTAAACAACATACCTCTTAAGTAATAAATCATTAGCATACCCTTCATATGGTTTTATCAAGGTTTAGTTCTTCATTTTAGTCATGTATAGCTTATCAACCATCAATGAATTTCATGCATTAGTCTGAAACACTACTATGGACATCCAAAAACCATGTATAGGTTAGAAACCATGCACAACATCTTAATTCTTTATTAATTTGTCTCTTAGCTCACTTTTAATGTCTAAACCATCTTCAAAACATGATAACCACTTCTTTTCCTCATGAATTTATTTTAAACTTGATTACAATGTCAACTTCTAACCTCCTTGCATGACTAATATATACTATTCTAAAAACTCAAAGATATACCTATGATACTTTGAAAACATTCACACTTATACTCATTTTGACTTACAAAGATAAACTTTCCTTTGATAAACATATTGACCTAAAACCAACATGACAAAGCATTATTACCAAGACACCTTTTAGTTTCAGAGATCACACCTTGGGATTTATACAATGGACATTATCATGACCTTATAAATATTGTTGTAGAATTATCAATATGATTTTTCATGAGAAATAGACACACCACTTGACCAAATTACCAAGATTATGAAAATATCTTGATTCAACATGACACATCATACTTTTGACTCAAAGTATACTTGACATAGGTCATGACTATTTGAATAAGACTATAAAAAGTATCAACTAAAACCATAGACAAAATTTACATACCTTCACATGCTTCAATATCATGGAAAGATGACTCTGTGAAGCCTAATAGAGGCATCCCACACACCTAATTGATATAAAAGGAATAACATTCATGTCCTCATAAGACATGATATCAATATCTATCCTCAAATTCCTTAAATCCTACACCTTTACTTCTCTATCATCTATTTGGTAGTCTTTTGAGGCAAACAACAAAATCTCTTGATTTTATACAACAACAAATAGACCTTTTTGAATCCTAGGATTATTGGAAATTTTAGGCATCTCAATAGGGGTAGACTGAAGCACTTCTTCTTCATTCTTAGTATGATCAGACCTAAGATCTAATTTTATCACATAGGTTTATTTTCTCCATCTATGATATCTTGCAATATGATAAAACTTGTTTCACTTGAAACAAGTAATAGAATCTTACCTTAAGAAGCTCCATCTCTCCAAATCTATCTAGGTGGAATCTGATTGTAGACCCTATTAATATGGCTAACTTGATTTCATATTAAACATAAAACCTCATCCACACCTTCATTCTTCCATATTTATCTTGGTGATCCATGTTGACAATATCTAGCTATGTGAACCACTTTATTACAATTAAAACATGCAATTGAATTCCTACTTCTAATGTCTTCATTTCCCTTAATTATGATTTAATGGTTCATTTAAACAATATCTTACAATGTGACCTTTCTCGTGATAATTATATCATACTATACTCTTTTTTACTCATCTATTTTATCCCTCAAAGGGTGATCATCCTTGACAAACCTCCTACACTCATTTTCTCTATGTACAAAATCATTACAAGTGAAACAATAACCATTGAATAATATTTCATACCTTGAAGCATTGGGTTGTCTTATAGATTTCTTGAGGTATTTGACATCATCTTTGGCTCTAACTAGTCCTCGACTTGATTCAACATGTCTTTCATCCTTCTTTGCTTCAAATTTGAAACCCAAACTTATTTTATCATTGGAATTCTTTTAGTTACTTAACAGATCATCTAGGTTGTTTTTACTCTTCTCAAAATTATGATACATTTTTAGTGTCTCTGAAGTAAAGGTATAACTCTAATTACAATTTTTTTATGGCCACACTAAATTTGATGCACTCATCCTCTTTAGTATTGAGACTAGCAGAAGCAAATCCAATCTAATTTTTCAGTTGAGTACACTCTTCCTTTTTACTTCAAGATCCTTGAGAGATTCCTTCAGATTTGGTTCTCCTTCCTTATGAGTTGTAGGTCATCTAGGTCACCAACATGTTTGGATCCACAATTTCTATTTCTTTGACTCATGCCTTTTGAACTATCAATTTCACTACTACTAGAGGGACTATTATCTTCATACAAATATTCCAACTTATTCCATAGCTCCTTAGCTGAAACACAATCCACAACCATGGTACTCACACATTCTTCCAAGGTGTCAAAAATGATATCCTTGGAAATTTCTTCCATGGGGTTTGATAAATCAATGTCTCCAACACAAACTTCATAACCAAGTGAACTTACATATAACTTCATTCTAAATATCCATAGGACATAGTTATTTCCATTGAACTTAGGACCTTGATATGGAAAAATATCTTCTCCCATTTTGATCAACCAAACTTGTGCTCCAAGAGAATATCCTTTCAAGTGATTAAACTTCTCATAAATTTCTTACTCTTATACACATTGTTGGAAGCGCAATGAACTAGGAGTGAATCAACTCTTCAAACCATTAAAAAAATTCAGATTAACTTGCATACACCATTAAAATTCAACCATCCATCAATTTTAATTTAAAAACATGAAACAATAATCCACATCCATACAAATTCATAAAATGAACCCATGTAGATCAATCAAGCACCAAGACAACGAAACAAGCCAATAATGGCTCAAAATGTTACACCATGTTGCATTGGTGGTTGTTTTCATTGATGTCACATGGAATTGATGGAAAAGGAAGAGTGAAATAACATATAGGTTAGGTGGTGTTCAATGGTGCTCAGTGGTTCAAGTTGGTTTCAGGAAGCTTCATGTATGATTCAAGCTTGGTTTTAAGGTGTTACTGAAGCTCAAATAGTGATGCACGAGTTTAGTGGAGGAAAATTACAAGTTGGATTTATAGTTTTATATGGTCTATAGGTCATAAATGATGTTGCAAGTATGTGAAAATATATCTCGCAAGGTTTATCGTGGTCATCCGGTGGAAGTTGTAGTTGAAACTGGCCCTTTTAGGCATGTTTATGGAGTCTCGATTATATTTGAGAATTTGGTATAGGTCACGAAAAGGTCATGTGAGCATGGCAAAAGCTTAGGAATAGTTTCTATAGTATGTGTGAGAAAAAGGAATAGTTTCTATAGCATGTGTGAGAAAAACTATTCTTAGTTTATCTCCAAGAGTCAAAATTCAAAAGTTCACGTAAATTCGATTTGAGAACCGGTAGTGCAGTGAGGAAAATGAGATGGGATAGGATAGACATGCATAATTATGGAAAATAGGATTATTTATTTTATATAGGCATGATTTTGGTGCTCTAGGAAATATTTCATCAATTTCTAATAAGGTATGTGAAAGTTATGTTGGTTTTTCTAAAACAAGATTTTTGAAAAGTGCATAATAAGGTATATGTCTTCTTAGAACTAAAGAAAAATATAGTGCCTCCTTCAGATAAATCGTCAAGGGATTTTTGTAGATAAATCCAAGCTTGAGTTATTGTGAAAATTATCAAGTGAATTGGAAAATTTAAGAAATATATGAGCATTCTTCTCTCAAGCTAGTGTTTCTTCTCTCTTCAAAGCTTCTTCTTGAGTTGAGTCACCTAGTGTGAATGTTTCAACTCTAATTCACTGGTCTAAGGTAGATACATATCTCAAAGCATAATAGACCTCATATAAGTAAGAATGATGATCCAATTACTTTCAAGGTGAGATATGCTTATATAGGCATATCTATGTTGGACAAGGCTAGGTCTAGGTCAACATATGTGCTTAAGCCACCAAGATTAAAATTACTTAGAAAAATGTTGTGTAATTACCTTGTTAGGGTACATGAGATGTTTTTTCCCTTCTATAGGAGAAAAATGGTTTATTAATACTTTCAAAGTGTAATAGTGAAGTGTGAATTATCTTCAAGTGCTTATGTCCGAGTTAGTGAATCTAGACACTTGTTTGTATGTGGCTACTTGAAAGATTCATGTTTCGGAAAAGAATGACCTCAAATTCCCCTTCAAAATAATAAGGTTGATGGCAAGTGTGGATTTCACAAGTGAACTGTTGAAAATGTTGAGTGAAAAGTGGTTTTGTGCTTGAAGACAGCTTAAGAAGAAGACTAATATCCAACATGTAAACATTAGCAAAATAGCGAACGTGGGTTCTTGGTATAAAGGTGATGCTTGTGTACCATTTTCAAGGTGTTTTATTAATAATTTATCTCATTTCAACATGTATAAAATTGGCCTAAGTCATCAAATCTTGTTTCTTTCCCAAAACCATTGTATTGTCATTTTTACATCACTCAGTACACTTAATTCTTGATTGTTGGGAGAAATTGGTGCAATTTCAAGCTATTAATTTGATTTTGAAAGATGGATAAGTTTTTAAAAGCCTCGAAGTTGAAACTTTTAAATTTCATCCAAAATTGATCAATAAATCAAGTTTTTGTGCTCTTGGGATGCTAGTGTAGCTATAAACCCGATTCTAGGGTTTCAAAAATAAATTTTCTTGAATCTCCATTCTTACCCAACAAAAATTTGATATTTTTTGTAGAAATTTTTTTGCACCCATTATGAGCCTATTGCAAAAATTTGGAATTTTTTTCATTGGAAAATGATGGATAACTCCTTACCAGTTTTCATTTACACTTGTGTTTGTGAATAAAACAAGAATTTCATCAATTTACATGACAATTCTTACAAACAGAGATCTTTTTCTTGTTGAATTAATGTAGTCTCTATTCACCTCTAACTTCTCTTCAAACCCCAAATGTGTCGGCATATCACCCAGGCTTGACTGGGAGCTCACCTAAGGTGCACGCAGTACCGAGCCTCTCCTTTATATGAGCTTTGCAAGAATTTTTATCACCATTAGAGGGAAAATGCACATATATGATTGTATGCATTCTAAGATAAAAACAAGGAAACTAGATCTAAGTATAAATGCACCATACTATAGATGTGAACATCACTATAACAAGGAAGAATCAGATCTAAGCCATGAGCATTATTAAGAACATAAGGGTTTGGATCCATAAACATGAAAGAAAATATACAGATCAAGATCATAACATAGATATTCAAAATTTTCCTTATATTGATTCATCTCATTATAGTAGCCAAAAATACATTTAAGATCCCATGGATGGAGATAATTCAACATAGAGTTTCAATATACTTCCATAATAACTTTGTTATAGAGCTTACAATTCCACTTTACATTCAATTCATCTCACTAGCTACATTCTCTTCTTCACATCTTACTACCTTCTCTCTTCCTCCTCTTTTCTCGGTGTCATCCAAACCATTACATAAGAAAGAACATGAAGGAATATATTCTAACTGAATCATCATTACCCATAAACATGACAAATTTCATCATGTCTTTCCCTAATCGAGTATCCTTAGCATGCAAGTGCCAGCTAGCCCATAATAACCTCGACTCATTATCTTGTTATGATAACCATAATGATTCCTTGAAATATAATTCCTTAAGCCTTAATATCCCAACATTATCCATAATTGTACCTAGTCACTTTTCCATTCACTCCCTTAGTGTGAATTTACTCATATTCTAAAATGAATAAGTCTCGGATCCATCCTTATCGGGTGAGAGCCCTCGTGCCTCCCCAATATCTACTTCCACGTGTTCCTTTGTACCTTGTTCCTATGTGCCACATCCCTTTGTTCCCTGGGTACTTGTTCATATTTGGGGCTCAACATCACCCCACACTAATATGATTTCCACCCACGGAAATCCTTCATGCTTCAAACAAAATTTTGATGACCAAAAATTTTCTAAAGAAGAAATAAACTTATTGTTGCTACCTAAAGGGCCAACTGGAGTAACTCAAGGAACCCCGCTTCAATATCAACCTTAAAATTCCCTCATGCCTTTAACTCGATAAGGCATGCTTCTCCTTCAACACTTGGGCACTTGATACAGTGACTTCCTCTACTTTCCCCTTGAGCTCATTAATAGACACCAACAGACTCTGTGCAAACCCTTGAACTCATCCATCCGCTCAATGATGGAATCCTAGAGCTCACCAATCTTGTAATCCATTTTCTCAGGCTCAGTTTTTATCTTATATTTTTGAATTGTGGTATCAAAACTCAATTGTGCGTGTTGAGACTTGTTAATAGGGATATTCTCCTATAATACTTTAAGAGCGGCCTCCTCCTTTATCACTAGCGCGTCAATGATTGACTCACATTTCTTGTAATTATTAAAGCCCCTATTCACCAACATGTTTTCTTCCTTGAGTTGAGTAAGTAACTCTTCCAACTTAGTGATACAAGATTCAACGATGATTTTTTTATTCCTTTTCCTTACCAATCTTTGCGATTATTGGTCATGCGCCATCCTTGACATTTGGAATTAATATCCCTAAAAGTTCCTCAAGATATTTGATCTCGTCCCCATAATTTTCATTTCCTCGCTTACCAGTTTCATAAATTGCCCCAAAATACCTTTAATGAGGGTGTCAACTCGATCATAGACCTCCTTATTTTGATCTTTCTTACCCTTCGAGTCCTTGGCGCAATCTTTCTACTTCCTTTTATTTTTATTTCTTCATCGTGACTAAGTTTCAACTATGTCGAATCACCTCGAAGAAATATTTTGTAGAGTATTACAATCTTGCTCATCTGTGAGGTGGCTAGGATCCACCACTTCGTATGTCTCTCCTTCCTTCTTCTTAAGGTCAATGGTCTCAACCACGTGACTATTGACCTCAAATTTTAGCTCTTTTGCATGGAATTGTAGGTTCCAACTTATCACTTCCTCCCCTAGGCATGCCCCCTTCTTGTTCCATGATATCCCATGCATGTAGTTTCTCCAGGGAATGGTGGCCTAAAACCTTGTGCACAATACCTTTGTGGGTCATCTACAAAGTCCATATGAGGGGATACGGGTGTCCACTTCTTCCTTTTCACCTTATTCTTTGAGCGTTGTTTCCTCGATCCCGGAGTGAACCCCTTATCCTCCTTTATGAAAAAGAGTCTCCCTTCTCTTTCTTTATGTTGCTTTAATGGTCTAAATGGGTGAATCTTTATGCAATAGAATATTTTATGGCCCTTCTACAAAATTTTCCTTTTCTTCTTCATGCATCTCTCCTATTGCCTTGGCCTTTATTTCATCCCTTCTCTTCTCTTTCTCCTTGAGCTCGGATTTATATCCTACCTTAATTAAATGTAGTCTTTCTCCTCTTCTTTCAATCCTCCCATAGAACTTGATACATAATTTATCTTCTATTTCTTCTTGATGCAGCCTATAATCTACCTTGAATAACCCAAGCATGTTGGAACATCACTCACCTCACCGAGTACTCACCCAAAGAGCGCAAAGGTATCGTGGACCCTCTTTAGGGTTACTTGTGTAGGATGTTAATGTGATGAAGATATACAACATGCGAGATCCATAAATAACATAAATGTTCCACAGAGCATACTCTAAATTTAGATCTATAAAGAATTATGAATTAAACAATAACCATAATGAAATCAACCATACAATAACCAAATTTAGTCATACGCAACATCTTAATCTATCCAATATACTTCATTTTATTAAACACGGTAAATATAGAAGCTTCTTACAACAAACAAGATATCATAGGTTTATGCACGTAACAAATCCATAACTTTCATACATATTATCCTATTACCCATCATCTCTCATCTATATCTCATCTTTGTGTGTCTATAACTACACAAGATAATCCATATTTATATGGGTGGGGACTTTCCCTTCACCGCTTATGTAATTCCCAAAATAGATCACATGATGAGAATAGCCATGCACCTTTACAATAATAGGAACACATGTAAGTGTGTTGATAATAGAACTCCTATATTTTAACTAATAGTAGTAATCCTATTATTATCTCATACTCATGCATGGATCTTAGTAGATGTTTATCCCAAAATAGTAGTTATGTGTCGTGTAATTCTTCATCCCATTGTGTGCTTTGCACACTATCTCCAAAAATATCCTGTAACCATGAAAATTGCTAAGTCCTAAATCAGTCCTTGATTTCCATGTGTTTTTTCCTATCATTCCGTGCCTTCGAATATTCCTTTCTCTCACGTGTGAATCTTATGTGCACCTACTCCTTAGGGTTATACTTCATCCTCTCAAAGATTACCCCACACTAAACTACATTTTCACCCTGGAAATGGTTGCCTCTTGATATCTAAAGAATAAAGAATGTGAAATAATGGAAGAATCTAAAGAATTTTTGTAAAAAGAATAGGCTTTACTCTTTATCACCATTCTCTTCCACCAGAGAATCAACTTTGGATATTCCTCCTTAATTTTTGCCTCCAAAGCTTGTAAATCATCCAACGCGTTCTTGGTATTCTTTGGGACATCTCACAAAGTGATGCCCTCCAACTCATTTTGGGTCATTTCTCCTTTTCATTTTGCAATACTAGGAAATGTTGGCCATTGCTAACATCCTTCCCTCTAGAAGATCCATCTTTTGCACTATAAGCTTCCCAATCTCATCCAACATTTTCTTATGAGGGTTTTGTGTTGTTGCAAGGGCTTCACTTTTTCTTTAATATTACTAATCTCTCTACACACTCTAAATTCTCATCCTTCATTGCATTTAGTACTTCATTATCTTCCACTATAGTCCCGGTTTGGATTACTGATTCTGGAGCTGCACAAATATTCAATGTCTGGTCCGATTTCTTCACTCCTCATATAAAGTCTAGAGAAATACCTCATAAGATGAAATTTTCCTAACCACCAAGGCCCTTTCTCTCTTCGCTTCTTATTTAGTATCTTTAGGTGTTGGCATGCGAATTGGTCCATCCTCAAGTACCAAATCTACTAAGGTATGAACAAAGTGCATATCTCAAGGAAATCTTTTAAGTACCTTAGATTCCAAGTGTGGTCTTTCCTTAAGGACAAGGTCTCCAATTTCTTCTACCATACTAATGAAGGATTCATTCTTTTTCTACTCAAAATCCTTTTCTCCTTATAAATGTGTTATTTATGCAGCTTTTGCCTTGTTATCTTCTCATAGTGTTCTAATAGTGGTAGCATTATCTATGTTCCTCCTTACCACTTTTGTAGATACCTTAACTAATGCATTGCTTACCTACCTCACCAGACATGAAAGTGGGCTTTATAGTTATGTGTCTATTTTGTGGTGCCTTTTTCATTCTTCTTGACACACAGGAATTTTCACATACATAAAAATCAGGCTCATCCATGTGAGTTTTCATAGACAAGGATAATTGTTTCCTTGCACATGTAGTAACCATGTCTAGGTCCATCAACTCCCATCCATACAACTCTTTAAGGCCCACTGTATTCTGGAAATGGGTGCAGAAAATTTTACTTGTGTCCTCTTCATAGCCCATACCTGGTGCAACATACTCCCCACTTGCTCTCTTTGTTCTTGGCCCCTTAGGAATTTGAGTGCCAAGATTTGGAGTTAGATATTCAATGTTCCAAGCAATATCATGTTTTTTTTCCTCTACCTCCTTTACTTCCTCTTCTTCATCCTTCATATCTTCATCCTTTGGCTCCTCCACATCTTCTAGTAGTATAGGGGTGTTAGGCATGCTTTTCATAAACTCCTCCACCTCCTCATCCAGCTCCATCTTTCTCCTTCTCTCTTCTCTACCCTCTTTTTGGGGAGAGAGTCGTGGTGATCTTTATATGGGTTGTGGAGTTCCCGTGCCTCATCGTGTTTTTTTCTTTTGAACACCTTTTAAACTAGTTCTCTTCATGGGCTACATCCATGTCCAAACTCTCATCTTCTTCTTACGCCCGAGGTGGAGTACCCACATGCTCGGTCTCCATTTTGTTTGTGGGCTGCCTCCTACCTCTATAATCTAAGCCACCACTATCTTCATCTTCATCCTCCTCATCATCTACCTCTATATTTTCTGGTATTAGGGGTTGGCACATTCTCCACTGTATGTTTTCCCTTAGGTGGCAATGGGAGCACAAACTCATTCTCCACATATTTTTATTCTCCATCTTGGGCTTAAGTTGAAGGTATATAAGGGTTTCTCCAATGTCTCCAATTTCCAAGATTATAGGATTCATGCTTATAACGTTTGAAATAAGCCTCTCAATATAGGCAACCCTTCCCGTATATACATATGTTTTCATCGAGTGTGGTAGTCACGGTCTACCTTGTCTGCAATAAAATTTAGGTAGTGTGCATCAATAAAGCAATGGACTGATGCCTAGAAGTATCTCATTATGAAGGCATATTAAATTTTGCACCATGGGCTCCATGTCCCATCCCTCATGGTGAACTACGTGATGTAAAATTGTTGGTACACCATGAATCAGATACCTATTGTCAATTTTTTCCCCTTGGATAAAAATTGGACAACGTCCGGAGGGCCACACTTCTGTGAACACCGACAAAAAAATGATCAAAAATGAATAAAATGAATGTAGGGGCCTTAGTGACATTTAATTACCCTCATGGTTTAAGAGAATAGTGGAAATTTCAGAGATTTCAAGGCTAAGTGTGAAAATGCACCAGATAGGAGTTTTGAGCTCAACTAGCTCACCGAGAAACTCACCCAGCGGCTACCTCGAAAGATAAAGGATAAATTGTAGTAGCTCGGTTCGAGCCGAAGGCTTGTATATGTCAAATGAGTTCTATCATGGCTCAGATGATCCATTCACATGGTTGAGCATCAAAAATGTTGGAGACTCGGTTTGAATATAGAATATGGAACTCGATGCATGTCAGGGGTAAAGATAGCCGAGTTTCTCTGGAAGGGCCATTTGGCTCTGTGATAATGTCAAGTCGAGCTTGAGTTTTCAAATTCATAGCTCATCGAATCCATAAAGGAAATGGTCATCGATTTCTTCGTGGTGTGCCACCCAGGAGTACAAATCTCGTATAAAGATCCATGGAGACATATGCGTGACCAAGTGCAACATTCAACTCGCCCCATCGAATTACGAGAGAATGCGCTTGGCCCGGAATAAAATACATGAAGTCTGATTTCTATTAGGTGGTTATGTGAGTTTGACGTTGCAATAATGTTGAGCCAAGTCACAGGAGGCCGATTAGTGTTTAAGAGCTCATTCGGGTTAATAAATATTGGAGAGCTTGTCAAGCTCATTTGAGGTTGGGGAAAGTTCATGCAGTGTTTGGCTCGGTGAGCCATGTGTAAGATTGTGCGTTAATGGATGGATTAGATGGTCGGAAGACTCAAAACATGGCTCAAAGGATGTTGTAAGCGGAGAGTTGGAACTTGTGAGCTCGGGAATTCTCAACCGAGCTATTTTCAAAATAGCATGGAGATGTTATAACTCAAAACGTGGGATTTGGCAGAATGACCAACTCGGCTGAGAAAATAATGGATGGTTGTAGGGTGTAGCTCGGTTGGAAGCTCATGTGGATTGATAGATTCGTGAAGTATAAATGGTAGGCATCACGTATGACTTATTGAGACATTTTGCACAAAATAAGGAGCTTAAATCATCCCGAGTAGTGGTGCAAAAATAAAATATTTCAATTTGGACACAACGTGAAGCCAAATAATTTGGCCTAGCAAGGAGGACAAAGACGAGTTCCGAACCGAGTTCAGCAGCGAGTCAAGCGATGGCTCAAAAGCATACATGATAAAATACACATAGGAGTGGGTTACGTTTGAGTTGATGAATGGGAGCCATCAAGTGACTCGGGGTAATACGGCTCGAGATATTAAAATAATGCAACTAGCTTTATACGGGGAAACTTAGTTTCTAAGGCCTATGAGGAGGAGCCAGGTTGACTCACAACTCACAGGTGGACGTAATGAAGGATCTTGGGACTATGTTACACTGTTCATCCAAGCGAGAACAAGCTACAGTCTAAGATCAGGGAAGGCTAAGCACCAACCATAGAATACAAGTCGTTTATGGTGAGGGATGAGTTGTATAAGATAATCATTTGAATCAAGCACTCAGAACAAATTCATAGTTTGAAGATGAGTTCGGCATGATAGAGATGGCATCAACTCACAAGCCATGAGTTTGGGAAATAGACAATAAGCTATTTCACTCATAGATAAATCACACGGTTGATATGCCAAGTTCAGAGCAATGTAAAGTGAGCCCTAGTAGTTTACAAGGAGATCGATCTTGAGGATCAACCCCTGGGAGTTTAGAATTTTGACGCAAGTATAGAAATATTGATCTCGATGGTCGCTTAATGGTCGCTAACAGAGAGATCAAGAGTATTTGTGGCTCTCACAGAACAATGGCATTGGAACTCAAGCAAGGATAAAATCAGAAACTGGAGCTCTATGGTGCTTGATATTATGGCTGGCCAACTTAGATCGATTGAGATAGTGGCAGGGTGATATGATCTTGGTCAATCTCATGTGAAACTCGGGCCATGTGCAATAGTTAGTTGTTTGAATATAGGAGATAATGGCAATTCACTTGCCCTGGAAATTTAGGCAAATACACACAAAGTGAAGTTGAGTCAGTGGTTCGGCATCCAGTATAGTTTTAGAGGTTTGAGCAGGGTGATGGTTGATCTAGCTCTTAAAGAAATGAGCTTATCAAAGGAACTTGGCGAGGATGATTAAATGGATGACCCAGTCAAGCAATTGGCTCTGTGATTATCAAATATTAGATGGATTTTCTAGTCTTGTTGAATCAATCGAGCAGGGAGGTTCAATGGACTAACTCGTCGCGAATGTGTTGAGGCTGAATCACTTGGTGAAAATGTGTTTCTGGGATTACCTTTTCGGAAGTTGTTGAGGTGCATTTTTAAAACACAAACAAATGTCTGAAGTCTGAAAGTCTAAATTTTACTTTTAGACATTCAGGGTTTGAGATTCTCAATGAGGATGGATCTCAGTGGTTCACGAAGCCTAGGCACTTCCGAAGTCTGATTTGATTCGGTCAATGTATTTTCGGGGTGTTTTATGAGTTAAAAGCCAAGATAAGTGCCGAGCCATTAAGAGCACGTGGAGAGTAATTAGTAGGTAATGTTAGTGGTCCAGGTCAAGTGCCCAACTCGCGGCAAAATTAGAATGAGTCATATGACAAGTTGGAGAATGACTAATTGAGTATGTGGCGGGTGTTTGAAATGGTTGGTTAGGTGAAATTAGAGCGTAATGGTGCAAGTCAAGTTAATATTACATATCGAGTTGATGAAATCAACCTAGTCAACGTGATATGAGGAGCTTGGTGTCAAGAACACGTGGAATTGGAAGTAAATGAATGATAACGTGGAGAGAAATGCGCTTGGTGGGAGTTTGAAGTGGGAGATGTACATTGAGTATCCTGACCGTGTAACAAAGGTGAGGAATTTTAAGTGAAGAATCCACCAGTTAAACTCGAGCTGACCAATGTGGGAAGGATCCCAACCATGTAATGCATGGAAATTTAAAATACCAACTTAGTTTAAGGTGCTTCGGGAGATTTATTGAAATTTTAATTTTAATCATTTGGAGAGGGATTCACATGAATGGAGAAATTCAAAATTGTTGGGCTATTATCAATCATGTTAATGAGGATAGTGCCCTAGAATGCCCAACAAGCAAGTTTTTCTCAGAAAGCCATAACTTCCTCCCGGTTGCCGGTTTTTACAAAATTACAGTCATTGGAATCGAGAGAACAAGAAATACATGATGGAATCACCGGAAAATCAATTTTTGGAGGTTTTTCTTTACAAATTTGCAATTTTTCCTCATTCCTAGAATGATGCCTCAAAATATGGAGGTGTAACTAATGGAGCAAACATGGCCAACTACAGTGATTGATTATTTCCTACATTCTAGCCTAGTTTCTATGGTTTCTCTTCCTTTTATCCTTTCTCTCAATTTCTTCTATAAATGTAAGATGGAAGCTCATTCCAAAGGGTTCCAACAAGTGGATTCCAATAGGTCACACAAGTTGGAGGATTAGACACTTCCAAGCTTCCCCTTCTCTTCACAATCTGTGAATTTGTAGGCTCTCAAGCCTTTCTTCTCGAATTGTAATGGCAGCCTATGCCCTTTTCACCTAATGTAATGATGCACTGTGCAAGTTCTTGAAGTAATGAGAATTATGCTTTGTGATCATATGAATGTCCTTCCATGATTTTTCTACTTCTATTTTCCTCTCTCATGTTTTCAGTGCACAATGTAAGTTCTGGTTTCAATTGCACATTCGTGGAGTTCTGTGCTTATCAAGTGGTGAAATATTACATGTAGTTGAGTTGTGGTGCTTTTTCACCCTTCTCAAGTTCATCCTTTTCACTGGGAGATTGGTAGCTTATTTTCTGATCGAGTTTAACAAAGGAATGCATGCTTCCATTTTGTGGTATTTTGTACCCTTTCCAAGTTACAATAGGTGAAGATGGCCAACGATGCAAGCATCCTACCCATGTTAACCCTTCCAGAGGTTAAATATACCTTTTCTTAGTGCATCACCTCTTCTAGTTTAGGATGTATTTACTTACAATCTCTCTCCCTAATCCCATGAAATGTTAGAATAGGATTATTTAGCCATTTTTTCCTGCATTAGAGGTAGTGTTGTGTTTAGTTTAGGAAGAGGAATTCAAACTTCTCCAGAGGTTCACCTCAAGCCCAAGTCCCATAGCTTGATAGGTGATCCCATGTGTCCTAATCACCCAAATGTCATGATTCACTTTCAAACCATTCAGGGGGTGCAGTGATTTGGTGACAACACTACCTTACCAACTACTGAAGGTAGCTCCTTAGGGATGCACCACTCCTCTTCAAATGCCACGCAGAGTCGATCATACCACATCTCGCCCTCTATTTAAAAGGCCCACTCATTGACCCTTCACATAAATATTTTTCACATATTTATGCGAGGGAATTTTTTTCCATGTGATACTCCTAGATCTTGTTCTTTGGCCCATCGGGAACTCCATTTCTATAAATACAAGAGAGAGTAAGATAGTGCCAAAACTGATCTTATCACCTATGTGTGCTTCCTAAATAATGAATTCGTAATGTATCATGCTATGTTATAGATTACTCCCTAATACATTCTCCTCACGATATGCAGCCACATGGTATTCACTTGAGACCACCTCTCTTGATCATTTAACTTGGTCACTAGATGTGCAGTTGCATGTACCATTGGGTACTTCTTCAATTTATCAATGTCTATTCCATGTGAGGACCCTTTGTATATCCTAACTCCTTCGTGTCTCCATGATTTCTTCTTTATCTGTCAGGTCACTATCTAGATCTACCCCTATGCCTTTTAATCCTGTCAATGTTGAAATCAAGGTTGTTGTGATTCTAACTCTCCATCCTCGGTGAAATATAAGAAGTCCTCATGGACTCTCCTCATCAACCACCGGCATAGAGGTTCATACTTTCCAAAATATAGGAGCTTTTATAACTGATATACTCCTACCTTACTTTAATAATTTTTCCCTGTCATCATATACCGGCATATCCTCCACCATGTGCTTGTTGGTCTTAGTACTCAACAACACATCTAACACTTTCTTGTTATCGATGTGTGATGGTTGTAGTCTTATATTTCATTTACGGATGTGGGAATTCCATTCTTGACAAACTATCACACCTTCTAGATATTGCATTTCTAATAAATTACTCTCGGGATCAATTTCACTTTTGCTTCTACTTTCTTCTTTCCTTCGATTATGCTGCGACAGTGCTTTCATAGGTGCCATTTGGAAATTCCACCTTCTTTCCTTTGTAGTGAACAAAAACTTCAAACCCTAGCTTGAATCAGTGTGCCCTATTTTAAAACCATGTGACCTAACTCCTCCTCAACACTTTTCTTTACTCAAACCCTTCACCAATGAGGATGCAAGCCTCTTCCACACAATAGTCTTCTCCCCACATCTAGTTTCACAACTCTACACCTCAACACGATTATCTTAGCTCATTTTCACTTAGCTCACTCAAATAATTATGAGTGCAAAGGTAAAAATGAACCCACATCACTTCCTTATATATATTTTGAAAAAGTTAATGCATTTATTGCTCCTCCACCTACCAAAATTATCTCATTAATTGACCATTTTCACAATATATGCAATAGTACATCCTTGTACCCTAGCTATAACCTTCTCACATGCCTTCCTACCATCTAGAAATAGACTTCTCTTCATGCGCTTCCATGCACCTGATTACCTCACCATTTTTCCTTCCCTTGGTAGTCTCCATGGTTGTTGCTTACCTCACATTATATTGTTCCCTCATTTATCTCCATCTACAATTAATTTCTTAATCTACTAACTCCTCTCCAAACTTGAATAACACATGTAATAGATTGTTCTCATGTGTGTCTAGTGGAAATAACAACCACCACCCCACACCAATGGTATGTGTTGTCCTCTATGCATAAAAATTCAGCAAATATTAATTAGTTTCGGTGCACAAACGCACTTATTACACAAAACACCAACTAAAATTGATAAAGAATAGTGACGAAAAAGAAATACATTAAGGAAATATAGAAATGAAAACCTAATCTAAATGGCACCACTACCTTATTACAAATTCCAAGAAGACTTATTTATAGTAGGGCTTCATCCTACTCCCATTGAAGTAACTGGGTAACCATATTCTATCAAGTGCCTCTAACTAACAAGCACCTGATTCAAGTATGTAAGTGATAACATATGGTCCCAACCAATGCACTTTAAGCTTGTCTGGATGGTGCATAAACTTAGAATCATAAAGAAGCACCATCTATCCAATCTCAAGCTTTTTATCTCAAATGTGTTGGTCATGCCTACCTAGATTTTTCCTATGTTTGACTCCAACGTGTTATGGATTTCCTCTCATCCAATTGTATCAATCTTTCAATCCTTTCTTCTAATGCTTATTCATCAGCTAGACCTCCAAAGACATATAATACGTAAAGAAGTAACATGAATTCCATTGGAAGAAGCGCTTTTGTGCCAAACACCAATTGAAAGGGTGTGGCCTTATTTAACCACTTGTATGTTGTTCTATATACCCAAAGTACGGTAAAAACTTTATCATCCCAATCTTTCCTTCCAACATCACAAATTTTTTTTCGATGTCCGCTCAAAATTTTGTTGAAGACATCAGTATTCCAATTTCCCGAGGATTATAGGGGTATTTTTGTGTTGTGTAATCATGAACTCATCCAATAGAATTATGATTGTTTCATTCAAAATTTGTGTGCCACTATCACTAATCAAACTTAGCGGAATCCATACCGTGTAAGAACATTTTCCCATAAAAACCTTTCTATTGTAGTTGTACAAAATCTCCAGTAGGTGTTACTTTTGCCCACCTTGTAAGATGATCTATGTAAGATGATGTAGTGTGATCTAGTTCTACGCACAGCTAGTGAAATAGGTCCCACAAATTTTATAGCCCATTTCTCAAATGGCTCTGCACTAGGAATAGGTCTTAAGGGCATTTCATCTCTTTACCTAGGTTTACCAATGCTTGAAAGTGATCACATGCCTTACAATCCTTATACAGGGTCTCCTGCCATAATCCAGTGAGTATAATTTTACGCCCAGTGGCATCACCTACATAGTGTCTACCTGCAATACCACCATGAGCCTCTTCCATGATATCATTGTGCACTCATGCTCTAGTACACACTATCAAAATAATTCATAATGGCCTAGCTTGTATAAGTCACCACCGATCAACATATAAGGTGCCACCACGAATTACAATTTATTTCTTCTATAAGGTTTTCATTCCTTATGGTGTCATACCTTTACATAAAAACACAACAATGTCCTCCGATTCTAAAGGCACACTACAACCAATATAATTGTGCATCCGGAATTGTATCTTCAATGGTCTACGCATCCTCCCTAAATAAATTCTTGATAAATGGTTTAGGCCAAAATTACTTTTACCTAGGTTTTACTACAATTGTGAAATAAAATTCCTAGATTAAGAGCACCCATCAACATATGTTCCCTTATAAAATGGGCTTGTTTACCAAGTATTTCAATGCCATGCAATTAGTGTAGAACACAAAAGGTGTTGCTATAAAAGCATTGTCTAAACTTATGGAGCACGTAGATCATTGAAAATTCCTCACACTTAGTTCTTGTATAATTTTTCTTTGTTGGGTCAACTTTCTACTAGCAAAACAGATAGGATGATATACGATACCTTCTCCAAGTTGAACTAATACCGTGTCAAATGGTCATGCCAGAGCCATCCACATGTACATGAAATAGTTAGTTCCATAAGGAAAGCGCATAATAAGCAATGTAGTAAGTCTCTCCTTTAGTGCCTCAAATGTGCACTATTGCGATTCTCCCTAATAAAATGCCCCTTTTCCTTTTAGTATCTCTTCCATGGGTGCAAAAATCTTAGCATAGCCTTTGATAAATTTCCTATAATACCCAGTGTGACCTAAAAATCCATACGTACCTCACTCTAATTGGTAGGTTCTTCCAGACCAGACAATAATCGCAACCTTAGCTAGATCCACTAATAAACCTCCTTACAGGTTATGTGTCCCAAAAGAGTGCCAAAAGTGTAAGAAACATGTACTTCTTGAATTTTCAATGAGATGCTTAACTATCTACATCTTTCAAACATTAAGCGTAAATTTTCATAATGATCCTTAACAATTCCATACACCATCTAGTCATCCAAGTAAACCTATAAGAAAATGTGAATAAAATCCTAGAATGCTTGAACAACTATGCGTGAAAATACAGCAGGCACATTTTTTAGACCAAAGGGCATCACAGTATATGCAAAACTTCCCCATTTTGTGGTAAAATTGGTTTTCTCTTGATCTTCCAATGTAATTCAAACCCGATGATACCCAGAGAATCAATTTGTAAAAGAATAGATTTTGCGCCCGCAACACCTTCTAATATCTCCTTTGTGAAAGGTGTAGGAAAGGATCAATCATACATGCAACATGCAGCTTCTCTATAATCCACACAAATCCTAATCCAACCATATTTCTTTATACGATAACCATGGGTCTAACCCACAATGAATCTTCTAAGAGCTTAATAATGTTAGAATTCAACATTTTGTCGATCTCTTCCTTAACCTTTACGCATAGGTTTGGCTTCATCCGATAAGGTCTTTTCCTAACCAGGCACACACCTTCCTTAACATTTATCTTCATCTCTCCTAATGATTCATGCACACCTTTTGAATCATGGTATCCCCTTGGGAATAAGTCCTGAAAATATTGTAGTAACTCAATGATTATTGTGGCATTCTCGGATTATATAAATCAAAGAATAAAGCAAGTCGGGAAGTTGTATAAACAAAAAATCAAAGAATGAAGAAGTATAAGCATGGAGTTTGGGACTTTATTGAAATGTTTGATTCTTTCAATATAACACACCATGATAGGAAATATAATACTTTGTAGTGACAATTTATCAATATTCGGGTCTAGATTTGAGAATTGTACAACATCTCCTTATTGTGAATATGATATTGAAATATTGACTAAGTTATCTGTCATCTTGATAATGTTAGGATTAATATTATTATTTAAACATTATTAATCATAATTATTATTTGTAATATAATATGAGTTTGGTTAATAACTCATATTATTAATTGTTAGGTTTGTTATTATATTTTCTTATATGTGAAGTTATTAATAAACAACTTACGTATATAGGAAATGTGAGATATTTTTTGGTTGGGTAGTTCAAGTAGTTTCCTATATTCTAGGGATGTAAAATCCTATTTATATGGGTTAAATAATATATTAAATATAGAAGAAATATATTAGTATTTATTGTATAAACAGGTGTTGTATTTTCATTTGGTATCGAGCAATGGAATCCAGAGAATCGATAGGGGTGATTATTCAAATCTCTTGCCCCAACATATGAGTGTTTTGTAGTTATGTTCGTGTGAGGAGCCATGAGCTTATCAAATATCGAGAGCAAAGTTTTTTTTTTTCATTTTTTTCTTTTCTATAATGTTTTAATTATTGTTATGGGCATCTTCTGTGTTTAATACCCCGTCAATGAGACAACGAAGATAAAGCACTTTCTATAGTATGTGAAAGGTGTCATTTGAAATATTTACGTGATGTTGGTGGTGTGACCAACCATACATATTATTCAAATAATCTGCGAGAGATATATATCTGTGTGGAATAACTTTTTTGTTTACAAATCGTCCTTGCATCAAGATTCATGTCCAGCATTGTTCAACATTTTGGCATTGGAGTAAAATAATTGTATTGGAACATATTAATAGATAGGTTGTGCACCGTCAAAATTTGGCATCGGTAATAAAAGGTGTTTGGAATTAGTGTCAACAAAACTACATCGACATTAAGTGCAATCCAAATCTCTCCTACTCGTATCTACCTTTCTTCTCTCCGATCTATGTGACTTGTGGTGCAATTATTTCAATGTCATTATTCCAAATGAAGTGGCTACACACTATGGTCCTTCTTCCTATCACAAGATCTATAAATAATCACGTATTCTTTTTGTTTTCCCATGTTTAATTTCTAAAATTATTTGATTAGCTGTAAAAGTGGAAAACTTGGTGTGATTGGTTCTACTTATGCCTTGGAGAATTGGAGTAGACACAACCTTTTTTAGGGACGTGATTATATTGTGTGGTGTCAATTAATTTGTCTACATTATTAAATTACATATCAAATGGACATCAAAGACGTATGAAACATGTCTAACCTACGATCTCTATCGACTCTGGTGGAGTGCGTAGAGAATATACCAACAATATTTTGATGCAGATTCATTCAGAGCTTGTCAAATTCCACAGTCGGTCATCAAGGCCAAACACCTATGTGCAATAGGTATTGCAGTCGATTGGTCTTACTTTGAAAGTCATAGTTAAGTAAAATATTTAATGTTTTAGCTTTTCTTGGTCTAAGTCCATAGTTTTGTAATTAGTTTTGTAACTATTAGTCACAAATTGAAGTCTAGGTGTCATTTATGCTCTATCCACGTTAAAGTTTCTTATAATGATCATTAGTTTTCGTAGTCAAAAGTTACAATTGTCATGATGTAAAAGAAGATTCCAATGTGTATCATTATAAAGTATCTCAATAGTATTAGTTTAAAATGATTCGAGAGTCTAGAGTCATTTTCATTTAAAAAGTAATCTCATTTTATTACTTTTTAAAAATTTAGTCAAATTTTCTTGTCCGAGTCAAAAGAGTCATCAAATTTGTAATATCGTCAAAAGTATTATTTTAGGTTTAGGGTGTTCAAAGTCAAGAGTTAATTATCAAAATGTCATAGTTTGTGTCATCAAATTTGTGTATTCATAAGTCATTTATAGTCAAATTGTCAAATTGTCAAAAATTGTAAAAACAAAAAAAAATTGCCTCACGGACGCATTTTCGGTGGAATTTGACGTCCGAGTTGTAATTGTGCTTCATGATCACATCCGGCTGAGTTAGTAGCCTATCAATGGAGGATGGAGGCACAGAGGATGGAGTTCATTCGGTGACCTCTTGTCGGGTCTCCAATGATGGGGCCGCATGATGGTTTGGTGACATGTATACGGTGTGGTTTTATTTTTAGTTCATTTTCGGTGTTCCTTTGTTTGCAGTGTGATGGTTTGCTAAATAAACCATTTTCGAGTTTTTGGAGGAGTCATGTTTTTAGAATAATCACTTTTAGGAATAGGAGAATATTCCTATTCGAGTGTAGATCTTAGAGATTGTGACTGGGTGCCCAGGAGGATGGTTATCCACTAGTGTGAAGCTTGTGGATCTTGAGATTCGAATCGGGCACCCATGGAGGAAGGGAAAGTCCCACAGAACCCAAAGAGGAAGGGAGCATTCCTACATAATTCAGCTCAACACTACGCCTTTACGAGGGTAAAGATATAATATATGGATTTTTACCCGGGTCTAAGAAGTGCTTTCAGGAGGTGGTTCAATTTCTTCGAATATGGTTCTTTGTCGTGTTAACATTAAGGGGGTGAAGATTAGTGATTAATAATGTTCACACTAAGGGAGTGAATGTTAGGATTAATATTATTGTTTAAACATTATTAATCATAATTATTATTTTTAATATAATATGAGTTGGTTAACAACTCATATTATTAATTTTTAGGTTTGTTATTATATTTGTTTATATGTGAAGTTGTTAATAAACAACTTACGTATATAGGAAATGTGAGATATTTTGGGTTGGGTAGATCAAGCAGTTTCCTATATTCTAGGGATGTAAAATCCTATTTATATGGGTTAAATAATATATTGAATATAGAAGAAATATATCAGTATTCATTGTATAAACTAGTGTTGTGTTTTTAGATATGTCAAGCATTGGCAAGTTTTGAAGATGGTGCCCGAGGTTCAAAGGTTTTACAAAACAAAGGAGAATTTACACATCAAAATATAGATTGGGAGCCAATGGTTTGTGTCAATGAAGGAAAGGAAGCCTTATTTGGCAAGGATGTCATTTAGTTAAAAACCAATACTATTCCAAGAGGTTTAGTTACACTAGAATCAAATTTGGATAATTTTGATCATGTTTTAATAGACACATGAAATCCTCAAGATATTTAGAAGAACATAACTTGGGCACAAAGGATAAACCTAGAAGAATATGGCTAGGTAGAAATTTGAATATAGAAGAAAAGAAATCATATGTCTAGTTATTAAAAAATACCAGGATTGCTTGGCATGGTCATATTCATAATTGAAGGCATATAGGGAAGACCTTTTCCAGCATGAAATATCTTTGGAAAAAATGCAAAATGATTTAGGAAGAAGCAAAGACCAATTAATCCACTTCTTTCCCTTAAAATGCAAGAAGAATTGAAAAAATTAAGGGATGGAGGCATTATACAACCCACCAGATATTCCTCTTGGGTGGCTAACTTGGTGTGCGATTGAAAAAGAATGAAAACATAAGGTTATGCGTGGATTTTAGAAATCTAAACAAAGCATCAATGAAGGATAATTATCATTTTCCTAATATGCATAACATGTTACAGTTGGTCACTGGCTTCGAGTTGTTGTCTACTATGGATGGCTTCTCGGGATACAATCAAGTGGTAGTGAAACCATCGGAAAGGATTAAAACTGCCTTCACTACTCCTTGGGGCACCTATGTATGTGTGAATGCCATTTGTGTCTGTGAATTTGTGGGTGTGTGAGAATACTTTTCTAATGAATAGCTACTGGATATGGATGTGGAATTCTTAGGTTATATAAATGATTTCATCGTAGTATATCGGGATGATGTGACCGTTTTTTCAAGAAAGATAAATGACCACCTGCAGCACTTAGAAAAGATGTTGTTAAGATGCAGGGAGTATGGTATTTCACTAAACCCTAAGAAATGTCATTTTGGGGTTCAAAAGGAAAAACTACTCGGGACATATTGTATCAAATGAGGGGTTCATGATCGATCCTGAAAGAGTGGAAGCTATTGGAAAAGCTCCTATTCCAAGAACTAAAAATGGAATTCAATCCTTTTGGACAGATAAATTTCATCAAGATATTTATTTCCAACTTTGCTAAATTGACTATCCCAATCACCAAGGTATGTTAAAGAAGTATCGAGTATCAAATGGGAAGAGGTAGCTATTCAAGACTTTACTGGGATCAAAGAAGCATTGAAGAATGCCCCTGTTTTAGCATCCCCTAATTATAAAAAGGCTTTCCAAATGTTTTCTTTTCTTCTGAAAATACCATTGCATCTATGTCATTGTAAAGGATGATGAAGGAAGTGAAAGGCCAATTGCTTTCTTTAGTAAAGCATTACAAGGGGTAGAACTAAAATATACTATCATGGAGAAACATGCCTTTTCTTTGGTGAGAGCCACAAAAATCTTTAGGCCATATATTTTAAGTTCTAAAGTCATAGCTTATGTCCCGCATACTATGGTTAAGGATATCTTGTCTGAGATGGAAATTTCAAGTAAGAGATGTCGATGGGTGAATAAGTTGCAAGAGTATGACATGGACATCCAAACTACAAAAATTGGTTAGAGGTCTGGGCCTAGAAAAGCTGATGACAGAAAGCAATTTTCAAGTAGTTGAGATAAATGAGGTTGAAGAAGAAAATGTGAATATTCTTAAAAAATTGATAAACTCTGTATGGTACAAGGATATTATATTTTATCTCAAACATTTGCAATGCCCTGAATATTTAAGCAAAAATCAAAAGAGAGCACTTAGATTGGCTTCCCAAAAATATATCATCACTGATTATGGGTTGGCTTGGAAAAACCCTAAGGGAGTTCTCTTAAGATGTATCACTGAGGATGAAGCTCCAAAATTAATTGCTGATTTCCATGGAGGAGTTTGTGGGGGCATTTTGTTGGAAGAGTAACAACCCATAAGATCTTAAGGGTTGGTTACTGGTGGCCAACACTTTTTAAGGATACAAATTTATTGGTAAGAAAATGTGAAAGTTGTCAACATTTCTCAGGAAGATTGAAAGCTTCAAGATCCCTCCCTTTGCAGCCAGTATCAATTGAAGCCCCTTTTAAGCAATGGGGAATGGACTTTGTTGGGGAGATTTCAGATTCTTCAAGTGCAGGCCATAAGTGGATATTGGTGGCCACTGATTACTTCACCAAATGGGTGGAGGAAATCCCCACTAAGAAGGAAACCCACCAAATTGTTATGGATTTCATTTTAAATCATATAATTTGCAAGTTTGGAGTACCTGCTAAAATAGTTGTTGACAATGCTATGAGTTTTCGAGCTAAAACTTTGATAGTCATTTATCAGGAGTATGGGATAAATTTAACATATGCTTCTAATTACAATCCCCAAGGTAATGGAAAAGCAGAGTCAAGTAACAAAAACTTGTTGAAAATAATTAGGAGGACCTTGGAATTAAATAAACAAAAGTGGGGTGAGTAGTTGAAATTTGTTGTTTGGGTGGACAAAATCACTATTAATAGAGCTACTTTGAAAGAGCCCATTTGAATTAGTATATGGAACTAAAGCTCTTCTTCATTACATATGCAATTATCTTCATATCAATTTATCCGACAATTGGACTAACAGGAGGTTAGTCCCTATGATGCACGTATAAATCAAATTGTTGAAATGGATGAAGAAAGAAGAGAATCCCACCGAGAGACATGTGAAATTTAGGGAAAAATGAAGAAATTATTTGATAAAAAGGTAACCCCAGAGCTTTTGTTGTAGGATATCTTGTATTACTATGGGATAGCAGACATGAGGATAAAGGAAAACATGGAAAGTTTGATGCATTATGGATGGGTCCTTATTCTATTGACATTAGAATTGGTGAGCATACTTTATTTTTAAAGGATTTGAGTGGGGAATTGCATGAATTTCCTGTTAATAGCAGGCATTTGAAACACTTCTTGGATTGACTTATTAAACCAAGGTAGGCATCATTGTACAGTGTATAATTTTTCTCGTTTGGTTTTTGTTCCTTTTTTCAGCCGTTGTTTTATGTCTCGCATAGTTGTTGGTGATCGATTGTTTTAGGTTTTCTCAGTTTGTTCTTGGTTATTTGGTTACTATAATGAGTTTACCATGTTGGTATTTGACTCCGTAACCCAATGTATTTTGGCACATTGATCTCTTGTCAATTTATGCTATTGTTTGTCCTTGTGGCACTTGCAAGGAGTGCCCATCCCCGAGTCGAGCTGGTGTTAGTGCTTGATTATAATCTCACCCGTTTTTTTGCTTAAATTTTCAGTCTGCGTGGTTTGATGTTTTTTTTGTCTTCCAATATGGGTGCGTGAAAATTTTTACCTTCATTAGGGTTTTGTTTTCAATCCTTTTCTTTGGTCATGGATCACGTTGAGTCATGTATTATTTAAAGTTTTCTTTCAATGTGGAACAATTTGTAATTTGGGAATGAAGGATGGAGGTTCCCCTTATTTTTAATTTTTCCACAAATGTGTCTTCCTTGTCAATTTTTCCCTAATGTCTGCGGATACATGGTCATCCCTAATTGGATGCGGCATGGTGGGTCCTTTTTGTGAACTTATCACTTTTATCATATCTCGCAAAATTTTGAATTGGCCCCATGGCCCGATGAATCCTTATTGGATATTTGAAGCTATCAAGTGGCAAAAGAATATTCTTACTCTACCCCGAAAGTGTACACTTGTCATAAATCAAATGGATGTGGGAAGGTGAACCATCCCTTTTTGTGATTTGATACACTATGGTGAAAAGCATGAAAATATAAGAGAAGTGTCTAAAACCCACAAAGGGACACATGGCCATTTTTATCGTAAAATCGGAAATCGGATCATCGGGATACTTTGGAAATTTTGGCTTTTTTTAAACAAGAGTAAAATTGTAAAGGTGAGCCATGACCCCATTGACCTTGAGTAAAACCATGTGTTGAGCCCACATAAAAAGTCAAAAGCAAAGGGGTGGATCAAAATGTCTAAAAGTACACAATTTCTATAAGCACCACAAAAGCTCTTAGGCCCACTTTAGTGAAAATATACTCCACGTGGACGGCTCATTTTTGAAGTTGAAAAAGGCAAAGTGAACGGTTATGATACAATGAATTTAGTTCTCATCATTAATTCTCCTACATGTAACCAAGGATCTTAAGGGTTACGAATGCATTCATCTTTTATTGTTAGTTTTATGGTTTCTTATTGTTTCTATTAGTGAGTTATAATAGGAAATATTGTGGATTTAGTTGAGGATCTCAATTTTGAACCAAAGAAGTGTGAAATTTTTCATTTTGATTCTAAATTGCTCGAGCACTTATAGAAAATCGGTAAGAACTTGTAACTCATGTGTATCATGTTTTTTCTATTGGAAAATCAATTGAAGTAAAATTAAGGTTTTGAAATGAAGATTATGCCATTTTATTCCTCGGTTACGTCAAGGGTCACGATTGACCTAGATAAGATAATGACACGAGACTTGATGTGTGCTAACTTAAGTGATTTTTGTCAGAGATTAAGTAGCTCCCATATGAGTGAATATTTAAAGGAAATTTGTGATAGCCGCATTTCCTCGTCTAGTGCCATCCCACCTTCTATTCAATGCCCAGAATTAGTGTGGTACTTGTTCCATGAATTATGATCCTGAGAAGAGGGAGGTATTAGATGGGAGGGGATGCGGTGTTGACATTGACACCGGTAGCCATTAGAATAATGTTGAAATTGCCTATAATTATAGACCCAATTACTATTGGCATCAAACTAGCCTTGAGGGACTATGAAGAAAGAAAAAGGATTATGCCAAAATTATAAACACAAAATGGCTCCTTACGGAGAAAAAGGCATCAACTAGAATCCCCAAAAGGATGGTTAGGGCACAATTTGTTGAGGAGGTTGAGGATATCATTATGCTTTTGAGTCAAATGACATGTTTGGAAATTACAAACAAGTTTAAGGAATGGATGACCACATATATGTGGATTATTCTGGAGAGAAAAGGAAATATTTATTGGGCCACTTTTATTTCAAGCAATTCATGGTCATATGGTTACTCCGCAGCAAAAAAATGAGATGGGGGATATTGCAGAGTTGGAATTTTATATGATGAGGTATTTGATCTATAATGTTACAGGCACAAGCATTTCCTAAGATTTTCACCATGTGTTGATTTTAAAAAGTGCCAGATGCATGAAATTTTTCCTCAAATATAGCTAACCAACTAGAGCAAAAATGTCAGATTGGTTAATGATGCCTTCTTTGCACACCATCATCTTCCTTTTCAAACCAGAATGGGGACAATACAGAATTTTTAGCAAGCAAGGTGAGTGATTTTACAGTATGGGTGCTACTTCATTCAGTATAATAAGTTCACTTATATCGGGTCGATGGTTTTGAGGGAAAACCTTTTAAATTTCCTAGGTATGTTGATGACAAATTGTTTTTGTGTGAATTGGCAAGGCAATTGGTGCATGTGCACAAGTTAATTGCTGGAAGGCACAAAACAAATGTCAAATTCCCTATCAGAATTGGAAGGTATTCATGCCCTTCCATTATAAAGGCCAGATTAATTGGGGAAGAAATGAATAATTTAGACATGGAGACATTTGAGGCCAGGGCTAATTATGACATTCGGTGGGTATTTAACAACATTGCTAACACTTTTGAGCATGAGCCTCACTTTGAGGATTATTGGATGAATTGTAGGGATGAGGAAGAAGTCTGGTTGAGAGATTTTTCGAGAATGACTTTATCACAAATAGTAGATTTCAAGATTGTAATCATCCTAGAGGGGATTTTGGATGACTCGCCCACATTAAGTAGATTCTACATTAATCAGAAGATTGAGGATCAACCTATAGTCCCCCAAATTGGAATGAGGAAGATTCTGATGATCCCTACATAAGGATAAATGATTTCATGAGAAGAATGGTAAATTGGTTGGCCCAGATGAATATTGACCTGTCAATACAGAATACAAGAATCCTAAATAACTTCAAAATCCTAGGGAACTTAAATGATGATATCCCACCTCTGAAGGAGGGCACAGATAAAATTGACCCATTGGGAGGAAAAGCCCCTATAGTTCCCTCCAAAAGGCCTAATGTTGAGCTTATTGATGATTGGAAAGTAGCTACTAGTGAGACTGGTACTTCCATTTCATCCCTCAAGCAAAAAATTGAAGAAATACTTTTAAAATCCATGGAAAATTCCCCTGTTACTTTTGCAGGTGTCGGTCCAAGCAAAGGGTCGGGTCTAGCATCACATATGGTCCACCCAAATGTTTTTCCAAAGCCACATGATACTAGGAAATTTATGAGTGAAGCCATAGCCAGTGGTCATATTCAATCTAGGCCACACAAGGAAGAGCGAAGGGCGCACCCAATTTAAAACAATTTGAGAGAGAGTGCAAAGAAACAAGGTTGCACATGTACTAGTCTTGGTGATATTTGGTGCTCATGCACCTTAAAAACATAAGCACATGGATATAGTAATTAATCCCCGAGAATCGAAAGGAGTGATGTTGTCTAGACATAGCATGATGCGGCACCACCACTTGTGCAGTAATCAAATCCCCACTCACACCTTTAACTTCCAAAGATATAATAGTGGAAGATGCTCAGAATCTAAATTCTGAAAAAGATGTTGTGGTCAATCCAACTAGTAGCCAATCTGTAACTCCAGGTATGAAAGTGTCTAAAACCTTTCTTAATGAAGGTGTAAATGTACCTTTGATTGAAACACTGCAAGAATATGTAGAATTTCAAACAAATGAAATTAATGCTGAGGTGGGTGAGGGATTCTCTATGTTGGATGCGCTTAAGTTATCTATGGAGGAACCATTGTTGACACCAGTAGATGGCATTCACATATATAAGGGATCAAAAGGAGATACTCACGTGTTGGCTAGTGAAGAGAGAGTTCAAGTCATAGGAATTTCTACCCACGTAAAAATGTTGTCAATATCGGATAAACAAGGATTGATTGGTGGAGAAAATACTATTATAGAGAAGATATTTGAATAAGTTTTTTCCTCTATGGTTAGAAATACTAGATCCGATGAGTGTCTCAAGAAGGAAAGTCTTTTTGAAGAAAAATTAGAGATGGTACAAGATGAAATTGTTTGCATAGATATCATCACCGACAAGAATTTGTAACCTTCAATTGAAAATATTGAGGAAAAAATTGATTCCACCATGGCATCAATGGAAGAAACAAGAAAAGATCCTCCCTTGACTATTGACACAAGTCTAGGAGAGAATGATCAATCAATGTCCCGCACCAAGGAAAAGAGTACCTACAGAAATCATTAGTGCAAGGTCAGAGAAGTGAAATGGTTATTGAAATCAATGATGAAGAGAAAGTAAAAATACTGACTCAAGATAAACAAGAAATGCTCAAACAATTAGTAGTTATCCCTAGGAAATATTTATAAAAATCACAAGAGACAAAGGATAGAACAAGCTTAGAAAAGGGGTGGATTGGTGAATTGATTTCAAATGAAGAGAAAGAGGTTCTCCTTATGTAGGATATTGACCTTACTACTCTGTCTTTTCCAAAGGTAGTCGAGCTTCCAAAAGGGATAGAACCATCACAAAAACCCACATTAATTCATTTGGAGTTAGGACATTGGAAATAATAAACCCCTTTGAAGGGAAGACAAAGGAAAACATCACAACTGATGATTACAATATTCAAATTATTCCCTTAGGGAAGCCATCAAGAGATCAATTGAAATAGGGAGTGTCTAAGGTAGTAAGTGATTTATTGCAAAAGGTTGATGAGGATAGAATGACAAAAAGTTTAGCTGAAAGAACAAGTTAGATCCTTGAGTTCTATTTTACAACAATTGACTGGGAAAACCAATCTAACTTAAGTTGGTACTTTTATCAACATCCATGAGGGAATGGATAAAATAAATAGTGTTGTCAAGAAGGTCCAAGTGGTGGACACTTGGATTGAACAATTGACTGAGAAGGGAAAGGAAGTTATTACAGAGGCAAGGTCAAAATATGAGGACCTCAAAAGTTGACTAAATGAAATTGATGGAATAATTAAAGAGTGTGACAATGAGATATTTTACTTAGAGGGAATTCTCCCCAAACTTGACCACATAACCCGACTTAGTGATGAGCTGGTTGAGAAAGAAAACATCGTACCAAGAGAGTACAAAGGGAGCCAATATGCTCTTAAGGAATTTTAAAAATCAAATTGGATACCTTGAATGGAATTAAGGAAAACTTGAAGTCAAAAGGAACTAGGTCGATGATTGACTTGATGCTATTAATCGATATTAGAGGAGATGGTGGTAGACAAATTCAAAAACAGCTATGGGGATTTGAAAATTGATTTCTTACTTAACTCCTTCAAAATAATATCCAGACAAGTGACTTTTCCTATGAAGTTATTGAAACTATGAGGAAGAGTGAGAATAGGATTGAGGAACTGAAATCTAGGCCACCGGAATATAAGCGAGAAAATGGCTCTGTGTATGATTCAATAGCGAGGAAAACATTGATTTTCCAGCACCACATTGGACTCGACAAGGATGAAATAAATGAATTATTCCAGAGATATGATGCTTATATGGCAAGGCTACCAAGAGAAAATGCGTAAGACAAGGATGAAGAGGAAGAGGTTGCAAACACAAAAGATGATAAACATGCTTAGGCACTTCCTTCCTTAATTTGTATTCTCTTTTACACTCCATTAAACTGATATTATGAAATGATGTTTCTGATGCATTAAAGCGTAATTATCTTTCTAAGATTTTATTGTTTCTTTGTTTCAATTGTAAGATAAAAATATGTAGTAGTTCATGGTGGATTAGATTAAAATTTCACATACACTTGGAATAGACATGTGAACTATTAATATTCTTTTATTGCTTGCAATTTGAATGAAAAACAAGATAGGGTTCTATAGGGGTCCCTACCCTTGATAACGAAATATGTATACATGCCAAAATGGAGACAATCAAGAGAGAAAACATTCAAATATTTTTCAGTTTGGTCGCATAGTCTCCTCCCAATAAAGGAAGTTTACTCGAAGTTTTTTCTTCCTCAATAAAAACTCGCTTAAACCTTGTGTTGTTTGAATGAAGATGATTGACCTGTCAAGGTCCCGAGACATCCACGGCTCCATTATCGATTCTAGAGTCATTCTTGGATGATTCATAATTTTTTCAAGTTTAGTTTTCTTTTTTGACATGATACCCAATTCAAAAGATTTAGGCCACTTGTAAAGAAGGTAATTTTCCCTTTACCCTTATGAAGGTTTGATTTACTGAGGAAAGTTTGAGAAGAAGGACCTGGAGCTATTGGAAGGTCAGGAGTTGCATATTATTGGCCTGACAAATGGCAAGGTCATGAGCTTGTCCCCGTCTCCCACTTCTTTGTAGAGGGTGGGTTATCTTTTGGAGAAGGAATGAGTTGAGGTTTTAGTAACTCATGCTCATCCTGTGGAACACGATGCATTACACTAGCAGATTTCCGAATCGCAAACCATCCCCTGTTGTCCCGAGTAGAGGAAATCACTTCCCCAAGAGATGAAAAGATATTGCATATTTTCCTCTTTATCGATATAATAATAGGAAGCCGAGGACTTAGTTCACCCTTCCTTTTACCTGATCATAATGATGGTATTGAACTTGGTTGAGAGGGTGCAGCCCCCACTTGATTTTTCTCCAGAAAGTTGATTCTCCTCTCTAGTTCATCCGATATAATGATAGGAAGATGAGGAATTGGTTCACCCTTCCTTTTACCCGAGCATAATGATGGTATTGAACTTGGTTGAGAGGGTGCAGCCCCGCTTGCTTTTGCTCCAAAAAGTTGATTCTCCTCTCTAGTTCATCCACTTTATGAGAAATGGTGGGCACAGTATCGATAGAGGATTTATCATATAATACATATGATTCCTAGGAATCTCCTTACACACAAATTCTTCATCACACAAAAATGGACATTGAAAGTCATTTTCCCGGATACTTGAGGCCTCCTTTTAGTCCAATATCTTTTCAAGTCTTTAGGAAGATTCATGTGCTCCCATCTGAAGAGATGAAAGTACATAACTTGAAAATATGTGAATACGGTGTTAATTCTAATAACCTGGTCAAAAGTGCTAAACAAACTCGTTGATATGTCAAAGGTCCTTTGGTATCCCTTACGCATTCTACATCAAACAAGGCCCTAACAAAGGCCTCTTCTGGACCACTCAGATCGAAGATTTTATTTAAACCTTCCGAAGATATTTCTTTCAGGTTGTGTGCCACAAGTGTCTTTTCCATTTTTCTGGTAAAAATATTCTATACCCATAGTTAGGAAAGAGATACATAAATGCAAAGGGGTAGAACTGAGATTTATAGTCCGAAGGAGACACAAATCTCTGGTTTGGAAAAATCTTCCCCGAGACGAGAAGGATTTTTCTCGGATCACACAAGGGAAACTTAAAAACTGAAAGAAAGTATAAATGAGTAGAACCGGTAAATTGTGATGACTTGACAAGAGCCATGTGCGAGAAAATGGAAATTAAACCAATAAGACATAAATTAGAGTTTGGGATGACCAAGGTAGATCTTTGAAGGATGAATGTGGATAGGTGTCATATCATAACCACTTGGAAAATGTTCAAAGATAAATTGAAATGATTATCTAATCAGTTTCAGGTAGGGATGATTAAATTGATTCACTAGAAACAATGACTGGATGCCCTAGTTAAAACACAAGTGGAAATAATTGAAAAGACTTGTCTCTTGTACACTTGGTAGTTTTAGGTGTAAAATTTTAAGTGTCATTTTCTAAAAAAAAATTGTAAAGGGAGATATTCCCTAAAATATTCATGTTTTTTGGGGAAACTTTTAAGGTTTGCGAGTAAATAGAATGATATAAAGTGGAAAATGAAGTCACACAATAAGGGGGTTAAAATTTTTGAGAATTGTCAAAGAAAAGAAAAGGAGAGAAAGATGAGAAAATCCATTTTCCTTAGGAACCCATCTGAGAAACCTGTTTTCCTGTGTGTCTTGAATTTTAGTCATGTCAAGATGGTTGCACTTGTCTAGCCATTGACAAGCTTTGAGATTGTGAATAAAACTTTCCCTTGCTGAAAAATTTCAAAGAACCCTGAGTAAATTGTGTCAATCATGAGCATATTTGTTTTCACTTTCATTTTGAGATATTTTCAAGTAGTTGTCAATGTTCTTATTGCAACCTTATGTTAGCATTCCCTTTGAAATTACACAAGATCAGATCCTGTGATAGTATTGTGGCATTTGCAATTTCATCATGAAGAGAGCTTTCATTTCATGATGCAAATAAACAATTTAAATTCACTTTACTTTCATTTGAAAGATCTAGATTGTTTGTAAGTCTATGAGTGCATCTTAGGCATAATAAATCAGGGATTTCTGATGTTTAATTAAGTCTTTAACATGAATTTTTTGTTAAAACCTTAAAGGGTGTGTGTTATGCATCACTGAGCTTTCATGAATGCGTATTTTCTGGTTGAAAGTTCATTCTTAAATACTTGAGACATGTATGTCATTTTTCTAAGTGAAGTCATCAGCATTTGTAAAAATTTCTCCAGATCTTGGTATAATCAACTTTATCATGTTTAACTTCCCAACAAACAAATTATAAATCAAATAACTAATCCTACAGAACTACCCACAGCACCGTTTGTCTATTCATAAATGCTGAGGGAATTCATTGATTTACCCATCCTTCACCTAAATATGTAGGAGAAATAAGTCTTTACCATTTCCTTTAGTAACCTAGACTTTGTCTAGAAGGTTTCTTCATTCTCTAGAGTGAAAACTTGTGAGAGTTAGATTATGTTGTATTGACCATACCTTCTCAAATTTTTCTCCTAATTTTGTGAAAGGAAAGAAAAATATCATCGATCTCGCAAATGTTATTCACCAATACAGGTTACAAAATGGGTCCTCTCACCCTGGTTGAAGGCAGAACCTAAAGTAGTCAGGGTAGGTCAAACCCTATACACGGTGTTATCCATTTATTCCAGGCCTAATTGAATGAAGAGTTAGTTAAATCCTTCCCCGGCTACAAAATAACTCACACTCTGATTCATCTATCACCAAGCATCCTGCTCAAATTATGGTGCAGCTCATTCACAAAGGGAGAATCAATTTGGGTACCAACACCTGGTATGTGTGCATTTTTATATTTGCATTGTCCAAAACCTTGCGCATCCCTGGAATGATCAACATCTAAATTTTCTACCTCTTCATCATTCACTATGTATACCATCTTTCCCTTGTCCTTATCAAAGTAAGCGCTTAAGTAATGTTGCATCTGTCTCACCAAATAACTCATGAATAAGTTCTTTCGCCTTGCACTGTCTCCCATAATTAAGCATTTTATAACCCTTAATGCCTCCTCTACTAATGGTTCGGTAGAGAAGTAGTCAAATGTCGAACCATTCCCGCAATCAAATCTCTCTATGGAGCTCTGCATATACATACCAAGCGTGTGCACAACCTTATAAAGTAAAATAGAATTTGTACACCCATAGTAATGGTGGTAAAGCTTCATTCCTTCTATCCAGAGTCTCTCATCATTGTTGAACGTGGTGCTAAAAAGGGTTATTACCATAATATGGGAAAATCATAGTGGGTGCATTGCTCTAAAGAACTAAGTAGTTAAAGAAACTTTGATTTCATTACAAGCTAAAAGATTATCCTTGTGAACCATCCACAAATGTGTTGTTGTCCCATGCAAAGTATATGCTAACATATTTCTTCTCTCCGCTTGTCCAACCACTATTCCTCCATGGTGCGTGAAATATTGTAGCGTCTTCTTCTCCAAAGTACTAAGGCACATAATTTTTACCTATCCTCCCGATGCAACGAGGTTTACTTTTCCATGCAAATGTACTCCTTATTTTGTGCCCAACCATATCATAAGTACCACGAGCCCAATTATCGCAAGCAATCTTGGTAGTATCACTAATAGAATGTGCACCTTCCTACTTTGAAGGATTCCTTCTTTAGATGGCTCGAGTACTTATGGGTCCCGATGACACATACATAAATCCTATTAAGATCTTCCTCACTCAAAGGATGAACATAGGGTGCATATTTACCATCTGTTAAAGGTATAACAACTCTTTCCTCCTTGTTCTCAAAACAGATATAACCCTTGTTGAACCGTAGATCAACATTATTTGCATTACACCAAGGGTGCCCAAGTAAGGTTGGGAAGTTTTCTACTTCTACAAGTGCTAAGACCTCAAAATCCCCTGTGAAATTGGCCCCTTTTAATGTAATGGATGCATCTTTTAAAACCCTAATGGGAGTGACCTTAGTTTGATTAGCCATAAACAACACATTAGAAGAAAACTACAATAGGGATATCCCCATCTATATCCATGCATCTAAAGTAAGAACATTGATTTCCATGCCTATGTCAATCAATATATTACTCAAAGCCATCCATCCACAACAACATTTAGGGTGATATCTTTATCAAATCCAAGCTATGTGGGGGTAGATTGGCATGGCATGGGGATCTATCGTATGTTCTCAATACCTTTGCGTAGAGTTTTTCCCTTTATCCAATTCCCTAATAATGGAATGATATACTCCACAGCACAACATTTTTCATATCTCCTTCAAATCATCAATATCTAACTTGGACCATCTTTGTTGCCTTATTTTATTCCATCTTCTATGATTGATCTTTTAAACATTGTATTTCACCCTAAAAATTTGAGTACTTCCATGGTCTCTTGATAAACCTCCTTTTGATGCATAGGGTCCAGTACTGGGTATGTAAAACATCCCCCTAGTGATTGTATCTTCTGTTGTAACTTGTATCCGCACGTGTAAAGCTTCGAGCGTGTAGGAATCTTTACATGTACTATGTCATATTCTAGTGTCAACTTTGGCATCCACTGATTTTCCATAGCACATTGTATCATAACCATCCCTGCGCCTTTATTTTCCTATTTATGTTACTTGCTAAGATGCTCATATAGATCCGAGCATTCCTCGTAGATATGATTCTTCCCATAAAAAGAACCAAAATATTCTAGGACATTCGCACTGTAATGGTTAGGATATCTGCATGTAAATCATGTCCTACAAGGAAACTTGCCTCATCCACCACCATGGTCTCGACCTCTATATCCTCCTCAAATCCTTTACCTTTGCCACAACTTCCTTCAAAACACCCTTCCTTCCGATTATAGCACACTTTATTATGATCCCGATGCTCACCTTTCCCTTAGATTTATATTATACTATGTCTGATGCACATCGATATCTATATCATCATGGATCTAACCAATCAACCTACAGTCTTGTGTATCATGAGTCGTGGACCGAAAAAATTTAAAATTCCAAGAGACATTCTTCCTTATCATCATCATTGTAATATTGGGCAAGTGGATAACATCATGGTTCAAATGACATATCTCATAGTCCAATAATAATAAATGCACTGATATATGAGGACAACTATCCTTGTTGTGCCCTTTTACTTCACAATCATGTACACCAAATCTTAGTGCACGTCTCATGGGCTGAATTTTTGATAGTTTCTCCAATTGCTTTGCCATAGTTGTAATTTTTACTTCTAAGAATGGGCTTACCCCGTATCTATACTCCCAACTACCTCAACGCATAATTTTCTTCCAATGCTTTGCACATGTAAATCGGTGTATGTATTATGTGACAAAGACCCTTCTAAATGGTGTGATCGGACCTCCAACGAACCATTTTGCATGTTAACTTGCATAAATATCATAAGAAAGCTTAGACAATAGAGTTTTAAAGTTGGTATCATATTCCCTAACACTTTAATTAGTTCCTTGCTTAATATCCTTGAGTGCGCTTATGTTGTTTTTCTCAAACTCGGGGATGTGGAACTCCTTAAGGGAAGCATCTTTAAATGTTGCATAGTCTACACAAGTCTGATTAGGGTTAAACTTTTTGTACTAGTTGTGTGTGCATCCTTGTAATGTAGTGGAAAATTGAATTTCTTTACTCTCGAAGTTGTGATCCCTTTTGCATGCCACATTATTTCACACATGTGTACATGTTCAACAACATCCTCTATGACCCTATATTCTGGGAGACAAAGGGACATCTCCATGTAAATATTTTGGGGTTGGTGTGGACCTTACCCACCTAACCCATAACCTCCTATGTTACCTCTGCCTCCGAACCACTTGATCTACCAGAACTAGAACCACCTATACCACTTGATCCTCCACATGTAGCTTTAAGTGGACCAAAAGACGTACTTCTATGTGTCTCAATAGTAGAACTAAAATGAACTCCTACAGTCTGTGAGGTGGTATTACTCCTCAAAGTGAGCCCAAAACTTTGTGCACTCAAACTATGTGCAAATAATCCTCCTTAAAAGGTAACCTCCAAACAACAAAGAAAGACGTTTTACCTACCATAGTTATACTAGCCACTTAACTTACTCTTGTTCTCCTACTGCCCAAACTAATGTGTTGACTACTAGATATATTGGATATTGGAAAACCAAGTGCAAGGGTGAGGTCGCTAGGTAGATTTAGATGCACACCCATGGACCATGTTGTCTCTATAGGCACACTTCTATATGAGGATGAGGAGGGTTCCCTATGATGTTTTCCCAAATGGGGGATTTCCAATGCTCGCTCCATGCCTCCTACGTGAGCTTCAAATCCTTTACAATTCATCTCTCTCCACAATGCCATCTACTTTGTAATATCATGTTGATTCTCTAACTCCCTCTCGTGCATCTCATTATACTTAAGCCTCCATTCTTATCTCTACCTTTCTATCGCTAGGTTAATATCTCTCACCGAACCTACTCTTTCCCCATGCATGGTAGGGTTTAGCTAGCCATAGGTTTTTCTTCCAATTTCGTGGTTACCATCAAGATATTTATTTCCATGGAATGCCTTTTAAGTATTTTTCCATGAGATATTGTAAAAGCGGAAATCGGCTACCTCTGGGCAAGAATAAGTGGAAATGGAGTACTCCAAGACATAGTTGTTTAAAACACCATGGAACAACATATCCAAAGCACGAGTCCAAATCAGGTCAGCATTATAAAGGGCCTAAAATTCTCCCTATGTCCAGACAAGTGTGCGATACCTCAAGTTTTGTTTAGATGCATAAGCAACCAACCACTTGTATAGTTCGAACCGAAAGATAGTGAAGAAGCTCTCATACAAACAATCGTCATAAAGATTTTGTTCCATCCATGCACGTGCATCAAACTTAGATCCAGTGTTGAACCTCCATACGTACTCTTATTCTAGATATTTTATCCACTCCTCAACACTTTCTAGGGTCAATCAGTACGTCTTCATCACTAACCATCCTTAAAACAACCGAAAAATAGGTCCTAACAACGTAACCAATGATGCATTCTAGAATCTACCTTGAATAACCTAGCCACACTCATAAATCACTTAGTCTAAATTGAGCGCTAACCCGAAGCACACAAAGGTACCATGCCCCTCTTTAGGGTTTCTTGTGTAAGATGTTAATGTGATGAAGATATACAACATGCAGATCTATAAATAGCATAAATGTTCCACATAACATACTCTAAATCTAGATCTATAAAGAATGATGAATTAAACAATAACTTAGAATGAAATCAACCATACAATAACTAGATTCATTCATACGCAAAATCTTATTCCATATAATATAATTCATTGTATTAAACACAAGAAATGCATAAGCTTCTTACAATAACTAGTATCATAGGTTTATACGCATAATAGATCCATAACTTTCATACACAATATCCTATTACCCATCATCTCTCATCTATATCTCATCTTTGTGTGTCTCAGTAACTACAAAGTAAAATCCATATTTATATGGGTGGGGAATTTCCCTTCACGGCTTATGTAATTCCCAAAATAGATCGCATGTTGAGAATAGCCATGCGCCTTTACAATAATAGGCACACATGTAAGTGTGCTTTGATAATAGACTTCCTACGGTTTAAATAACATTAGTAATCATATTATTATCTCATACTCATGCATGGCACTTAGTAGATACTTATCCCAAAATAGTAGTTACGTGTCACGTAATTCTTCATCCCATTGTTTACTCTACACGTTATCTCCAAAATAGCCCGTAACCATGAAAATGGATAATTCCTTAATCAGTCCTTGTCTTTCTCCACGTTTATTTTCCTATGCTTCATGCACCTTTGAATGTTCCTTTCTCCTACACATGAATCTTTTGTGTACCTTCTCCTTAGGGTCATACTTCATCTACTCAACACTTTTGTTCTAGCTCCTCTTCCTCCTAATCCTCCTCTCCTCATGCTCGGCCTTGTGAAGCCTCGGGCCACACCTTGTTGTGAAAGTACTCATGTCCTTGTTACCATTGCGGCACATATAATACTTCCTCTTTTTGGAGGTGTCTAGTTCTTGAACCCATTCTTCTTCTTCTTCATTTTCCTCACCACCTAGCTACTTTAAATGGCAGGATTTGTGCCTCCCATGGTTTTGGAAAGGGCAAGTATGTAATCTCCACTTCAATTCCCCCTTTTTTTTTTTGGGGGCATAATCGCACAAATACCCAATGGACATAGCCTTTGATGGTGACGCTGGCTTGCAGATTAAATTCCATAAAATGTGACTCCAAAACCTCAACATAGGTGGGTCAGGTGTCATACTTTTATGTAGCGCAGAGGGTATGGACATCAACATCCACTTTATCTACGTCAAAGTTCATATTTTGCATGTATTTTAATCGGTTGAAGGCATACTTCAAGTATCTAGCAGTGAATGTGAATGGGAGCTTACACAATGGCCCTATTTCTCCCTTGGTCATCAAAAACTTCACTAAGAAAAAGTGTTATGTAACCGTGAATTTTACCTGATCCCCAACAAACTTTTGTTAATTCATGATGGATGTTCACTCATTTTCAAACGCTTAGCACAACCATTCATACCATAAGTTTTCTCATGCCTTGTAGGCACTCGAGATGGTCCCATCACAAGTGAATTGCACAAATTATACTATAAGAGATGAGTGTGTCGGTGGGTGAACCCATATGTTTCCATCTGGCCCATCTGGGACACCAATTTCCCATAATATGATTAATAGGAAGTATGGATCCCCATGTGATATTTTTTTCAACCTCAATCTGCACTCACACCTCCTCATTATTTACAATAAACTCTACAAAATTGTAATGTGCCCTTTTGGACACTCTGTATGCCACATATAATAATATCCTATTGATGTTTGTCTATCTCTCTAATGTTCCCAACTTGCAAATAGTGAGTTAGGAAGTGACTCTTAAATCTAGGTCTAGGAACATCCGCAATCACTTGAACCCTTCCCCCTTTCTCATAGTTCATTTTCTTTGCCAATTCCTCAATTTTTGCAGTGGCACATAAATCAAGTGCCATATCCTTGCTAGTGTTTTACATGCATGTTACTGTTCTAATCAAATGGTCGGTAATCCTCATTATTCTTCCCACAAATTAGAATAAGTCCTCATGTACTCACGATATCAACCACCTAAATAGTGGTCGGGTTTTACAAAGAATGATAGTTGTCATAGCTTAAAGACTCTAGTTTTTACGTAACTCTTGTTATATTGAGTCGTCAACCTTAGGGTTTCCAAGATCATCTCTTTGTAGGAGTGTCTCAAAACCAAATCCAACCACATCATGCTCGCTTCTTGTTTTCACTCATTCTATGGTTATATTCACTAATCTTACACTTGTAAAGCTTCAAACTCCATTTTTCAGTCTTAATCACACCGGGGGTATTGCATCTCTGAGTATACCTCAACAGGTTCCTCCTTCTCCACCACCGGTCTCTTTATTCAATTTTTCCTAGATGTCATCTCCTTGTTTTCTTTCTCTTTCTCCATGCTCTAGGTTCTTTTAAATTTTCCTTTCATCTACCCAATCATGGTGAATTCCACACTTCTCTCTCACACAACCTTTTCCTTCTCTAATGTCTTCTTCCCTTCTTACTATACCACAAGATAACACCACATCTCACAAAAGTCGATTGGTTCATGACAAGTACCTCGCTTTTCTTCTCAAAACCATCGTCGCACTTCAAGCTCGGGAGCTTATAAAATTTTCTAGAGAAAAGTGGTTGGAATGACTACCTTTTCCCTCTATTTATAATTTGTTCGTAACCTTGAATTCATTGACCCACACCTTTTAACTTCACTTTTTCCTAAAATACTTTTTATCTAAAGTCAATCTTTTGCGACCTTCCTTTGCATGTTACGATTGTAACCATCGGCACACCAACACTACTTTACTTGCACCACATACCTCCATCGCATGCCTCACCATGCTAAAGTACATAACCTCTATGTTATCCACCAAGTAGTTTCCATGGTTCCTCCTACCTCATGTTACACTCACGTGATCATTTTCCTCTTCGTGGTCTTTTCTTAATTTAGATTTTTCTCAACACACCTTTATACCCACACGAAATTGAACACCTTATAATCATGGAAACAATGATATAGAAGGTGAAATCAAGGTCAATTATAAGTTTCAAAATCAATGAAACAAGGGATTTTTGAATTGTTAAATGAAGTACTCTAGTTAGGTGACCATGATCTCCTGATGGAGCAACAAGGTAGTTGTATGGTTAATTAAATATTACAAATAGTGTTTGAGTAGGTCATTGGACATAAGAATTAGGTTCTTCTTGTATAATTCTAGTTGGTAGGTGCTTATTATTGATCGGTAGGTGCTTGTATGAAATTTTGAAGTGGGTGCTTCAGTGATTAAGTGGGTGCTTAATCAATTGTAAATCAGTGCATTAGAATTGGTGTTCTAAATAAAGAGGTTGGTTTCAAAGTGGGTTTCTCCCTTCTTGGGTTTCCCACTATAAACATTATGTCATGTTCATTTATGTTTCTTGATTGAAGTTATTCTTGTGATCCTAATCTAACTACAAATTAAAAATAAGTAATAAATAATTTTTTTAAATAATTTAGTTGTGTTAAGCATTGATTACTTTTTCATTCCATATCGTCTGCTTGTGATATCTAACAATTGGTATCAGAGCAGGGCCTTTAGTGAAATTTTAACAACTTCAAGGTGATCCTCTCTTCACAAGCATGGCAAAAAATTAGGCACTAGGTGGACTGTCAATGTCAAGGTCACCTCTCTTTGCAGGAAAAAATTATGCACTTTGGAGGATAAGGATGAAAACTTATCTCATGTCCCTTGGTTTTGACATATGGGATAGTGTGGAAAGTTTCTACACTCTCACCACACAAATTACTTCTACATAAAATAAGAATAAATATGAAAACAATTCAAAATCCATGAATGTCATTCTATGTGGGTTGAATGAAACTAAATTTGTGAAGGTAATACATTATGAAAGAGTCTACGAGAATCGAATTGATGCACCATGATGAAGTTGCACTCTGATGGAATCAAAGTAGCTCCATGGCGTAATCACAAGGAAGAATCGATCAATCAATGGAAGAGCTTGCATAACAAAACAAAGCTTGCACATACAGAAAAGACAATGAGAGTGTCTTGGCATGCTCATAAATGTCAAATGAAGGGATACATATAGGGTGTTGAGTAACCCTAGTGCATGACACACAAGCAAACCCTAAACCTAACCCATGTGAGATGACCCTCCATATGTGAGTGGAGGACACGTAGGATCCCACACACCAACACCCCCTTCATCGAATCTGGGGTAGCAACTATGATGAGTCGATACAAACAAGAAGACACTCCTAAACAACTAAGAAAGATGTGTCAATGGGGCCCGGAAACTAAAGGCCTGATAAGGTGCCCATATACAAACAACATATTCCTAGAAGAAGAAGAAGAAGAAGAGAAGGACTATATAGCCCGAAGAAGATGAGCAACTGCATAAGACCTCACCCCAAGAAGAGACCGCAAGTGAAGAAACTTCACCTCAGTGAAGGGCTTGGTGAATATATCTGCAATCTGATCAACTTTTCTAAATGTACTTGAATGTCGATGATACCATCATGAATAAGCTCTTGTATGAAGTGCATATGGATCTCAATGTGCTTCATCCACTGATGCTAAACTAGGATTTCTAAAAATTGAGATAGTGCTCATGTTATCACAATAGATAATGGTAGGCCACCAAAAGTGGATGCCAAACTCTATCAGAATACCTTGTAGCCAAACAACCTTTGTGGCAGCGTTAACTGCTCCTCTGTATTCTGCCTCTGTAGAAGATATCACAATTGCATTCTACTTCTTGCTAGACCAACTTATAGACCCGAACCAAGAGAGAAACATAGCCAAAGGTAGATTTCTGATGATCTAAGTCACCGGCCCAATCAAATCATGAACCCAATCAAGTCAATATCCACCCCTCCATGATAGTGAATGCCATCAGTATAGGTGCCACGAACATAATGAAGGATCCATTTAGCTACTTTCCAATGCAGCTCATGTGGTTCCTGCATGAATCTAGACATGATCCCAACAACATAAGATAAATCCGGTTGAGTGTGAGTCAAGTAAATCAAGCTCCCCACCAACTGTCGATAAAGGGTACCATCAACCAAGGGAGTAGAGCAATCAAAACCAACTTAACCCCGAAAAGAAAAGGAGTAGGAGAAGACTTGCAATCGAGACATCTAAAAACAAGCAAGCAAGTCAAGAGCATACTTAGGTTGTGAAATCAAAATTCCCAGTCAGATTGTGAAATCTGATCCCAAGAAAGTAATGAAGTAGACCTAAGTCAGTCATGGAAAACCTATTGGCCAAGGTGGTCTTCACAGAATCAATGATAGAGGAAGAGTTGCTGCTCGTGATCAACAAGTCATCAACATAGAGAACAAGAATGAGTATGGAGTCATCTTGCCATAGAATATAAACATTTGGATCAGAGTGACACCTAGTAAACCCTGAATGTAAGTAAAAGGAGTCCATCTTGGCATACCAAGCCCAAGGGGCTTGTTTAAGGCCATAAAGAGACTTCTTTAACTTACAAACGAGGGAGGGATCATGGACATAACTTGGAGGTTGTTCCATGTAGATCTCTTCCTCTAGGTCACCATGAAGGAAGGCACTCTTAACGTCCATTTGATGGACTTTCCATCTATTTGTGTGGCAATGGCTAGGGTCAGTTGAATAGAAGTCATCTTCACAACCGGAGAAAAGGTTTTAGTATAATCAACCCCAGCTATCTGGGAGAAACCCTTAGCTACTAATCATGCTTTAAAATTTTTGACATCTCCATCTACTCCATACTTTTTTCGAACACCCACTTACACCGAACGATTTTTCTTCCTTTTGGAAGAGGGGTGAGATCCCAAGTATCGTTCTTCATGAGAGAGGAATACTCCTCATCCATGGCAGAATCCCACTCAAGAATACCATAAGCCTCCTAGAAAGACTTGTGGATCAGAGGCAGAGGTGAAGAAAGAGTGGGGTCTAATGAAATCTGAGCGAGTATGTCTCATATCCAAGTATCTCCAACTAAATCTCCAAAGACTTTGTAAAGTTTTCCTAGCCTAAAGAGGACCAGGAGGATCAGGCTCTGAGTCGGAAGATTCATCACTTGAGTGAGAAGGGACATAGTCCTCATCATCACTACTATGTCAAAATCAGAAGACTCAAGGTCTGATGGTTGGGAGGATTAGGAAGAGGAGCATGCTCAACAACATCATCATCTAATGAGTCAGAATCTGAATCAGCAAGCTGAAGAACCTCAATAGGTAGAGAAGTAGAAGTCAAAGAAGACTCATCAAACTTAACACTTCTCTCAATATAAATCTCATGAGAAGTAGGATTCAACAATCGATATCCCTTCACGCCATCAAGATACCCTACAAAGATACAAGGTTTGGATTGTGGTTCCAATGCCTTGCGTTTCTTCTTGGGAATCCAAGCCATAGCCTTGATCCAAAGACTCGAAAGTGCTCAACATCAGGCTTTGCATCCAAACCAGGCTTTAAAGGGTGTCATCCCTCTTACTTCCTTGTGTGGAACACGGTTCTGAATGTAATTAGCACAATTCATTGCTTTAGCCCAATATTGCGAGGAAGAGACTTCAAATGAATCATACAAGTGGCCATCTCCTTAAGAGTATGGTTCTTTCTTTCTATTACTCCATTCTGCGAAGGGTTAGTAAGAATTGTATGCTGCAAGGAGATCCCTTTAGAAGTATAGAAATCCATGAACCTATTGTTTACATATTCACCTCCATTTTCAGTTCAAGAACCTTAATAGACCATTCCACCTGTTTCTCAACAAGAGCCTTAAAGTCCTAAAATGTTCAAAGACTTCAGACTTAAGCTTAAGAAAATATACCCAAGTATATCACGAATAGTCATCAATGAAGGTCAACACATAAAGAGCTCTAGTAAATGAAGGAGATGGAAATGGACTAGAAATATCACTTGTGAACAAGATCCAAAGGACGAGTAGCTCTCCAGGCTTTTCCTTTGTCAAAGTTCTTTTTAAGATGCTTTCCAAGGGTACAACCCTCACAAAGACCCTTAGAAAACTTGATGCGGGGTAACCCATTGACCATTTCATTTTGGCTCAATTGTTCAAGGTAGTGATAATTTAGATGTCCAAATGCTCATGCCATAGCTTACTAACCTCATTTGCATGAGTGAGCAAGGCAATGGGCGTAGAATCAAAAGTAAAGTGGGAAAAGGTATACAACCGTGAATGGTGATCCGCCTTTCCCTCAGCCACTATAGTGTCATTGTTAAGCTCACGAATAATCACCGAGTTAGGACCAAATTCCACTCACATTCCTTCACCAAGGTGAGTAATTTGGTAAACCGATAGGAGATTGGTAGAGAGATCAGAACACTCAACACTTGGTTAAATGTTCCCCCATCCATCTCTACCGATCCACTACTAGAAAACTAACACTTTCGTGTCATTACCCATCGTGATTTGGGACATACCACAAGGCTCAATGTTGGTGAACTCAACATGTAAAGAAGCCATGTGGTGCGAGGCACCAAATCTATAATCCATGTCGATGAAGGAGCAACTTTGGCTACAAGGGCCTTTCCTTTCTTCTTATTAGATTTTGAACCTTTTGCAATAGAAGACTCGGCCTTTGGAGCATTTTGTTTGATAGACTCAGGAACACCTATTTGATTTTTCTCAAGTAAATGAGTAAGGTGATCAATTTGTTTTCTCATACACATATGCTCTTTATGACCAGGCTTCTTGTAATAGGAACACAAATACTTGTCTTTCTGTGCTCTAGGCTTAGAAGTCGAAGTGTTCATGTTAATTTTAGTTTTGGTCTTGGTTTCCTTCTTAGGTTGATCCTTTTTTCTTTCTTCTTTTCAGTCTTCTTTTCCTTACTAGTACTTGCTACAAGGGCATGTGACTTGGACTTGAGAGACCCCATTTGAATGAGTTTGTCCTATTCTCGAATGAGTTGGGATGAAAAATAGTCAAAGGAGGGCATTTTCCAAGCATTGCCCAAGGTAACTTTTGTAGTGTAAAAATTTGACACAAAGACAGAATATTCAAGACCTAACTTAGAGAGAATCGACAAGATCAGTTGAGAATCTTTCTTCTCTACTTGACATTCCTTTAACAACAATCTAGTGTGGAAAAACTTAGAGAAGAATGCTTGTAGGTTTTCAAAATCACTAGGATTTAACCCTAGTAGTTCATTTTCCAACTCATGCACTCTCATGTCATCTTGTTGTCCAAACATTCCATCTAACATTTTCCACGCAAAATTAGGTGTTTTGAAACAACTCAATGTGGAAGAGCAAGTCAGGAGAAATGGACATGCAAAGAAGACCTAAAGCTTCATCACTACAATTTAACCACTTAGATTTTTCAGGGTCTTCATCTGGTTCAGTCTCAGTTCCCATGGTGATGTGGAATAACCCTTTACCCCTTAGTTTCATAATTATTTTTGATCTCCACTCGAAAAATTGAACAACGTAAGTAAAGGAATTGAAAGAGCATCCATCGTGAAGAGAGAGAGAAGGAATGCAAAAAGAATCACAACCACCTAGACAATATAATAACCCCCTGCTTTCGAACTTTATAGTTTAGTGTATTGATACAATCAGTCCGAGCATGCGTCTTGAAATAGTTGGTAACTCACCTTGTAATCAACGTAATAATGCGTAAGAGAGGAGACCACAAATAAGTTTCATGGAGCGCAACAAAGTGACACCGTATACAAGCACAACTTGCAAAAACACTAAAAGGGGAGAAATCAAATCTTGGTTGTGAGAAAAAGTGTCTCACATCGCAATGGATACCCCCTTGCTAGCAAATGTGGTGGATGCGCTCACTAGTCGCAAGCAATAATAAGGGTAAAATACAATGAGAAAATGGACACAAGAAGGGTCTAGATGATCGCCAGAACGCCGGAAAAGTCACTCGGAAGGCAAAGAGGTGCTCGAAGTGTCACTGCACACTTGAGCGCATGATTAGTAAAAAAAAAATCAACAATAACACCTAAAAATTATTGTTTGGAAACGCACCCAAATTTTAGAGCTAATTTGACTAAAAATCGAAACTTTCGTTATTGAAAAGACGATTTTAATATACTTTACTAATCGTAATGAAAGATCAAATTTGGAGTTTTTGGAATTAATTTAAATGCTTAATCATTTAAAAAGGAACTCCTAAATTTAATTAAATTTGATCTAATTGTAATTAAATCTAATTAATTTTAAAGGAATTAAATCCTATTAATTAAGATATAATCAAAAATAAATACTCCCTTTTGAATGAATTAGAACCCGCTTTATAATTTATTCCACCAAGAAAAAATTTAAAAACTTTACCATTTGAAAGGATGTTTATACCCATCGTTTTATTTTTTTTTTAAATACCCACTTGACTTAGCTCGTGGCTCGGTGGGTGACAGTGGCCTCGGTGGGTGAGGTGGGAGGAGACCGAGGTGAGTGAGCTCGGTCGAGAGACGGGAGTGGGCCAAGGTGGGTCAAGTGAGTGGGGAGTAGGGAGCTCGGTGTGGAGGGAGTCGTTTCGCTCGGTCATGAGACAGGAGGTCCGAGTGGTAGGAGGGAGTTTGAGGTGAAGTCATGTGGGCGAGAGCCAATAGGGAGGATGGACTCAAGGTGTGGGTTGGTCGGCATGCAGGGAGCAGGATGCCAATGGATAGGGGTGAGCACGTGAGCAAGAGAGGGGCTCCAATGGATATGCAAAGGTAGGAATGTGAGGGGTGAGCCGAGGCAAGCCAAAGGAACGGGAGAAGTCTGAGCGAGTAACCACGTAGAGGATGAAAAAGACTCAAAGCCAAGATATGGTCATAGCAAAAACACACACCAACTCACCGTTTGAGCAGCTTCAACAAGAATGAACTCAGTAGGGGTTTGATTTTTCCCCTTTTAGTGTTTTTAGCAAGTTGTGCTTTTATACGGTGTCACTTTGCTGCACTCCACAAAAATTATTTATGGTCTCCTCTCTTGCGTGTTATTACAATGATTGTAAGGTGAGTTACCAACTATTTCAAGATGCACGCTCAGACCCAATTGTATCCAATGCACTAAACTATAAAGTGCCGAAAGCATGGGGGTTACTATATTGTCCTAGGTGGTTGTGATTCTTTTCTGCATTCCTTCTCTCTCTCTTCATGATGGATGCTCTTTCAATTCCTTTGAAGAAACAACTCATCCAGTTAAAACCCACACACCGTAACAAACAAATCTTTAAATTTTAACCATTCACTCCAAACCACATATTTGAAACCAGTCGGTTTGAAAAGAGCTCATGGTGAGCTGATTGAATGAGCTTGGTTGGGAGGAAGGTGTAGCTCGGTGGAGGAGAGAGCTCGTGGTGAGTTGAACGAGCTTGGTGGAGAGTAGAGGATCCCAGTGGTGAATGGAGAGCTTCGAGGTCGAGCATAAAGCACAAAAAACCAAACACCTAAATTTGACTTGTACTAAAATACTACTATGCAAACACATAAGAGACCAAAAAGAGATAAAGAAATTTTGAGTTTAATAAAAAATTTTAAAAACTAGAAAATAAACCTCTATTTTAACTGATCTCCAAATTTAGGTCAGCAACCAACTAAATTTAGCTAAAACCCCTGAAAGCTTCAGGAATACCTGCACATGCACGAAGAACACAACAAACTGACACACTTTCCAAGAACAGCTTGTTAATAACATTAGCAATAAAATCCACAATATAACGATCAAAAAACTTGCACAAGGAGTAAAAGAATGACACCAAGAGTAATCGCAACTAAAAATAATGAGTGCACATTTACCGATCTCAGCTCTGATACCATGAAAGAGTCTCATGAGAATCAAATTGGAAATGATGCACCACGATGAAGTTGCACTCTGATGGAATCAAAGTAGCTCCAGCATAATCGCAAGGAAGAATTAATCAATCAATGGAAGAGCTTGCATAATAGAACAACGCTTCATATGCAAGAAAAGAAAACAGAGTGTCTTGGCATGCTCATAAATGTCAAATGAAGGTATACATATAGGGTGCTGAGTAACCCTAGTGCATGACACCCAAGCAAACCCTAAACCTAACCCATGTGAGATGACCCTCCATATGTGAGTGGAGGACACGTAGGATCCCACACACCAACACACTATACTATAACTAAGGATATTTAGACAAAACTTCAAATTATCTATGAGGGTGGGGACAAGGTCAAGCTAGCTAAATTACATACTTACAGAGCTCAATTTGAAATCTTAAAGATGAAAGAAGATGAAATCATAACAGCATACATGCAGAGAGTGGATGAGATAATAAACATGATCAGAGGCTTGGGTGAGAAGCAAGAAGAGACCATCATAGTTCAGAAAATTATGAGATCCTTAACCTCCAAATATGATGCAAAAGTCTCAGCCATTGAGGAAGCAAAATACATGAAAACTTTGACACCTGGATGAGCTACAAATCATTCTATTAGCATATGAAATGAGGAAAAGTGGAGCCAAATATGCCAAGAAAGAAGTTTCCTTCAAAGCCAAGAAAGAGAGTCAATCCAAGCAAGAAAAAGAGGAATCAGATTTAGAGAATGAAGAAGATGTTGAGAAGATTGAAGTTTTGTTTGTAAGAAGACTGGGAAGAGGCTAAGGAAAATATAAAGGTAAGATCCCTTTCAAATGCTTTAATTTTGGTCAAGTAGGACACTTTGTTCTGCTAAATGTCCAAACAAAAACAAGGAGGTTGAGTTTGAATATGGGGAAGAAGGTCATAAACATGGAAAGAAAAAGATGAACTATAAGAAGAAGGGAAGTAAGAAGAAGTTTTTCAAGAATAAGAGAAATTTCTATTCAAAAGAAAAATCAAGTGACTCAAGCAGCTCGAAAGTGAGAGTGATGGAGCTCAATGTGAAACCTTATTCATGGCCTTGAAATTTCAAATGAATGCAGCAATAAAGGAAATAATATGGTTAGCTATGAAGATTCTGATGAAGAAGAGGCAAAAGTAAATCTAGAGGCTGAATTGGTAAGTGCTCTTGAAGAACTCCAAATTTGTAGAAGAAGGAATCAAAAACTAAGATGCACCCTAAAGGATTATGAAGAAAAAATTCACATTCTTCAAAAGAAGAAAATTCAAAAGGAAGAAGAAGAAATGAATGAACTCAAGGATCTTGAATCTCAGCTGGAAAAGATTTCTCAATCCTACAAGGTAAAGTAAGAAGAATGTCAAATTTTGAAATCTGATTTAGAACTCCACAAGGCTGAATTAGAACAAGAAAAATAAAACTCGTGATGTATGAGAAGCCGGAAATGATATAAAATATCCTATCCAACATTCTAAGCACTCAAAGGGATGTAAGTGACAAAACAAGTATTGGTTTCAAGGAAGATAATAAGGAATATGAACCATCAAAGAAGAAAGAAGATAAGTCTACATCAAGCATCTCACACACCATGAATAAGGAGGCCACCATATCTGCAAAAAGAAGGACATACTCTCTAAGAATCACATATGCTATGAGGTAATCTCATTCCTTCTATGGTTATTGTTTTTCTTGTAATATGTTTGGTCACAAACCTGAAAAAAGTATAATAAATGCTAGAGGCAATAGAAGAAAGTATAACTTGTAGCATACAAGAATAATTTATAATCCAATGTGTTACAAATTCCAAAAGGAGGGTCATATAGCTATCATGTATAGCTCACAAACACCCAAACAAAGCAAGTGGATATATGTTGTGAAAGATAGATCAAACAAGAAAGAAGAGGATGGTATGATAGCTCAAATTTCCTTCCATGTGCAAGATGAAGGAATGATTTGGTACTTAGATAGTGGTTTCTCTAGTCATATGACAGGTGACAAAAGAAAATTTATTTATTTTTCAAATAATGCATCAGGGTTGTTAGATTTGGTGATAATAATTCAACAAATATTGTGGGCAAGGGAACTCTTAGTCTTGACAATGGAAAAATAGTCACAAAAATTTTCTATATGTTGAAGGGCTCAAACACAACTTGTTAAGTGTTATCCAAATGTGTAAACAAGGCTACAATCTGATTTTCAATGATAAAGGGTGTAAAATTATTGATGGAAAATAGGGAAGAGAGTTGGAAAATCAAAAAGGACAAAAAACAATATGTATGTGCTCAAAGAGGTAAATAAAGAAAAATGTTTTGCAAGAAAACTTGATGACAGTTGGTTATGGCACATGAGATTAGGACATATCAACTTTGAAAATCTTGTGAAATTGAGTGCTAAAGATGGAGTTAGAAACATGCAAAAATTGTGAAACCATCGATTCTATGTGCAATGCTTGTTTACATGGAAAACAAACAAGAAGGTCATTCAAGTCAAAAGAGTATTCAACTACTCAACCTTTGGAGCTGATTCATACAGATTTGTGTGGGCCTATAATAACCTGCATGATGCAAGGATATGAGTACTTCATTCTTATAATAGATGATTTTACCAGGATAACATGGGTAGATTTCTTAAGACACAAATCGAAGCCTTGGACAAATTCAAAGCCTTCAAAGAGCTTGTTATCCAAAATTCACCCCCAAGGTAACTTTGATAACATGCAAGCAATTATATTGATTCAGGGCGAAAAGTCATGTTTCTAGGGTCCCCTCATATTTGTCTAACTCCCCTGTCCAAGAGGAAGAGAGTAAGTTCTGAGAAAATGCAAAAAAAGGGTTGCAGAAGGCAAATAGGTTGATCCAGGAAAAATCGTGAAAATTGGCTAAGTCCCGCTCAAGGTCGCCTCTGGGACGTTTGGGACAGAAAAGCGCGAACCGGCCGAACCGGGTGAAATCAGCACAAACAGTCCGAAACGCAGCAGGGACAAATGGGACAAAAGTACGCGGCGGGCGCGAAATTCCGGTTCGACAGAGAAAAAATCGACTAACTGCTGAGAGGGTCGCCTTTGGGACAAGCGGGACAAAAAGACGCGAACCGCCGAACCAGGCGAAATGAGTCAAGGCAGCCCGCTTGATGGGACGCGGGGGCAAAAATGCAAACCGGCCGAACCGGCCGAAATGAGAACTTTTGTCCCGGGACAGTTGGGACAAAAAGGCGCGAACCGGCCGAACCGGGTGAATTTGTCCCAGACAGTCCAAAAGCAAATGGGACGCGGGCCAAGGCACGCGAATCGGCCGGATCGGCCGAAATGGGAAATTTCAGCACCGAAACCAAATGGGACAAAGGGACGCCGGGACACGCGAAATGGCCGAAGGCGGAGGAGAAAAGTCAACATTTGACCCGTGGAACTTCAAACGGCCATAACTTTTGACTCCGAGCTCCGATTTTGATAAAATTTGACTTTCTGGAACGAGCACGACGTCCTCTACGCCACAAAAACTGGATTTCTTATTTTTAATGAGGGTAGATATGTTTAAATAAAAGAAACATATTCGGCTCCAGTCAGTCAATGCTCATTCCCGTCAAATGACGTAAAATGCTGCAGGCCCAAAACAAATACCACACTCGAAAGCCATAACTTTTGCATTTCTCAACGAAATCGCACAAAATTGGTACCGTTGGAATCGTGGTTCCGAGCCCAATGCACAGCAATCAAGAAATTCCAGATTTTATTAGAAATTGATTGAGTTTTTAAGGAAACGTGGCCGGGTTCAGAACAATGTTTTATTTGGTAGGCTGGGAGTGCAATTAAGAGGCATGGTCATCATTCCTTCTCTCATTGCAAAGACATGGGACAGTATGGGGAGCCTTTTCCAAGTAATGTATGCCCATTCCACTCAATTTAATGCCTCTTACAATTGGTTGAAGGACCAGATTTCAGGATTTCCATTTTCCCTTCTCTTTTCCTTCTCATTTTTCTATAAAATGAAGTGTTGGGCTCATGGTAAGGGGGAGAGTTTTGGGTAACAAAGCTCTATCAAAATTGCTTTGTGAAGCCGGTGTGTTGCAGGCCCTTGTAGTGGACTCCTTGCATGGTGATCCAGCCCTTATCTTGTAATAGATTGAACATGGCATATCATGAAGCAATAAAATATCAGTTTGTGGATATATCTTCCCCTGCTGTGTTTCCTTGCATTCTTCTTGCCCCTTTAATCTTTCTACAAGTATATTGTGTCTATTTATTATGTTCTTGCAGGAATTCATTATTATTGTGTGTGCTTGGAATATTGCTGTGAATGCATTTTGCTGGATTATGGTGAACTGTCATCACCTCTTCTAGTGTGCATTTTGCCTCTGTATTTCACACATTTGGAGATTACTCTCACACCCTCTTTTTCTGGTGTATCACCGCTTTAGTGTAGGCTTTCATTTTATGCATTCTCTCTCTCTGGTCCCTTGGAATTTTAGGTTAGAATAGCTAGTTTCTCCTGCATTAGAGTAGATTGTGGCAGGTAGTTTAGGAGCAAGAACCAGCTTTCTCTGGAGGTCTATCTCAAGTAGCAAGTCCCACAACTTGGAGATAGTACCCATGTTATCCAATCACACTGGATGCTTAGAGTGATCAAACTAGAAATCTGATCAACATCCAGGGGTGCTGTGATTCGGTGATAACAGAGCTTGTAGAAAATGAGAAGAACACCAAAATCAAATGCTTAAGATCAAATAGGGGTGGAGAATTTTTGTCTAATGAATTTGATGACTATTGCAAATAACATGGAATACAAAGACAATTCTCATTGTTAGGACACCTCAATGTAATGGGGTAGTTCAAAGAAAGAACAAGATTGTGCAAGAAATGAGCAAGACTATGTTGAATGAATCTAGACTTCCTGATAGCTATTGGAGTGAAGTAGTGTGCACATTTGTTTATATTCTAAATAGATCTCAATTAAGAGTAAATAGCAAAAAAACACCCTATGAACTATGGAAAGGAAGGCCAACCAATGTGAAGCACATAAGAGTCTTTGGGAGAAAGTGCTACATCAAGAGAGATGAAGAAAATTTGGGAAAATTTTATTCCAGGTGTGATGAGGGCATATTTATTGGGTATTCATTAGTTAGTGTAGCTTATAGATGCTACAAAAAGAGGCTTCAGAAGGTGGTTGAAAGTACCAATGTAAAAATAGATGAATCTCAACCTTCAAAAATCAGAAATCAGCCTAAGGACAGCCATGAAGATGATGCACATACCATTGAAAATCAAGATGATGATGATGAAATAAAAGCACACATGAAGAAGTAGAAGAAGTAGAATAAAGGCATGACACCAAGACACCTTCAAGGAAAGTTAGGAGAGATCATCTAGTAGATCAGATTATAAGAAGTAAAGAAGGTGGTGTTCTTACAAGAATGAAAGCTAAGAATTCAACAAAACAATGAAGACACAACCCTCTTATCCATGATAGAACCCAAGAATGTGAAAGAAGCATGCAATGAAAAACATTGGGTAGATGTCATGAATGAAGAACTTGACCAAATTGAGAAGAATGAAACATGGGAGCTTGTGCCTAGGCCAAAAGACAAGAATGTCATAAGAACAAAATGGGTATTCAGAAACAAAATAAATGAAATATTTTAAGTGACAAGAAATAAAGCAAGACTTGTATGTAAGGGCTATGCACAAATGGAAGGAATTGATTTTGATGAAACATTTGCACCAGTGGAAAGGATGGAAGCAATCAAATTGTTCTTGGCATATGCAGCTCACAAGAAAATCAAAAAAATTCAAATGGATGTCAAATCTGCTTTTCTAAATGGAAACTTAAATGAGGAGGTATATATTGAACAACCTAAAGGATTCTCTTTGAGTGGAGACAAATACTATGTATGCAAGTTAAAAAGTCCTTGTATGGACTCAAACAAGCTCCTAGAGCTTGGTATAGCATGATATATGTTTATCTCATTGAGAAAGGTTTCAGAAAGGGAGTGGTTGATAGCAATATCTACATCAAATAAGAAGAAGACAAGTTGCTAATTGTCATAGTTTATGTTGATGACATCATTTTTGGAGGGGATCATGAAAGGATGACTCATGAATTTGTTGATGTGATGAGTAAAGAGTTTGAAATGTCTATGCTTGGTGATCTTTCATACTTTCTAGGCCTTCATATAAACCAATCAGATCAAGGCATATTCATATCTCAAGCTAAATACATCAAGGAAATGCTAAAAGATTCAAAATGGAAGATTGCATACCTATAGGCACACCAATGGAGGTGGGATGCAAGTTGAGAAAAGAATATAACTCACCTAAAGTGGACAAAACACTATACAAATCTATGATAGGCAGCCTTCTCTATTCCACTGCATCAAGGCCTGATATTATGCAAGTTGTGGTTCTAGCAGGAAGATTTCAAGAAAACCCAAGAGAAACACATCTCAAGGAAGTCAAAAGGATACTCAGATATCTCATGGGAACTTTAGAGTATGGCCTTTGGTATCCTATAAGAAAATACTTCAATATAAGAGCATACATTGATGTTGATTGGGATGGAAACATTGATGACATGAAGAGTACAAGTGGTGGTGCCTTATTTGTTGGAAAATTTCTAGTATCATGGTTGAGCAAAAATAAATCTTCAGTGGCATTATCAACTTGTGAAGTAGAGTACATAATTGTTGCCATGTGTTGCACTCAGGTTCTTTGGATGAGGAAAACTTTGGAAGACTACAAGGTAAGATTTGATGAACCAAATCCCTTACTTTTTGATAGCACTAGTGTCATTAGTGTCTCTAAAAATATAGTGTTTCACTAAAAACTAAACATATTCCAATCATATTTCATTTCTTAAGGGAACAAGTGAATGATAAAAATATTAACCTTGTATATGTGAGCACAAAAGAAGAAATTGCAAATATTATGACAAAGCCACTTCCAAAGGCAACATTTGAGCATCTCGGAATGAATTGAGATTCATTCCTGATCCTACTAGTAGTTAAGAGGTCTTGGAAAACTCAAGGGAGCATTTGTCTTGCAAAATCAGCTCCTATAATGTGCCAAAAAGAGCTTCAAGTGAGGGGGAGCTAGTCCACTAGCTCATGGTGTTGTTCATGTTTTTCTTACAAAAACGTGGGTCCATGGTTTATTCGGGTATGCTTTCATATCAGTCTTGTCAATTGGTCTTGAGTCATGCATGGTGGTTCTATAGTCTCAAGTATGCCTAAAGCCTAGGGGGCAATGAGAGGTATGTCTTTTCTCATGTTGTTTCTTTTCATTTCTTTGTTTTCCCCATCTTTGTCATGGATGTCAAAGGGGGAGAATATGAGCCTAGGAGAACATGAATATGTTGTTGGTCAGTCATGTGGTTTGTCATGTTGTCATCAATTTTCCTTGGTTTGTGTGAGTGTTGACATCAATGAAAAAGGGGGAGTTTGTTGCCCACCTTGTGTCATGTTGTCATTGATGTCCTGCAATGTCCCAATGCATATTTTTCATGGAAATGGTGTGTCTAGGGAGTCATAGAGTGTTGAGTTCATGTTATTCCATGCTGAGTCAAATCGATGCCTTCTAGGTGTATATGAGTATTGTTGTTTATTTCTCTTTGGAGCAAAGTAAAACACTAAGAACAAGTGTATGTTAGGTGGATGAATTCATTTTAGGTCTCTGAAGGTCAAGGAATATGTCTTATAAAAAAATTCACTTCTAGCCAAAATTTTCCTTGAGAAACTCGAATTTTCTTTCATACAAATGGTATTATCTAGACCAATTCAGATCTATGTTTTATAAACCAATCATGGGAGATGGTGGAGGCAGGTGTCCTTGAGCTCCATGCAAAATTTTAGGTCCTCAGGAGGTCATTTGAACAAGTTATTCAAGTTTTGGTAAGACTAGTTCCTTGAGAAGTTCATTTTGAGTTGCCTGGCTTCTTAGGTGTCAAAAAAATATGAAGGAATTCTTAGATAATTCATAAGATAATTTTTGTAGTAAATTGTCCTATAATTCTTGTGCAAAAATATTTTTTTCAAATGGAGGTGTGGTCGAGAAGTTATCTTCATTTTTGTAAGACATTTTTTTACCTCTCAAGTAGGCTATTCAATCGATGGAAGTGAAAGTCAAATTTTGATCGAAACTCACTTGTTTAATCTTGTGCAAATATTTTCTGAGTTTTTAAGGTTTTCTCCAAGATTATTTGGTCATAAATGCTCTTCAAGTTTTAATCAAGCTCATTAATGGAGGGCACTAGAGGTCGAGCTTTCAAGCCATAGTCATCTTTGTCATGATTGTCATGCTCCTCGGTCAAAGATGTCTTAAGCTCCGTGTGAGGGTCCTCAACATGAATGGCATATTGTAAGTGCTATTATCCAATAATTTGTCACAAAATAGTTGAAGCAATGGGTTATAATGGTGGTTTTTACCCTTCACTTGGAAAACTCGTACACATTCCTATTCATTGTCATAGAAAATGGAAGGTATTTCATTTTTGTCATCTAATTCCACGAAGGTTGAAGTCTAATACATGCTTATTGGTCCCTTCATTGCTTTTGGAGAATAATTCATGGGTTTTTAGGTATTTTGGTTTGATAAAATGCTAACCAGTCAAGTTCTTGACTCCCACACATAATAAAAGTAAAGCCCATGAGCTAATTTGAAGAGTTTCAAACAAAAAAACAATTGAAGATGGAAGTAGTCACTCCTATCTACTCACAGCATTTCAAATTTTTGAGTTTCATTTATCATAGAGGAGAATTTTAATTTTATTACTTCTCGAGTTCTATAGAGCTCATAACCCTAATTTAGGGTTTTTTCAAACTAGTTTTGGTCGAATAAATTGTTTAAACCGACTAATCTTTGAGAAACCTAGTAAAAACCTATGTGGGTATGCTACGACCATGTTGAAAATATTGCAAGATATTTCATGGTGTATAGTTAAATATTTCTCTAGCGAAAATTTAGAACATGTGCACAATCTTAGTTTGATGAGAAAAACATATTTCTAATCTTTCTTCAATGTAATTTCGTGTAATGGAGCTCGGTGTTTTGATGATTCAAGTGTGTTAGGGTCGAACAAGCTTTGAGGATCATTTTCCATGTTTGAAAGGATATAATTCGATGACAAAAGGCTTTTATCTTCATGCATAATGGTTGTAGCAACAAAATAGGGTTGTTTTTCTTGTTTAAATGACCCTTCTCAAACTCATAGGTTAAATTAGTGGTGGAGTATGCTCTTCATGGACCAAGTGAATCAGTAAATTTCATGATCTCTATATGAATAAGTTTCCTTCCATGTACATGAAAATCCTCTTTTATCACAAAGGTGCATGCTCACTTTCAACCGAGAAGAGAACATTGTTTTATTAGTATCAAAATATAATTCAATATCAGTGGAGTCTTCTTCAACATTTCAAAGTTTAATAGTTGTAGAAATAGTGAAGCTCATTATAATTCAACCGGAGGTGGAAATTGGAAAGACACGTATGAGTTACATACTTACAATTTTTTTCTCAAGCTTGAATAGAAGCTTAAAATTCATATTGTCTTATCCTTAACTTGTCAAGGTCATCTTGAAATCTCAATAAAATGTGAAAGGTGAAGAGTATCATCTTGAACTTGAAGTTGAAGGATAGTTTTAAAAGTTATGGTGAAAGAGATAAAAGCACTTGATTAATTATTCAAACTTGGAAAATGACAAGAGTTGTTCAAGAAAAGGAAGCTAAGAAGAATATAGAAGATGAAAAGGTAAAGATAGAAAGTTTTGAATTTTGAATTTCTTGAATTAGAGATAGTGAAGAAAAAGAGACAATAGAGGACTGATTAGGGTGAGTAAAAGAAGGATTGAAAAGCGAGAAAAAGAGATAGTTATTACAATTGATGAATAGAGGTGATATATTGTTTTGTAGGTGTGCAATCATCAAAAGTGAGTTAAAGGAAACTAAGTAAATTAGTATAAGATAATGAAACTAAATTTTTACTAGTTCTAAAATGTTGCAAATAGTGTATGACACTTGTAGAAATTTGTATTAGCCTTGATATAATACATTCTATGCAAGATAGTGATCTTGAAATTTGAATCGGTGAAACATTTGAATCAAGTGAAACAATGTGATTTATTGGACCCCTAAAAGTCACTAATTACCTAAGGCACGAAGCCTTGTGATGCACGAGAGGAAGGGCACAAAGGCACGCGTAGAAGTAATCCTTGGAGAGGCATGAAGGCTCGCACTAGGGCATGATGGAGTTAGGACTTAGTGATTTTTGGAAAACATAAAAAGACGCGCATAAGGAGAAAATGGGAAAGTGACCAGATATAGATGTGGATAAGCTATGGAGATTCACGACTCAGAAAAGGATATTCCAAGGAATCATTATGGTTATCATGAGTGAATAAGGAGTCGATGTTGTTAAAGATTAGTTAGCACATGCATACAAAAGGAAATTGATTAAGGGAAGCCCATGATGACATCTAGAATATTCCTAGGTAGTGGTAGATAAATGATGAAGGGATACCATTAAGCATTCGCAGTGATGATGGATGATTGAGAATATATTCCTTCGTATGCTTGATATAGAGGGACCTTCTAGAGGAAAAGAGAGATAGAGATAGAGATAGAGAGGGGGTAGAGATAGAGATAAGGATAGAGAAAGATAATAGAGATAAGGAAGAGCATATGGTATGGTGTAATGTGTAAAGATAGCTCTTCGATGTGATGAAAGATCTGTTAATATGAACATTCTCATGGATGGAACTTTTTGATGTAATTTTGGCTACTGTATTTTGTCTTATCAATATAATTAAGAGATCCTGAAAAATCTTGTGATGGATTTTAATTTGTGTATTTCCCTTATGTTCATTTGTGTGTTACTGGTGTTCTTGATGTTATTTCATGGTTGATTCTACTTCCATTTAATTGATCATGTTAATCTATACTTGGAATGCATTAAACTAGGAGTTAAAAATTGCATCCAGGATCCTATGGAATGAATGCACTTGTCCTCTGGTTGTATTGTATCATCATATTGGTAAAGAATATTCCCATGAAGCCAACATAAAGGAGGGGCTCAAAGACTGCGCATGCCTCATGTTAGCTTCCAGACTAATCTATATGATATGTCAGCACGCATGGGGTTGGTTGTTAAACAAGTAGTATGAAGGGAGACTACATTTTGGTTATGTTGTCGGGACCTCTTTTTGAATATTTCATGAGAATGGTATGTAATGATAGAACACTTGATGCTAGACAATGTCAAGCATAGTTTAAGAGAAAAGTGGATGATTTTTTTCATAGATTCAGAATGGGCATGAGTTTGATGAACTTAAATGGGTAGAGGATCACCTATATCATGAGCTATCTAGACTTTATTTTGTTACTTTCCAAAGGCGTTGTATGAATGGATTTCAACATACGTGTCTAGGTCGAGATGGTACCGTAAACCTCATGTATGGATCCAAAATTAGTATCAAAAGCCGCATGAACCTAGACCCATGTTGTTGATCACTGGTGGAGAAGAGTGTTGACTAGTCATACACTAGAATACGTTATTTATATGTATTCTTATCCGGAGGTTTTGAGTTTAAGTTCTTGAGGGAGCCTAGAGGATTGTTTTACATGTTATCCCTTAGCTATCAAGATCCCGGTCATTACTCTAAATCTGGAAGCCTTTCCTATGGCTATCTAAAGGCCTGTTGGGCACGGGGTGTGAAATCCAAAGGTGTTGTGAAGGATGGAGGACCCTACGGAGGAGAAGGAAAGGGAAGAAATGTGACTCAAGTATGATGAAGCTCGTGAGAGGGAGTTGGCAAGATGATGTGAGGTCTTTGGAGTAATGGAAATATAGAGCGCAGATATTACAGGAGGTATTTGAGGTTTGCACGAAGTCATGAGACATAAGCATCTGAGCTACCCCATCTTGGCAAGCATGGGATAATTACCCCCTTAGCTTCCGGTGAAAGTTTATCACATGAAGAAAAGAGATCCATAGGCACACATCCGGCCTCACCTAGTGATCGAGACCACAGTGCTTAGCCTTCCAGTCCCTAAAAAAACCTTTCTCATTCGATCATTAGATATATTAATATCAATGGTCAACCGACACATAGGAGGTATAAATTTTCAAATCCATTTATGGTTGTATAGTCTTTTCCTATGTTTAGAGGTATTTTATCCGCACGACATTTGGGCAAGGTCAAGGTTTAGAAATTTTGGGTATTACCTCTAGATTAGGTGCAGGGAAGCACATAAAGAAGTGGATCAATATTACAAACCATTAACGTGTAGTTTAGTTCGACATTGGGGACGTAAGGCTCTAGTGCTTCTAGCCCTTTTCTGTGGCAAGGAGGATCTGGTGGATCTAGAGGAGCTAGTGGATCGGATGGATTGGGTGGTAGTGGTTATCAAAACCCTCGTAGCCGGAGGACAAGGACCTCAACCACCTCAAAGAGGTGTTTTACAAAATTTCCCTACACTTTCCTGATTTTAAGGGTGTGGAAGATGTTGCAGAACATGTACATAAGTGTGAGCTACTACGACGCGCAAAGGGAATTGTTTCCCCGAGAGGAAGGCAAGTCGGTTTGCACCACACTACAAGGGTGTGTGGATAACTAGTGCTAGAAGTATGACCCACACCAAACAAGGTGGATTACACTTTGCATTGTGTGATTCATTCTTGGTAGAGTTCCACATTCCTGAGCTTGAAAAGAAGAGAATCAACGTGTTGAAATAAATTCAGCAAGGAATGGCAGAGAGTGTGCGGGAATATGATGCATGTTTTAAAAATCTCTTATCAAAGTTATCTTATAATATTCATCCATCTCAACATTCTCAGTGGTTCGTTGGTAGGTTAATCACCCCTTTTAAGAGGGATCTATCACATAAAACTTTCACAGACCCACGTGAGGCCTTGGAGGTTACCTTACGCGCTGAGGCTATAGGAAGCATGGACACTGAATTCATTCCATTTCTTAAAGCCCAGATCACTGCCATGGAAAAGAAGATGAAGAAACTATCTATGAACTTAGCACATGAGACTCCTATTGGACTATGCTACACGATGACTATGAAATAGAGGGCATACTGAGGATATTTATCTAGGAAGATCGGTTCACATTGTGTTGATAGATGTGAAATTTTCCAAGGAGACCATGATGCAAGTATATTCCCCTACTAGAGCATGCAATCCGTAAGAATGTGTCTTGATAATTGTAAAATTTTACCTCTACTACGCATGACACAAATATTGTAGATTGATTGACCGAGATACATGATGTCATTATTATTGTTGGTGTACACCGACTAGTGTTCCAAACAATTCCAAGGATGATGGTCCCCATTATGAAGGGCATGCAGATGGAGGAGCTCATGGAAGAGGATTTCACGGAGGATTTTGAGGTCAAGGAAACCATGAAGGTGGAAGAAGTGAGTTCCCATGGAACTTGTTACAAATGTGGGTCTATGGAGAACTATAAACGTGAATTTCTTGATCTATTATAATGCTCTTAGTGTGGAAAGAAGCACAAGTATGAGGAGTTCCCAAAGTTGTTTGAACACATGAGACAACAACAGCAGAAGGACAAAGGTGCAGGATGGTAAGTGTAAAGAAGGTTGACTCACAGGATTCCAAGGTTGGCGCGTGAGTCGAGTTGAACCTATCCTAGTAACAATGCGAGCCGAGGCTACATGTGCAAGAGAGACAACAAAGAAAATGTCATTGGTTACTAGAGAAGAGGTGGTACATGGGAAATATCCATACCCTACACATCAGAACTAGGTTTATCAAGATACCATGGATGTAATTTGAATAATACAAGGAGATATCCAGTGCATGAAGGAGTAGTCGAGGTAGTTAGAGAAAAGGAAGAGTGTTAAGGCTCCATCAAGGATCTGGATGAAGTCAAGGAAGTATGTAAAATGCTAAGGCAAGAGAATATAATTCCCCTACTAGGATAATGGTTTTGGGAAAAATTATTGCGCACTGCAGAGAGAGCACAGAGTGAAAAGTATTACATGTTAACCTTCCCCCTCATACCATTGATTATGATAAGGAGATTACCTTGAATGCGGTAGTCGATGGGTGGCTTCTGAGAAATATTCTGATAGACACGGTGTGGAAGTTAATGTTCTCACTCTAGACACATGACATCAAATGGGAAGGCCCCCATTACAGCCATATTCAAATGTGTTGTATATGGCTAACAAGACAAAGGAAATTCCCATTGGTGTCTTGAAGGATGTTGTTATCACTATCCAAGGGGTGAAATTCACTAGGACTTTGAAGTCTTGGCGCTAGCAGGTGGAAAACTTTCCAGTGTTACTTGGGTGCCCTTGTGTTATAAGAACAATGTTGAAAGATTGTTCAATAAGGGGTACATAAGCTTTGAGAACAAGGAATAATGGGTGATCATACCCTTATCCGATGGGAAATAAGCACCTTATATTGAGCCTTGGGAAAAGAATTCCTTGATAGAATCTATGTGAGCACTATCAAGGACCCTAAAGTGATTCACCCTATGGAAGAAGTTATTCAATTTGAAGACGATCAATCTATGAGTGATACCACTAGTATAACATGTGACAATTAGGTGCATGGGACTTATGAAAGTTAATTGGGAGGTGATCGAGGCTCTGTGAAAAGAGTAATGAAGGCACACCCACTCAAGTGCCTAAAGGGAAAATAGGTACCAAACTACATTGGGGAAGGCAACCCTAACATTTTCCTGCGAGCCATGGAAGCCCAATGAAGATGTGAGATCAAAATAAGGAGCATGCTTGTCTACACGTTACGTGGGACCGCAAGACACATTGGTGGGAGAAGCATCTAGACAATATTCTATAATGGCACGAGGTGAGGATTGCACTCTATATCAAATTCCTTTAGAGCAATGCACGCCCATTAAACTTTATGTATATGATGGGAAAGGATCCACCTCATATCATTTACAGGAATGTGAGAAGATGTGGATGCGAGTTGTGGAAGCTTTACCTCCTTCCCTATGGGTACACAAGTTCTATTCAATACTACAGGTTGTGCACGTGCATGGTACATCCACTTGGAATTACGTCATCGCTATAGGAATAGGAAGGCGGGGTTAACATATGACTTGATTTAAACCTTTGAGTATTAAAGTACTAATCCCTTGGTGAACGAGGCATTGCATATTGTTAAGTGCCTAACTATGGGAGACATTACCATGGTTGAGGATATAATTCTAGAACTATTGGGAACAAGTGATTTTAAGGTGCGTTTTGATATCGAAGAACCAAAGGAGCTATAGTTTGAGCATGCCTACATGGAGAAAGAAAAGGGAAAGTTAGTCTATGTGATAGATGGCGAGGAAGTGGAGAACTTAGATGTTAACCATACTATGGGTACACGTGAGATAATTGATAACGCCGATGAAAAATAATGTGCGCATATCATGAACCCCTAAAAAAAAAAAAATTTAACATTGGTTCAGATGTAGAACCTAAGGAGGCTACTATTGGGGACTATTGGTCAGAAAAGGAGGTTTCAAATATCATTGATCTATTGTGTGAGTTTCAAGATTTATTTCCACGCATGGTACCATGAGCTTAAGGGAGTTCACCACTCTCTAGGAGAGATGTAGATCAAACTAAAGGAAGGAGTGTGTCTAATTCGGAAGATACATTACCAAATGAATCCAAATCTATGTGTCTAGGTCAAGGAGGAGATAGATAAGATGATCGCATCAAGCATCATTGAAGCTATGGAGGAATTAGAATGGATAAGCCCCATGGTCATAAGCATTAAAAAGGATGGGAGGATAAGGATATGTGTTGATTACAGGGATCTAAATGCGGTATGTGTAATTGATCCCTTCCCAACCCTTTTACCGAGGAAATCTTGGAGAGAGTAGCTAGGTGCGAGATCTATTCCTTCATGGATGGATTTTCAGGATATCATCAAGTTAGGATTGCAAAGGAGGACCAAGAAAAGACAAATTTCGCCACTTAATGGGGAATTTTTCCTACATGGTCATGCCTTTTGGACTAAAGAATGCACTTGCTTTGTTTTTACGCATAGTGGTCCATCCATTTCAAGAATTCATCCATAAGTTTCTTCATGTCTACCTTGATGACTGGAAAATGTATGGACTAGTGAAAGATCATTGTGACAATTTGTGGTTGATGTTCGAAAGATGTTGATAATTGTGCATATCCCTCAACATCAATAAATGTCTCTTCGTTACTTCATTTGGAACCCTGTTGGGGCACATTATATGTAAGGAAGGCTTGCTAGTGGATCCTATCAAAGTTGTCGTCATTGTAGGGTTGGGAGAACCAATTAGCTAGAGCGTCTTGCGTAGATTTGTTGGGCATATGGGATACTACCAAAATTTATTAGGGGATATGCCAAGATTACCGCACCATTGGAATAATTTTTGAAGCACTTGTGTATATTTCATTGGGGATAGGCGCAGCATAACAACATTTGATACATCAAGAATAGGCTTATCATTACACCCATATTACACTTTCCTTCCTTGGATAAACCTTTCCATGTGCACGTTGATTCCTCAAGGATGGCCATTAGAGTAGTGTAAACACAACCTGGTGAGGGAATCTGCGATCACCCTCTTTGTTTTACAAGTAGGAATTTGACACCAACAGAGAAGAACTATACTACTACCAAGCACGAGGCATTATCAATGATCTACATGTTGCATAAATTCAAGCAAAGATTTCTGGAAACACCTTTAATATTCTACACGGACTACATGGCATTAAATTACTTACTAAACAAGCCCCTTTTACAAGGTTATATATGTCAATGGGTGTTATTATTTCAAAAGTTTGAGATTACTATTGTTGTACAAACCAGTAAGAGTAATTTGGGACATGGCCATTTATCAAGAATTGATTTAGGTGAGGATGTGTAGAGCATTGAGGATACAATGTCAGATGCACAACTATTTAGGATGTAATGCATGCCCTCTAAATTAGAGGATATTGTTGTGTTTCTCAAAACACGTGTGGCAAAGCTTAGAGGGAATGAAGACTTTAGAAATAAAATAGTTAGCTATACGTGTCGCACCCTACATATTAATTGATGGATATTTATACAAATTAGGTCATGATGAGATTCCACGTCGATGCGTGTTAGAACATGAGCGCATTGCAATCATGGAGGAAGTGAAAAGTGGGATTGTAGGAGGGTACTACGTAAGGAATGCCACCACGCGGAAGATTCTACTTGTAGGGATTTGGTGGGAAAGTATCTACTAGGATTGTATTGAGTTTTACAAGGCCTGTGACCATTGTCGCACCTTGGCAAAGCCAGAAGAAGGGATGAAATGACCTTGAGACCAATAGCTATCTCATAACAATTTGAGAAGTGGGCAATTGATTTTGTAGGACTGATTTCACCTACCACGCGAAGAACTAGTTCACGATATATCATTACTTGCACTAATTATTTAACAAGGTGGGTGGAGGCAGAGCCTACAAAGGATTACATAACAACCACAACAACAAGATTTATGTGGGATAACATAATTAGTAGGTATGGGTGTCTTTTAAGCTTGACTAGTAATAGAGGCACATTTTTTGAATGAGATGGTCAGGATTTTGTTGGTAGAGTTCATGGTGGCTCATCACAAGACCACCCCTTATCACCCTCAAGTTAATGGAACCATTGAAGCATTTAACAAAATACTAAATCATATGGTGACAAAAAATTTTGATGTGGGAAAACAAGATTGGGATGACAAAGTCTCAGCCGTATTATGGGCATATAGGATAACCTATAAGATTTTGAACAAGGCCACACCATTTCAATTAGTGTTTAGCACAAAAGTTGTTTAACTAGTAGAGTTTATGTTATTGTCCCCGCATATTGTATGTGCAATAGGATTAGTCCGACGAATAAGCACTACAAGAGCGCATGGAAAAGTTAATGCAGTTGGACGAAAGGCAATCACTTGTTAGGTGGAGTCAGAAGATTGAGAAGGCATGAAAAAAATCATGGCATGATCATCATATCAAAAACAAACAATTTGAGGTTGGGAAGATGGTCTTGATTTATGACTCTAAATTTCTACGCCATCCTAGGAAACTAAAATTCCATTGGTTAGGACCATACATCATCTCGTACATCCTCGATTTAGGTGCATGCTAGTTACAAGCACTGGATGGGACAAGGTTACTGGGTTATTTCAATGGGAGTAGGCTAAAGCCCTACTATAAATAAGGCTTCTATGTAGTAAAAAATAAGGCAATATTGCCAATTAGATTATATTTCCTTTAGTCCTTTTGTTTGTTTCCTTTGTCATCATTTTTGGCTTTGTGTTACGCGTTGGTGCACCAGTAGCTAATTACATTGTAAGAGGTTCTATGCATAGGGGACCACGCATACATTTTTGTGTGGGGTGAAGTGGTAGCTATATTAAACATGGAGGCCTAAATGTTGGGAAAAATTAGCGCGAAGGCAAAAGAACGAGTGACGTGATGGAAAAGGTGTGTAAATTCATGCATATATGAAGGTGGGTTGAGAGTCTAAAGATCACAAGGAAAGGATTACATAGTATAACATGAAGTAGGAAGAACCATGGGGAACTACTTAGTAGATGGCGCAGAGGTTGTGTACTTTGGCACGGTGATGCGCGCAAAAGAAGGTTTGTGGTAGTTTGGTAGTATTGGAGTGCCAAAAGATTATAGCTACGAAGCACGAGGGCAAGTCGTAGAAGTTGCTTTAAGTGAAATAAAGTATTTTATTGAAAAGAAACATTAGGACACGTGGTCGGAAGAAATCTAAGGCATTGATAAAGTATAAATAAGAGGTAAGGCTAGTTATTTCAACTACCTTGCTTTAGAAAACAAATTGTGCTCTCGAGCTCAAAGTGTGATGAAGGTATTACAAAGAAGAATGATGTGAAGTACTATCACAAACTAGTGAACTTGTGCAAGTTTTAGTAGCGTAGCAAGGAGGGAAGAAGACAACAAAGCAGAAAGGAGGTTTGAAAGAGAAGCGGGGAATTTTTTGTGTTAGGGCACAAACGAAAAGGGAGAAGAAGATGACACCGAAGAAGGATTACACAAAGAAACTAGTGGTGGAAAAGGAGGATACTGTGGAGATCTAATGGGAGGTGCAATACCCTCATGGGGTTATCAAGGCCAAAAAATGGAGCTCAAAGCTATACCATTGCAAAATTAGCAAGTACAACCACAAAATGACCTACAATGAAAAGTTGATGTGGGAAGATCTAGTATCAAATACCTTGACAGTAGACGAGCTTGAAACCCTAAGGTTTATGACTCAACAACAAGCATTGACAAATAATGGGGTTTTTCTCACTGGGAATTACCTTTCTTTGCCAAACCCATCCCACTTTTCAAGTGGTTGATATTGCAAGTGCCCAAAGACTTCTTCTACTTCGTGGAAGGAGAATGAGAGTCACCATTCATTTTATTCAGATTTGTAATAGGCTGCGGAATACTAGAGAGGATATGGCACTTGATTTATGTGCCACTTCCAAGATTAATGAGATGGTGAAGAATTTAAGCTATGAGAAGGGGGAAGGACACAGTAATTGGACCTCTTGGACCCACCGGCGAGAGTCATCTCCCGACTCATTAGCTATAAATTGGGCACATCATAATGGTGGACGGACATCAACCGTAGGTTCTGTATGTGGCTTACAGGGGTGTCCAAGAGGGCATACTATAATTTTGTATACAATGCAAATAGCATTATCAAATAAGTGTGGGCGTATAACAAGGCAAGAGCAAAGATTGCATGGGGCTCTATCCTGCTATTAATCATGTTCTAGAAGATTAGCATCCCGGATGGACTAGACAAGAACATTTGGGTTCACCCACCCATGCATGCATCCCCTGTAGTCTAATTCACACATTTCACCTACAATGGGACCATCTCCAACGCTTACAAGACACAAATGAACTTGTGGTTTGAGTGATTACGTAGAACTTTTGAGAATGAGTGGCGCATCCCCCATGACTTGCCACAAGTTGTTGGAGATAAGGTAAAATTTTCCATTACCCAACACTTTTGTCTAGAAAGTTTATGATGGCCAAGGGAGAGATGGAGCCATGTTGCAAGCTCCCCTTTGCGTTTACATCCAGATATATGAAATGCACCATCAATCGGATCAAGGATGCACAAAATTTAATTTTTGATGTAGACAAGGTGGATGTTGATGTCCACACGTTGTGCGCTACATACAAGTATGGTGCTCGACCTACCTACATCAAGGTTTTGGAGCCAAATTTCTTGGACTTACACCCATAAGTCAATGTTACCATCAAGGGGTATGTCCATTGGGTGTTCGTGCAGTTGCGCCCCAAAACATAGGGAGGGATTGAGGTGGAGGTTACATACTCTCCCTTTCCAAAACCATGGAGATGCCAATCCCACCCATGAAGGTAGTACAAGAATAATAATAACAAGAAGAAAAAGAAGAAGAATAATAAGAAGGGAAGTTAGATACTTTGAGGAAAAGGAAGTAATACACGCACCGAATAGTAATAAGGGTGCATCAACACTTTAGAGGCAAGGTGGCACCAACACCTCATTACCAGGGTGCGAGGAAGAGGAAGAAGAGAAGGAAGAGCCTAAGGAAAAGAAACAAAAGACACACGACACATCAAGCCCCACAACAAGCTCGGAGGAAGGAGAGGAAGAAGACCCCCACTTTCAAATAAAAATTGAAGCAAAGTTGGATGGGCGGGAGCCCGAGGTGGAGGCCACGATCTAGGAAAGGTGCATGGAAGAAGAAGAGGAGCATTTGGTAGGGGATGAGAAGAGTACAATGCACAAATCCACTACACCACAAAACACCAACCCAAAGGGAGACAAAGGGGACTCCTTTACTATAAAGGAGGATAAGGGATTCACCCATGGGTAAAGAAGCAGAGGAAAAAGTGCAAGGATACAAGGAAGAAGTGAATACCTATGTCCCCATATATGGACTTCGTAGATGATCCTAAGAAGGTCCTACGCACAAGGTTTCAGACCACCCTCCCACCGGAAAAGTTGCATGGTTGGGATTTGATGGATCAAGACAGGGGTGTGCCCAAGACTAGGAAGATGCTTAGCTAGAGCATGCACTGCCATGCCGAAGAACCTGAGTTTGAGGTCAACAATCATGTGATTGAGATCGTTCACCTAAAGAAGAAAGGGGAGATACATATAAGGTGGTGGATCCTAACCACCTTATGATGAGAAGGCAAGTAATTCCTTACAAAATATGTCTTTAGAGGTGATATGGTGTAGTCTAGATGTAGGGGCCACTGTTCTCGACCCCGATCACATAAAAGAAGAGCAAGGAGAAGGAAATAGATAGGTTGCGCTCGGGGGTTAATGGGAGAATAGGCGTGGACGAAGGAGGCATATGACCGAGCCGGCGCCTCATATAAAAGTATTTTGGGACAATGTCTAGCATTGGTAAGCTAGGCCAAGACTAATTACGGGATGAGATGGATTATCTTGAGGACCTCGTGGGGATGTTACTTGTTAACATCAAGGATGGCGTGGGCCCAATGACTACATACCTCACAAAGGAAAATTAAGAGAACAAGGTCGTCGTTGAAGCCCGGATCACTGAGTTGGAAGACTTGCTCTCCTAACTCAAAGAGGCAGATACACTAGCAAATAAGGGCTTCAACAACTATAGAAAATGTGAGTCAATAATCGATGCATGGGTGACCAAAGAGTAGGAGGCAAGCCCTCAAAGTTTTGTAGGAGACCATCCCCACAAATAAGGCAGAGCACGCATAGTTGGTCGTTAAGACCAAGTCCCAGAAAGAAAAGATAAAGACAAAGTGCGAGAAGCTAGATTTCAGAAATGGCGAGCTCACGAGACTCCATCACCGAACAAATAGATGATTTCAGGGTGTCTACACAGAGTTAGGGGTGGCCATCAATGCATTAAAGGGGAAGGTGGAGGAAATCATCCCAAACCAAGTACCCGCTAGTGTCGTAGGGGAAGTGCCAGGAAGACCTTATCAGAATTGAAGACCTAGGAGAAATTGAAGGACGAGATAAACGTGGAATTCCCGAGCTCCTTCAATTGGTCATATAGCATTTCCCTCCCCATTCTTAATTATTTTCTCAAATTATTTCTCTACCACTATTATTTATTCTTTGAGTAGCATTCTTACCATAGTAGGTTTTGTCAACAATATTTTTGTTCGAAGAGCATGAAGGTTTGTCGAGGCGGCAACCAATTTAGTGTGGGGTGATGTTGGACCCATAAAAGTAACTAAGTACCTAAGGTGTGAAGCCTTGTGATGCGCGGAGGCGGGAGCGCGAAGGCACGCGCATAAGTAATCCTTGAGAGGCATGAAAGCTCGCGTCGGGGAAGGATTGAGTTAGGACTTAGTGATTTTGGACAGCATAAAAAGATGCGCATAATGAGCTAACGGGAAAGTGACCAAATAAAGATGTGGATAAGCTATGGAGACTTACGACTCAATAAAATGATATCCCAATGAATCATTACGGTTATCATGAATGGATAAGGAGTTGAGGTCATTAAGGATTAGTGGTACATGCATGAAAAAGGCACTCGATTGAGGGAAGCCCATGGCGACATCCGGAAGATTCCCATGTAGTGGTAAAGAAATGATGAAGGGATTCCATCAAGTGTTTGCAGCTATGATGGATAGTTGAGAGAATATTCCTTAGTATGCTTGATATAGAGGGACCTTTTAGAGGAAAAAGAGAGATAGAGATAGAGATAGAGATAGAGAGAGGCATAGAGATAGATGGTATATATAAGGGAGAGATTACGGTATGGTGTAATGTGTGTAATGAGAGCTCTTGAATGTAATGAAATATCTCGCTAATACGAATATTCTCATGGATGGAACTTTTTGATGAATTTTGGCTATTGTATTTTGGCTTATCAATATAATGAAGAGATTCTAAACACTCATGTGATGGATCTTGATCTATGTATTTCCCTTATGTTCATTTGTGTGTTATTGGTTTTCTTGATGTTATTTCATGGTTGATTCTACTTCCATTTAGTTGATCATGTTAATCTATACTTGGAATGCATTAAACTAGGAGTTAAAGCTTGCATCCAGGATCTTATGGATGAATGCACTTATTCTTTGGTTGTATTGCATCATCATGTTGGTAAAGAACATTCCCAGAATCTCACATAAAGGAGGGATTGACACATGCGCGCACCTCGTGAGCTTCCAAACTAATCTAGATGATATGTCGGCGCGCTTGGGGTTGGTTGTTAAACAAGTAGTACGAAGGGAGACTACAATGACAAAGGCAATGAACGGTAATTTAATGAGTTGTCGGTGAAAAAAATATTGATCAAAATTTTCAAGAACAGAGTTACAAATTTGATAATCATGGAAACGGTGATATAATAGGTGAAATTACGGTCAATTATAAGTTACAAAATCAGAGAAATGGGAGATTTGTGAATTTCTAAATGAAGTGCTCTAGTAAAGTGACCATCATTTGTTGATGGAGCAACAAGGAAAAAGTATGGTCAATTGAAGATTGCAAATATTGTCTGAGTAGGTGCTTGGACTAAGAAGTAGGTGCTTCTTGTACAAATCCAGTTGAGTAGGTGCTTAGCATTCATCAAGTAGGTTCTTGTATGAAATTTTGAAGTGGGTGCTTAATCAGTTGTAAATTAGTGCATTAGAATTGGTGTTCTAAATAAAGAGGTTGGTTTCAAAGTGGGTTTTTCCCTTCTTGGGTTTCCCACTATAAACATTGTGTCATGCTCATATGTGTTTCTTGATTGAAGTTCTTCTTGTGCTCATAATCTAACTAAAAATTCAAGTTAAGTAATAAAGAAAAATTGAAAAAGTCTTTAGTTGTGCTAAGCACTAATTCACCTCCCCTTTCAGTACTTGTGATATCTAACACTTCACCCCTAGGGTCACTTCCTCCTTAGCTTCCACGCTTCATTTTTATCACTTCACACTTTCACTTATCTCCTCATCATGCTTTTGCCTTCACACTCTACATGGTTATCAGGTACGCATATCTTATCTACTTTATGTTATCAAGTATTCACTCAAAAACATAAAGTGGGGAAAATGTAGACACTGCATTACACACTTGGGTATATTTCTAGGTCTTAATCACATACTACTATTCATATGATTCATAAGCAAGAAAACTAGTAATTAACATCTATCTTTGGCCTCTTTTTGTCTTTTTGTTTCCTCTTTGGTATTACACACCCCACAACCCAATCTAATCTTCATTGTTTTATCTTTATTGACTCGACACCAACACCTAGTCATGACGCCAACACCCAAGCACCCTCATCCCCTCTAGGATCCCTTGACCTCTTTGTATCTTCCTCACCCCTTTTGGGCCTCTTGTATCTTTTGGGTATCTTGTTTTCTTATGGTTTGGAATTTTAGTTGTCAATTATGAAATTCAACCTAAGGAATCATATAAATACAAAGCTATGTGACCATAATAAAGGACCAAGTTTTAAGCATCTACTATCACCACCTAAGGTTGCATCCAAAGGCATCTAAGAGCATCAAAGGCATCCATACAGCTATCATTCAAGGGATAAGGGAATGCATTTTCTACATACACTTCATGGGAGGGAAAGTTCATTTTTCCATCCATACATCTATTTACTTTACAACATCTAGATATTGTTCGCTATCAAGTGCATCTTGCACAAGAGCTTCCTAGGGCACAATTTCTACACACACCATACAAGAACTACATGGAGTCTGAGATGTAGTATAGTGTTCTTGGTCGCAAGTTCACTCAATCGGGTGACTTTCGGTGGGTCATCGAATCCTCATTTACATCTTTTGTTTTTAGGATTTGATGTTTTTTGGGGTTTTGTAGGCTATCTTTCTCTTTGTAGGTTATAGGCAAATTCTGCGAACATAGTGTGATATACAGTGACCAAGAGAGAAGGTTAGCGACCACCTTGTAACATAAGAATAATCATTTTCGAGGTTATGCACAGTCATAAGTTCCCAAAGAGAGGTCTCTAGTACCTAAGCGCTCTCGCCCCAAGCTAGACACCTAGTCTAAGACCATCCGACGCTTAAAAAAATTGAGTGCATTTGCATCTATATCCTCCTCCTATTCATCACCATCTAGTCCATAACACTTTAGGATTTATTGTGAAATCAGCTAAGTATCTATTCCCTCTCTTGCACTTAGGGTTTCAATTTGCATTTTCTTATTGTTTGCATCAAATTTGTGCTTTGTTATTTACTTATCATATGTGACTATGCAATATTAGGGTTTAGCATAACTCCATATTTGTTAAATCATTTACTAGTTAAAGGGAGATTTTAACTATAAATTTGATGTTCTTTTGATGTCACTTAAAATCTTTTATTCTCGCTTGGAGAAGTCAATTGGAAAATAGTAATAACTTGACCCTACGGTAGAGTATGGGGCCCATTTTTCCCAATAAGGTTTTATTGGGATTGATACAATAATGTAAGCTGAATTTTTCATTTGTCACTAATCAATCTATTCTCAATAGAAAATGTAATGGAGTTATTAATTAATGTGGTATGGGAAAAATTTAAGACAAAAATATTGAAATTGATACGTATCGGCATATTTCAAATAGATGTATTTAAGATATTTGAAATAGTTATACAAATTTGAATTATATCAATATGCATAAATATATTTAAAATGTTATTCTAGGGCATTTACATTTCTTCGTTTAGCTAACACACATGAAACTAGTGAATGATAGAATTTGGTTATGAGGAATATGAATCAAAAGATGTTTGTTTTAATTTCAATAATCACCATTAAAAAATAAGGTCCATGAAAGTTTTTCTTGTAGATTACAAAGTGGGAAATAGTGACAAGGATGTAGGGTTCGGTGAAGTGACGATGAGATTGGGAAGAGGGGTTAAATTTGGCGATCGTTTAGACATTTTTTATGATTTTAGACATAAAATAATTCTGAGATATTTGAAATATATGTCCCATACAACTTACATATTTAAAATATGATTGTCATTTTTATATAGATTTATATGTAAATTATATAAATATAATAGTTAAATAAATATAAAATAGTCTCTTACACATTTTTCTTGGAGACATCCATTGTGAGAAGAGTCATGTTGGGAAGTGTCTGCTTCCCAACATGTCTTCTCAAAGAGGCCCCTTTCCGACCGCCATTTTTCGACTTCTTTTTTAATTGGAATAACACATGTTCAATGTTCCTTTCCGTACACTAACATCCGTGAGAGTGACGTCCCCACTCCATTTGTTGATTGTGATTTAATGAGAAAATATAGGAGAAGGGATGATATTTGATGGCCACCTCCATCAAACCCAAAATCTACGACGTTAAAAGGTTTTAAGCAACCCATCCATCTTTTCCAAATACATTTTCTTTATTGAATAATCTAAAAAATACATTATTTTTTGAGTTGTATTTATGAGTGTCGGGCAGTTTTAGGTATTATATGTTTGATATGAACACATTTTCAGCAAAATATGTAATTGAAATATCTATGTACAATGTTGCACTTATATTTATATTGAATGTGTTCATATTGATAAGATGGTTTTCCAAATTCATTCACATTTTTTTTATTATTGGTAAATAGTTTTTTGAAAGGGACTATACCCTTGTAAACAAAGAGGGCCTAGAAGCCAGAATAGGAATGAAAAACATTACAAGAAGGATCAAGATCCAGATAAGACATGAAAACCCAAGGTAACCAAAGAGAAGTTACCCCAAAACATCAAACCAGTTCGAACACTGCAAAAGAGCAGCCAAAAAATAGCAAAAAAAGCAAAAAACATGAAGGAAGGCAACAAGAGCAGCGCAGATCCACAATTACTTCTTGGCGGCTTTGTCGATTCTAGATTTAATAGTCGCCAAGAGGTGAACATAGCAAATGCCGTCATATGAGTAGAGTTAAAATATCCAAATTGTTGAATGGTCTCATGCTTTGCTTTCCTTTTCCATGCCCCAAAGAGTTTCTGGTATTCCACTAAGATTAGAAATGCTGCGAACATGTTGCTCAATAAATTCTTCGATTGCACTAAATATAGCCATATTATGGTCATGGCGAGTCTTGGCTTTCCCTAGACGGTTGTCCAGGGAGTTCAATTTTTATAGATATCCTCAACCTATTTATTGTCAATATCAACCTCCTCCTCCTTCTTCCTCTTACCTTTTTGCTTAGCCCAGTTTTTAACTTCTTCTTTCAACAACAACATGTCTACTTCTAAGGCTTCCAGCCTTTTTGTGGAGCTCTCAGTGTGTGCCTCCTGTGAACCAGTGCTGCTAATATGAAGGAGATTATGAGAAACCTCCAAGTCTGAGGAACATTCCCCGAAACAGGGGTATCCAGGTTCAGTCTTTTAGAAGACCTAGTTATAGGTCTGGTCGAAGTGGAGGCGAAGGGGGTGGGAGCAGAGGTGGGGGGATGATAGGGGGAGCCGAGAAGGAAGGAAAAGGGGTAGCAGCAGCGGTGATGGGGGTAGAAGGAGAAGAGATGGGGGTAGTGGCAGCGGTGAGGGGAAAAGATGGAACAGAGATGGGGGAAGTTGGAATGCCGGGAAACTTAAGAAGAAAAAGTTTATGCAACAAGAAAATGAGACCTTGATGCAGAGGGACCGCATGAGTATGCTTTTGGAACTCCAAAATGGAGCACTCAAGAGAATTAAGCAGATAATGAGGGAAACATACCGTGAAACTTCTGCGGAAGTGATTGAGGAACACAAGATGTTTTGAGGGCACTATGACGAATCTCCCCTCCAAAGAGATGTATCACACCATCATACGGGTGACCTCGTCAAAAGGCGGAGGGATAGAGCTGACCTGCAAACCCGCCATGACAAAGACCAATTTCTCATTACCCTCAACAAATTTCCTCTCCTCAGCAACCCTGTCAATCCTTTTATTAAAAAAACGGTATCCATCCATTCCAAGCCCTGTTGCTTCGGCTATTAACTCTTCATTGATCGAAATTTTCTGTCCGCCATATTCAACTTTTTGGTCCTTCCAATCCTTCACAAATTGCACGGAGATGCTTTGGTCGTGACCCTGTATCTTCTCAATAAAATTTGTGATGCCTCCCTGGTTGAGAAGACTCCAAAGCTCTTCATTATTCTTCCACTCCGGGTCCTCGCTGGCTCGATCTGACAAGGGGCTCCTCCCATTTTCACCGTGCTTAAGTGATTAAAAGTATAATCTTCAAAATCCCTATGAGGAATTTTATAAAAGATGTAGCTTCCAATCCGCCTTTCTCTATTTTTTCTCACGCGATGGGAATGATGAATAGTGTAGTCGTTGTTGTCATAACATTTCCCACGAATGCCTGCGTGAATGCTGCTATGTACTGGGAAATCCCACATGCGCGAACTTCATCCCCCTTAGAAACCCACTCCAGATCATCATCATCCTTACTGCGTACTTGGAAATCCGTAAAAACTTGTTTAAAAGTTGTGATAGGCACAATATTTCCCGCATGTGTGGCTTTAATCTTCATGTAAATCCACTTTAAATCATCATTATGCTTTGTATATCCTTGCTTGGCCATCAAGATCTTCTTGAGTGTTGTTTTAAACTTATCAGCACGTGTGGAAGTCTTATACTTAAAGACCCACTCCAAATGCTCATTTATCTTACCCCGAATTTGCATGCTCATAAGTATCCGCTTGTATGTTGTTTTGAATCTGCTTAGGAATGTGATCACTATTATCCCAAATAATGTGATTAACATTTATGCCATAGTTAGCCAATGCATCTGCCACCTTGTTACCCTCCCGGTAAGTATGCTTGATCCGAATATTATTAAAGGTTTGGCAAATACTTATGGATTCCAAGATGAATTCTTTGATGTTCCAACTTGGAGGCGAACATTGATTAAGATGATTAATGATATTAAGTGAGTCTCCTTCCAGAATGAGATTTTGGATGCTATGAGTCTGAGCAATTCTAAGGCCCCATAAAGTGGATAATGCTTCAACAAAATGATTAGTTTGTATTCCCATTTTACCAACATAAGTAGTAACCAAACTACCTTTATGATCCCGATCACTCCTCCTCCAGCTGCAATTCCAGGGTTACCCTTAGAGGCCCCATCAAAGTTCAACTTATACCAGTTGAGATCAAGAGGATGCCAATGTATCAAAGATCTATCAATATTATTACCGAAATTATTCGGATGTTGTCAGCACCAATCTGCCATTGGGACAAGATATGCTCTTCATTTTCTGGATAAATCTTGTTCTTGGGGGGTTTAAATCTAGCAATATTCTCTTTAATAGCATTAGAAATTTTTCCAATACTGAGCTTATAATTTTGCTTACTATTTCTAAAGATGATATCATTTCTATCTTTCCATATCCTCCAAATAACATGAGGCATTACCAAATTCCAGAGCCTTCTCACAACATAATGTTTATAGGGTGGGCTCCATTGGGTCCAGAGCTGACTGAAGTCCTTCGGAACCACCCAGGAAGCTTTAAAATTAGAGAGGGCAAAACTCCACATTTTGGTAGCATATTCACAATGGATAAACAAATGATTGATATCCTCAGAGTCTTTTTTACACAGATGACATCTATTAGGCATTATGAAACCTTTTCTTATCAGGTTGTTAGTGGTAAGAATTTTGCCCCTGAGAGCAAGCCAAAAGAAAAAGTTAATTTTAGGTGTTAGCTCACTCATCCAAATTCTACTCCATTTAAACTCAGTTTGACTATTGTCGAAGAAAGTATTATAACCAATTTTAACATAGTAGTCCCCATCAATAGAATTGTTCCAGACCAATTCATCCTTAACTTCCAGCTGACTTAAGGGGATAAGGTCCAACTGATCTTGCAGGGAGGAAATAGTTTGGATCAGATCATCTCTATCCACAGAAAGTTTTTTCCATTTCTTTTTGTTACCATTTCTTTCAATATAATCCTTGATTCTAGTGCCATACTTGCTTTCAAGACTATCTTTGACTACACCAAATCTGTCCATAAGGCTGCAATTAAACCAGTTATCGTCCTAGAATTTTATGTCACAACCATCTCCCACTTTCCATTTACTTCCTTGTTTGATGAAATTTCTGCTCTTCACTAAATTATTCCAAAAAATGGAACCATAAGGAAGTTTCTCATCTTGAAGAAAAGAAAATATTGCTTGTTGATTAAGGTATTTAGCCTTAATTAATTCTATCCAGGGTTGCTTCTCAGAAAGCATTCTCCAACCCATTTTCGCAATAAGAGCCTCATTCATTTTCTTTATGTCTTTTATGCCCAGGCCCCCATGGTTTTGGAGTACAAACCTTATCCCATGGTATTTAAGTACATTCTCCTCCATGCCCTGCCATAAGAAGTTTTTCTGAATCCTCTCAATTCTTTCTCTGAAGGTAGAAGGGATCTTATATAGAGACATGATATAGATAGGCAGATTTTGAAGAGTGCTTTTTATGAGCAGGCACTTACCAACACTAGATAGAATGGCTCCTTTCCATCCAACCATTTTTTTGAAATCTCGCCAACAGATCATTCCACACCTTGGTAGAAAATTTTTTAGTGCCAAGAGGGAGACCTAAGTAAGTGGTTGGAAGTGCACTTATTTTACAGCCCATAATTTTTACAATTTTAAGTTGTCTTTCCTCAGGAGTGTTGAAGAAGAAAATGGAGCTTTTATCATAATTGATCTCTTGCCCAGAAGCAGATTTGTAAAGTTGCAGAATAGCCTTGGTAGCCTTAGCTTCAAGGACAGATGCCATTAGAAGAAGGATTGTATCATCCGCAAATTCTTTGATGAGAAGCTGCTTGGCTGATGGAAGTGGGCTTTGAACCTTTCAGAAGACCATCAATTACTACTTTACCAATTGTTCTACTAAGATTATCTGCCATAAGAATGAAGAGCAAGGGGGATATGGGGTCCCCTTGTCTTAGCCCTCTGCTGCTTGTGAAAAAACCCACCGGCTCACCATTAACCACCACTGATAATCTGACCGTAGAGATGCAAGCCTTAATAATTTTTCTGAATTTAGCAGGAAAACCAAATTTAATTAAAACTTTGTCTAGAAAAACCCAAGAGACCTTGTCAAAGGCTTTATTCATATCAAGCTTAAGGACCATATTCATTTTTTTATTATTGTCCATAGAGTGTATGGTCTCATGTACCATAATCACTCCATCTTGGATAATTCTGCCTTTAATGAATCCACTCTGTTGCCTTGAGATTAAATCATTCATAATAAATTGTAGCCTGGTAGCAATGATTTTGGTGAAAATTCTATAGATAACATTCACGAGGCTAATGGGTCTGAAGTCCTTGAAGTCCTTAGCATCCATTTTTTTTGGAGCAAGCACAATGTGGGTGTTATTCAGCTCTTTCAAAAGATCCCCATTTCTATAGAATTCATTCACCGCTCTGAGAAGATCATCTCGAACATATTTCCCAAAATTTCTGAAAAAAGTTAATAGAAAAACCATCCGGGCCCGGAGCTTTGTCGCCTTCTAAAGTAAACATAGCTTTTTGCAGTTCTTCAAGTGTGACAGCTTTAGTGATATCTTTAAATCTCTGCTCCTCAATTTTGCCTTGGGGAATAGCCTCCAACATGAAAGAAATTGCCTCATCAGCAATGATATTCCTCTCATTAAGTAGTTTTTTATAGAAATTGAGAGCTTCCTCTTTGATGTTGTTGGGATCTTTTATAACATTGTCGTTACTTCATTCACATTAGGTAAACTATTTTATAGCTTTAAAATACGGTTAAAATAGGCAAAAATGTCCACTAGTGCATGTCTACTGTTACGAGAATGAGAGGGGAGAAAATTCCCACATGTGTTCAAAATTGAGCCCGTCACGGACCTTCCCAAGGCCTCAAACCCGTCAAAAAAGGTTGTGTAAAAATTTTCATGTCAAAAAAATCAAAATGTAAAAATCATTTGACAATAGACAACTGCAAGTTACTTTTAAAATATCAAAAGAAGGGCTATTGTGAAAAACACCTATCAACAATTTGTGTGAAATTTTTAAATCTTAAAAAGTATTTTTGATTAATTCTACAAACGTAAATCTGATCTAGCTCTCCAAGATCTACTTGTGACTCACGATACGTTAGACAAGGCGTATTAATAAATCACCAGAAGTTTTAATATAATAAATATACTACTACTATAATACTATTAAGGTCAAATCCTAAGTTTTTAGCAAGTTGGTGATGCCAACTTAACGAATACTTGAGCACAAATACCTAAAAACTAAATATTTAATATTATTGTTTAGGGTTTTGGCCTTTAATTGAGATACATTCAAATGTTTTAGTTTTCTACCTTGTATTTTTCTCTCTTCTTTGTTGTAAGAGTTGCCTTTAGAGGTAGAGAACATAGCTAGGATCGACTTACGCACAACTATTTTCCCACTTTGGTGCTTGCACAACATGATTTGGAGCAGGACCAAGAGCGTAGAGTGTCCACAAGCTCATATATGGGCTGAGATAGATATCTAAGGTTAGAGCGAGCTTGGAGAAAAGAGTTGAACTAGTCTCAAAGGGTGAATTCAATTAGTGACTCACAATGTAGTATGTTGAGCAAGCTCTATGGGAGTTGCGTCGGTGCCAAAGGGTGGGATGGGCTGGTAATGGTTTTGTTCTAGATCACTGGATCAATTCGATATCGGTGTGTAGACAAGCCGAGAGGATAAGATGATTGGATTGGCTCGGTTTATATGTAATGAAGAAGGAGCTCAGGGAAAAAGTATTTGGGTTTTACTTTTAGGCAAAACAAAGGTTGAGTCACTTGAGGAGCTCACCCATTATGACCCTTGTAAAGAAGAATAGAGATAAGTGTCAAGATGCTCCCTAATGCAAAGGTTGATTGGACCTATCCGAGATGGCATAATGCAAGGAAGACGAGAGGAGTTTACTGTAGAAAGGGCCAACATGAAGAGATAAGCTTCTTTGTCCATTGAAAGAACCCCTCCAAGTCATCATTGGTATCTTCTCTCTAACCATTGTTCAATAGTAGTGATGTGGAGACCAACAAGAATTTTATATTTACGCTTGTTTTCACATATATGCCTAAGGAGTTGAGGAAGAGGGTTGTGAATAGATTTAGGGAGAATTAAGAAGCGTGTGTGCGTTTAGCATAGTAGTCTAATTTAACAATACATCATTTGATTGTAGTAGATATGAATGTATATTGTGTAGGAGGTGAAGCTCTTGGATTTGAAATCTAGCCAAGAATATCTCGATATATCTATCGGTGACATAGTTAATGTCATTGTTTGAAGTATGGATGCACATTTTCTTTAATTTAGTTAGAAAAAATCTACTTTAATGCATTTTATTGGTTAAATTTTACATGGTATTTGTGTGTTTATTGATATATGTGTCTTCTTGTCTAATTTCAATTGTTTATTTATGTATTAAATTTATTTAATACTTATTTTAGTTATGATGATTTTTAGGAAATAAAAAATATTGCAAATTTAGACTTTTATTACATCATAATTTGATTATTTTACCAGTTTAAATGCATCTTAATTTTACACCATTCTGATTGAGGGGTCATTTTATTTGGATTATTGAATTTTTCCTTTTATTTAAGGTGTAAATCAATTGGTACTTTTAAAAAAAAAAATCTTAATTTTTATGATGTGTATACTTGATTTAATGAAGAGTAAAATATTCATACCGCTTTTCATCATCTAAAGACTAATTCACTATTTACCCTTTGTAATAAAATTCGACCAGCCCTTCAAATTCGATCCCTTTTCCAAATATCTTTCGTGATTTACAAAGATCTCTTAGGAGAATACTTGGAAGATGTTAGGTGCATACCTATACTAACCTTCATAAGTGCATGCCCACTAGTGCATGTCTACTATTCCGAGAACGCAGGTGAGGCACATAAATTATGGGGTAAACCTTATTGATCTCGTGTCTTTAGTATTTTGTTTTGTATTTGTTTTTTTCCTCCATGCATTGTCTTCTCTTTGACATTAATTTTAAATTAAATTATAAAAGGAAAACGCTCTTCATTTATACCTTTATACCTTTATAGTTCATAATTCATACGTGTCATGATTTAATTGAATGATGGGTTGAGCGTGCAACGGGATTACACTTTGTAGAAAAACATGTACTTTGTTGACGTGACACGTCCTGACTCGGACTTACATGCTGACTCGGACTGAGTCGGACATACATGTTCATCGGCAGGGTTCTGCTTTGACCTTAGATACTATCCGCGCAGACAACCTTTGATCGAGACAGCTGTAGGAAACGAACGTAGAATTTGTAACTTAAATCCCTTGCACATTTTCTTCGCTGTCTCCATGACACCATTTGCCTGCGATGAGAAACGCTCTAGTGATGGTTTTGTTTTTGCAGCATCGACGTTCGTGGTTTTAATTGGTAAGATCGATTACGTCTGCCTTATTTTTGGATTAAGTTCGCCGAATCTGAGTGTAATAATTTGAGTGCTTCAAACTTCATGTGCAGGATCATATGGGGCGGGGACGGGCGCAACAGTAAACAAATCCTCGTGCATGGTTTGCTCCGTAGGATTTGCCCTTCCGCTGGATCGGTCTGCGTCCCTCAGCGCCTCCGCGGGCAGAGACGGGAGCTTCTGTGGCCGAACAGATTGTAATTTCGACGCCTCTGGTAAGGGCTCCTAGCCTCCTACATCACTGGTGACTGCGCCAATGTTTTGAAGTGCAACCGGCAACACCAATTTGTATATATATGTTAGACTCTGTTATAAGTTGGCCATTAATTCAAGGGCAGCCCAATTTGTATATATATGTTAGACTCTGTGTTTCTGCCTATATGCTTTGTTTGGTAATTTAACAGGGATGGTTAGTTTGAAAAATTCTTGGCGCTTCCAACTTATGAAAGGATTTGTCTTTTTTCCTTTTTTAATTTGAATGTTTGGAGGTGAATTTCTTTTCCAATTTCTGCTGGCTTGAGTTCTTAATATGATTACACTCTAGACTGCCCAGAAACACCCAGTACCGGGTACAGGGGTTAAATTTGACGCCACCTGTGCCTGTCAAACAATTTTTGTACCCACAGGCCCTGGAAAATAATGTTATTTTTATACTATTAATAAAATATAATATATAGATATATACTATTTAGAATATATACAATTATATTTTACACCCTATATAAAAATGACGGTGAAACTTAAAACATGGTTACATGTGTGAAATATTTACAAATATTTTACCTACATGAAAAAGCCCTGGGTCAAATTTAACCGTACGGGTACCGGGCCTGTGGGTACACAGGCCCTACAGCGTTTCCCACATTGTGGGTTCTTTAAGTGCAAAAATTAAATAAAACTTGAGGTCTTTGACTGAAATTGAACATTGGAAAGTTCGTGTGAGATTGAATATTACCAAATAGGCTCTAGAAGGGTCAAGATAGATGAAAAGGACTTCATTTAGTTGACTTATTGTTTGAGTGCTTTCTTGTTGCTCCTCATGGGTCCTTTATTCTGCGGTTAATTTGGAAGGCATGGGAACAAGTGAAGCACTTGGTGGTTGGGTATCATGTCTTTTCTTCGTTTGACACTAAGTGCCAACCCTGCAAATCAATTTTGTCGAATCTGAAATATAATGACAAGATCCTTGCCTACAAGAGACTGCTCTGCCCTGCTTTGGTTTGAGAAAGGAATTAAAATATTTCATGACTTGTACAGATTTGGGAAGTGGATGGAATGGAGAGACCTGAAATCTTTCTATAAGCTTCCTCAATCTCAGTTCATGCATACAATGCTCAGAAATGCTTTCAGAGCTCCCTCTACTAGACTAATTATGAAGGATGAGAATAACTTTTGGGATACTATGAGGTGGCTCAAAGGCCCCTTCTTCAAGAGGCTACCTCCAAACAACTCTATGAAAAGATTGCCTTCTCCCCAAACCTTTCAGTGGGCCTTAACAATAAGTGGAATGTTTGTGAGCACATTAGTAGATTTCTTTCTAATATTTTATAGGTTGTTGAGACTATAAGCTTGTTGTTTTCTTTATATATATATATATATATATATATATATATATATATATATATATATATATATATATATATATATTACTTTTTCAAAATATATTGTACGAATGTATCCACAGCGTACCGTAGCCGAGGTTTTTAAAATTTTGCCATTTCAGCGTACCGTACCCGTACCCATACCGAAACAGTCTAGAAATTTACACTTGATCCTTACTAGGGATGGGCTTAGGAACACGGAGATGGAAGGTGTACAGTTTGAAACTCATGTCATGTCACGCAGCTTGATCCAAACCCTTTGGGTCTGTTTTTGTCTCCATTTAGGGCCTTAGACATCTAGGATTTTCCGTTTTTGTCAATATAGTATCTATGTATACTGTTCTATTTTGACAGAGCTGCATTAGGCACTTCCCATTGTGAACTTTTTGTGAGGTACCTTGGCTCAATTTTGGTCTCTACCGGACATTAGTATTTAAGTTAAAAGTCAATAAAATTAAATTGAACTAGGCTACAGTTTTGAACTTTTTAATATATATGTTTTTAATAGCATTTGCAGCTAACTGTGGGTTCTAATATAAGGTATTTTAAAATGATAGCTGTTTGTCATAGCTCATGGTTTCCATTGATTTAGATTCATTACATCTTCATGTGCCCATAAGATGGTTGCATTGATTTTGACTCTTGTTACCCTGAATTGTGCATTGATCCATTAGGTCTTCATGTTCCCATAAGATGGTTGCATTTGATTTTGACTCTTGTTACCCTGAATTGTGCACTGATTTACATTCCTTAGGTGTTCATGTTCCAATAAGATGGGTGCATTAATTTTGAATCTTGTTATGCTGAAATGTGCACTGAAATAGTTCATTAGGTGTTTATGCACCCATACAATGCTTACATTGATTTTGACTCTTGTTATACTGAATTGTCTTTACAGATTTCAACACTACTACAGATTTGAACAATGGAAGCAAGCCTGCCAAGAGTTCGGATCTTATAGTTTCCTTTGGAGAAATTCTCATTGATTTTGTTCCAACTGTGTCTGGCGTTTCGTTAGCCGCCACACCCGCCTTCAAAAAGGCTCCAGGTGGTGCACCAGCCAATGTTGCTGTAGGGATCGCCAGACTTGGTGGTAATTCAGCTTTCATTGGGAAGGTATTGTATGCAAATTACATTTATCGTAGGGCAACTTGATAAGGTAGTTCAAGTTCAGTTACCAGGAAATTCATTTAAGTTCAGGGTTCTGTACCTTAATATGTTATGGAATTCTGTAAGGTGTGGTCAAAATAAATTCAAATTGATCTGAAGTGAGCCTAATTTTTTTAATTTTCCCACAAAGTACTTATCTAGTTGATTTCATTTGCTCCATTTTAAATTATGCCACAGACTAGTTATCAATTCACTGATTAAACATCTTATACTTTTGCTGATGCATGCAAAAATCATGAAAATTTCTACATACCACACTTTTTTCCTGTTTTATTCTTTATCCTTTCGTATTCATGCACCATGCTCATAAATATGGGGATGTGTTTGCAGATGTCAGTGTCTAGGCTACCCTAATAATATAGGAATGTTATCTAACTTTCTATAGGAGTTGTCATTGGATGGGAACAATTGGTTTGTGGTCATTTATCCAGTTGCAAATAAAGCCGTGGTATTGAAGAAGGCAGGGGTGGTTGGGATTTAAGTTCTAATGTGGTGATTACTTTTAGGAATTAAAAGCTACGCTATGTGGATTCCTTCTTTCGGCTACCCTAATAATATAGGAATTTTCTCTTTCTATAGGAAATGCCCTTGGATGGGAACAATTGGTTTTTGGTCATTTATCCAGTTGCAAATGAAGCCATGGTATTGAAGAAGGCAGGGGTAGTTGGGGTTTAAGTCCTAATGTTGTGATTGCTTTTAGGAGTTCAAAGCTATGCTCTGTGGATTCCGTCTTTCTTATATGCCATTCATCTGGCATGCTTTAGAGTATTACTCTTTTGTTACAGCTTAAAAGCTAATCCATATGATCTCTTCTTTGCTTGTTAAATTACAGAGATGAGTTAGGGTATCCATTTCTATTTATTTATTCTCCTTATGATAGGCCAGCAATAAATCTCAAATGTTTACATTCTTGGCAGGTTGGGGATGATGAGTTTGGGCATATGTTGGCTGGAATTTTGAGGGAAAATGGAGTGGATGACAAGGGGTTATTGTTTGATAGCCATGCTAGAACAGCACTTTCCTTTGTGACATTGCGTGGTGATGGTGAACGGGAGTTCATGTTTTATCGTAATCCCAGTGCTGACATGCTCTTGATGGAGGCTGAACTTGATAAGGACCTCATCCAACAGGTACGCCTTTAGTGAAAATCCTGGAATTGTCACAGGTAAGCATAACTTGAAAATTTAATTATAAATTCTCTTTTGATGCCAGATCTTTGATTTTTTTGAAAAATAAAGAAAGATGATCAAGCAAAAGATTTTAAATTTGATTTAGTTCAAATTCCTTAGGATATTTTGTCTATTTTGGAACTAGAATTAATGCCCATAATCAGAATTATGCAATTTGTTTGAGCTTGTGATGGGAATTTTTGGGTGATAGAAACCTTGTCATTATTTGTTGTTGAGAAACTCTTGTGGGTGATATAAACCTCTCCTTTTGGTGATAGAAACCTTATTAGTTGTGGCTGAGAAAGAGTGCAATTGTAATGTTTCTTGTTTTCAGGCACAGATTTTTCATTATGGATCAATAAGTTTGATTACAGAGCCATCCAGATCAGCTCATTTTGCAGCTATGAAAATGGCAAAAGATGCTGGAGCTCTCTTATCATATGATCCCAATCTTAGGTTGCCATTGTGGCCCTCTCCAGGGGAAGCTCGGGAATGCATTTTCAGCATCTGGGATCAGGCAGATGTGATTAAGGTGCTTGTTATTAAGATTTTCAATGGTATCTTAACAAAATTGATTTCATACATCAAAAAGAAAATGTTACAACCTAAATACTCTGTTTCATATGAGGCCATTCTTTCCCTGACAATCTATCTCACACATAAATTGATAGTGCTAAAGAAGCATTAGTTTTTGTTTCTACAGGTGAGTGACAATGAAGTAGAATTTCTCACAAATGGGGAAGACTATGAAAGGATGAAGTAATCGATACCCTTATGCATCCAGGACTCAAGTTGCTTCTTATAACTGAGGGAAAAAAAGGATGCAGTTACTATACTAAGGTAGCACCTGTGAACAATTCTGGGTTTATAATAAAATTGTTAGTATTTTCATGGCTGTTGATGCTGTTTCTAATGATAAATAGTATCAATTATAGTTGATGCTGAAATGTAGTTATGAAAAGAAAACAGAGTCTAGCATGACAGTGCTCATACTTACCAAGGAAGAATAAAATAAAATTGTTTCGGACATATAACTAGTAATTTGTAAAGACAAAGTTGTCGTCCTGATTATTTTGCTAAAATTTTATACGTTAGGAGCAGTTGAGGTTGCCATATTCTATTTTCTGATCAACCATTTATTTTATATGGGATTTTCGGGGAAAGTAAATGGCATTGCAGTGGATACTGTTGAAAAACCGGTGCTGGTGATGCATATGTTGGGGCATTTCTTACTGAGCTGGTCAAGGATATGTCATTGCTTGAGGTAACTGTAGCCTTCATTGTTCCACTATGTATTTGCTTGTGTAATTTGAAATTGAAGAGGAATGCATCTTTGATGCACAAAGATAGTTGTATTTTTGTGTTCGTTAGTTTCAATTTTTAGAACAATGAATGAGCATTGTTTTCACAGTAGCTATAGCACATTGAAAAATTGACCAACCAGTGAGAAAACAGTACCCAAAATATGAGATAGATAGAAGCCTATGTTTTTACCATGCATTTATAAAACTTCCATGATAAATCTTAATAAAATGCACGAAGATACTCACCTATTGCGGAAAAAGGTTTCCATATTTCTGTACTTAATCATTTTGACTAATCATCACATTCACAGAATGAAAAGAGGTTAAAAGAAGTACTGCTATTTGCCAATGGTGCTGGTGCGCTAGCGACAACAAAAAGGGTGCGATTCCTTCATTGCCTGACAGAGCTGCTGTAATGAAACTCATAAGCAAAAGCAAATTGTAGTGTGCATGTACGGCACATATTGGATAGTCTTCGGCTTCTACAGGGGTGTGTTGTATTGGGGAGTTATTGTGCTTTCAAGTTTGAAGTACTCGTTCAAACTATTGGATTATGTATGGTTAAAAGTCATTTGATATCATGGAATTTGTTTTGGAGGCATTTTTGGTCAGACACCATCATAGATATCTCCATCATTTACATCAGAGTTCATTTTAATTTATCTATGCAAATCTATCTTCTTAAATATTTCACACCTGTATGGATTTATCTAAATAAATCTATGATTAATACAGATATTCTATATGGAAATGGTAATGGCAATTTTTATTAATGTGCACGTTTTGGGGTGCAGAACAATGGTCAAATGGAATGGGTTGTGTTAATGAGTGAGGAAAACAAACAAACAAATGCAGGTCTGAGTAGGAGTTAATTTACACTTGTATGCTTGTGGAAAATGAAAATGAAATTAAAAATTAAAAATGTTGAAAGCCAAGCAAATGAGAGCACCCAATTCTTCTTCCATATGTCCGAAATCATGTTTCTTTTCTGCTCTTTTAGATTCAATTATCTGTCCATATGTCTTATTCTCCTCTTTTACATTCGATTCTCTTTCCATCTTTCCAAATCATGCTTCTTCTCTTCTCTTTTATGTTCAATTCTCTGTTCTTGTGTCTGAAATCATGCTTTCCAACTGCTTTACATTCAATTTTCTGTTTGTATGTCTGGAATCATGCTTCTTCTCTTCTCTTTCACATGTAATTTTCTGTCCATGTCTGAAATCATGCTTCTCCTCCTGTTTTACATTCAATTCTGTCCATATGTCCAAAACAGGCCTCTTCTCTTGTCCTCTTTCACACTTATACAAAAACACCAATATTCAACTAAATTTTTGTATGTCCTAAATCATGCTTATATTTGAATGCCTGCCTTCTTTATAACATTCAAATCTGTGTCTGAAATCATGCTCCCTCTCTCTTTTGCTTTCATCCATTCAATTCTCTGTCAATAAGTCTCAAATAATGCACCTTCTCCTCTCTTTTACATTTGATTCTGTCCATATGTCTAAAATCATGCTTCTTCTCCTCTCATTTACAGTCAGTGTTTGTTCATGTGTTTGAAATCATGCTTATTATACACAATGTTGTGACAATCTAATAAATGATTAAACAATAAATTTAATGTTTAGTAACCCTATTTTGCATTAGAAATAAATTTTATTTTATTTCAGGGACACTCCATCAGACCCCTTTTCTCTTATTATTTTCATAACTTTCCCCATTATTGAGGGGTAGAATGACCATTTGCCCAAATCTTGCATGAAATCTATCAAGAGTTGGGGAGATGGGAATTAACCACTCTGAAATGGCGCATTGCACTTGGACATGGATCATGTCCACAAGAAGTTCAATCTCTCTGAAAATTCTGTTGTTTCTTAGGCCCCACCCCCGTTCACACCCACCCCCAACCCCAAGATATGCTAAAACTATTTCCTTTTAAATTTATTAAGTAAAATTTAGTTCAATTAACACAATATTCAAGTGAATGAGGTTGTTAGAGTTGTACAAGCAATTATAAGGTGCAGTGAAGGGGTGTATCTAACTTGGGATTGCAAGGCATGTATTTAGAGGTGATTGATTGGGATTTTTTTGGGATTATGAAGCCACAAAGGAAGAGAGGACAACTATGAACAAGAAAATGTACTCATTCCTCAACCAATCAACCGTTATGTGAGTAGGAGGGCCACTTCCATTGTGGTGTTGCCCCCATTAGTATAAGAATCATCAAATAAATGGGGTTTATATGTTGGCATAAAACAAACCTACCAAGCAATGTGTGTAACAATAATTGAATTGATATGTGTAACAATAATTTAACGGGAGATTCTCTTGGATGTAAAATGTGGAAGCTAGCACAAGGGCCAACAGTTGAATTCCAATTTTGCTCAATGAAATGTTGTCTCATGGAATGAATATATCACAAGATATGATCTCCAAGAACTTGGTGATCAATACCAAAGTATATTCAATAAAAAATTGTTGGCAAGTGTAACGCCAAACTCAATTTCAAAGCAAGATACAATAGTCATGGTTGCTATCTCAGACAAGCTTTCAAAATGGGGGCGCAAGATAAGGAATGGAAATTATTTGACAAAAAGCATCATACTCTCCACGACAAGCCGTGTTGCATCCCATCGACTACAACCGAGCTCCGAGTGAGGTGATCAATCCTTCCAGACTCTAATCTTCGACCTTGTCCGAGCCCCTACGAGCTGTCAAGCACCTGCAACCAAGCAAAACGGCGCACAAATCAAGCAAATACAAAATCATTCAAAGCGGCGGTCAAACATATTCAAATTCGGTTTCTCAGGTGGAAACCCTAAAACGCCTTCCTTCTAGCTGCAGCCACGTGGACCTCTATCTCAATGCCACGTCGCATTTTAAAAGGGTTAGCATTTTTGAATGTTCTTAATGTTTTAATTTAATTCCTCTGGTTTGTAGGACATTTTTTTAGTCCGCCTTAGTAGTTGTCGGGTAATCCACTAGGAGTGGGTAGGTGCCGTGTTAGAACCCCTAGGCCCTCTAAACCATTTTTCCGTATATTGAAACTTGGCGGTTCTTATAGCGGCACCCGCTAAACTTGGCGGCCTGAAACTCCGCTAACTGCACTAGTCATAGCAGAACCACCCTCTCCCACACCCCTCCCAAAGTTAGCGAGAAAAACACTAATTTTGAGCAATTTTTCTTCTCCCGCATCGCTTAAAAAAGTGATTATGGGACACTTTTGTAAAGGCAGGGGTACCTGAAAGTGTATTTTTCCAACTTTTTAAAGCAATCTTTTGTGTTTTTTCACATTGTGAGCCATTTTAAGCTATGCAGGCCACCAGGGCCTCCCAAAGCAAAAAAATACTTGTCATACAATTTTTCTGCATAGTCAACTACAATATTGTATTTTCCATGTATTTTTGCATTGTTTTGTGCTAACAAGCCATCTAGTTGGGAACAGTCTAACCACCCACTATGACAACAATGCTCCAAAATTCTTCTTTCCCGACTCACAAATTGATCCATGGCAAAAATTACATTGCGTGGAAGACCAAAATTCAACTCAACTTGAGTTTGAAGAAATTTGGTTGGTTGTGAATGGTTCCGTAACCAAATCAGAAGCTTATGTAGCTCAACATAGGAAATTTGACAAGGCCAAATTATTAATCTTATTCATAGTGTTTTATGATGTACAACCCCACATTCGAGATGTCAAAACAACCAAAGAAGCGTAAGATAAGTTAAGCATAGTGTATGAGGCCCAAAATAAGCATATCATCTTTCACTTGCAAAGTCAATTACTTACATTGAAATTCAAGCCGAACGAGAAAGTGAAGGCTTTCTTGTGGAGATTCGTAGCATTAAGGGATTCACTTCTATCCCTAGAAGAGAGGTTTCGATGATGCTCTTGTACCCATTTTTCTAAGAGCATGTAGGCGAGAAAAATTGTCAAGGGACAAATTTGTGGGTTTCTTGCCAACGCTCTAGGAATCTAAGTCCCTCTACTTAAACGATGCGCTTTCGTATATACATGCACAAGTATGGTGAGTTTTCTTCGGGTTGGCCTTGCAGCCGAGGATCTAATAGGGGCACTGTACGATAGAAAAGTGACATGCGAGTATGAGAATCTACAAGTAGCTCTTCTTCATACCCGACCTCCCGAGGTCGTGTTGAGACAACTGGTGGAAATGGAATATATGTGGATATAGACAAACTAGTTGGGCAATCTTATATCCTCAACACGCAATAATGGAATCTGCGAGTCTAAGGCAAAGAAAGCTCTCCTAACCTGAATTAGTGTAATGGATCATTCAGATATAATAGCTGCTTGGAGGCTCCAATCAATGTCGAGCTCTGTCGAGATCCTATTTATTGGCTGTTGGATACGTGGAAAATGACCTGTAGGTGTTTCATGTATATTTCCAGACAAGGTCATGGAAAATGGTAATGAGAGGTGTAGTGGATTTGTAGGAAACTATGGGTGGTTTTCTGGTCTAGCCCAGAAAATATTAGCTTGATTGGCTTCTATGTTTAATGCAAAAATTACGTTATGATGTCTGGCGGGAGTGGTGAGGATCTAAATACTAGTGTGTGTAAACTGGTGTCAATACTTAACTAACTAGCAGGCCCGTTGGGTTGTGGGACCTAGGGATCACAACCATGAGTTCGTGGTTGTTGTGGACCTGTTATGGTCATGTGAAGAATCAATCTCTTCTTCCGACTATCCAATAGTCATAAGCCTTTTCGGCTTCTATATTTAATATCAGGAGTTGTGCGATCTTCTCAGAATACCTTACGGGTGTTTTGGCAACTTGTATACGTAAGCATGTGTCTATGTCGATGAGAAGGTCTCCTGTGTTTGGTTGCGGAACTAATGGATCACAACCAAATATTTGTTCTCTTTCGGGTTCTTGTATGGTCATGCAGATATCCTATCAAGGCAATCTATAGTTGGGTTGACTTGACCAGAATATGTATGCTTTGTTGTCTTTAATATTCAATTGTCTCAATTGTTCACTAATTGCTTGTGGGTTTATTGTCATTTGGAAGACCTGAATCCTAAGCCCTTGATCTATATCCGTTAACGTTGTGAAGAGATTTGGTTGAGGTACTACCGGCTTGAATACGTAATCCCTGGGCTCTCTGGGTCCCGTAATTGTCATGCAAGAGATGATTCAACCTTAACTGAAATGAGTAAACTAGCTATGAAAGATATATCTACACTATGCTTATATTCCTTTTATTTTTGTATTTTCAATGATGCGTATTTGAATGAAATTAAAAGAAAAAGTTATTCTAATATATTCAGATAATGGACAATTAATCTAATAACATAATTAAAATAAGCAAGTTAGCCTTGATATAGTTATTTGCACATGCACTTGTGAATTTATCTTCAAATATTTAGATAACTAACTAATCTAATCAAAATACCTTGATCTTACCTCGAAGTGAGGAATAAATCACAGCTTCTTAGAAGCTATCATTCCCCACAGCTTCCCTGGTAATACTAAAAGCAAGCTTTAACTGAAATAAAATGATTTGCTACTCTATTTGATATATTGTAACTACAACTTTGATAGCTCAAACCTAGAGTTTTACAAAACAATGGTAAATCCAATTGTGTTGTGACTTGTCCCCTCAGTGTGATCTCTTCATTCCTTCATGTTCTCGTGAATCCAGAAAAGTTTGAATGTGATAGCGTCAGCAGAAGATGATACTCGAACAATGGCAACTTTGGATATAAACTAAATACAATGCAAGTAAGAGAGGGATAGTGCAAGTGAACAAAGCTTGACTATGTGATTCCTAGCAGGATTTATTGTGGGGATACAATGCAAATATACTAAGAATTCTGGGATCTATTTCTTGTGACAAAACAACAACCTGCAACTCTAAGATTATCAAATGAACTCTAATCTAGAACTGAAACTATCTTATGCTAAGCTGACTATGTGTAGGATAGCAATGGAGCAAAATGAAAGTGTGAAGATCAAATGATCTCTAAACCGAGAAAGGAGAGGCTGAGAATTCATGCAAAATCTAAACCTATTGAAACTTATGGAAGAACTTCAAAACACACTAAATAATAATTCATAGAGGGAGAGGGGCCATTTTCTTGTAAACAAGTTGGGTATTTATAGCATTTGGATTTACCAGAGGGTAAGTTTGAATTGAACTCTTCTAATATAAACAAAGAGAAATCACTATTTACTAGGCGGCCAAAACATAAATGCAAGCAAGAGTGGTTGAGAAATGCGGGTGCAAATTGAATTTTTACGTTTGACAAAATCGTTGGAACGTTCTAGAAAACGCGCACAGAAACCTCCCTCCGCCCTATGTAGGGCGGCGATTATGAACCGCCGCCCGCGGTCCTCAGTAACTTAAAGACTAAAATGCAAGGAAAAGGGGGGTAGAGGTTAGAACAAAACATGCAAAAGATGGACAAGGCTTTTTAGGATGCAAACGTATACTTAGCGAGCTTTTTTGGATTCCGAACACCTTGTGAAGAGATTTGAATCATCATTGGGGTTTTTGTAACCTCTCTCCGTGATAGTACCTACATTTTTGGGTACGTACATATTGCCCCCTCGGAGAAACATTTTAGCCATGAAGAGGCATAAAATGGTGGGTCCAGTATTGGGCCCAAATGAGGAGTTAGAAGCTATATCTTGACACGCCCGTGTGCCGAAATGTCGCCATCCGAATTCCCCCTATCTGTAAAATGAAAAAAGGGACTCAAGTGTAGATAGATAAAATAAATTGAAAAATAAATACTAAATTAAAATGAAATAAGGACTTACCATTTGCACGAGGATAAGAACTTACCTCCATTGGCGCTCCAACTCTACGTAAAAACACTCAAAACAAGATTAGAATATTATATATATATATATATATATCGAGCTCATTTTCCTATATTGGACAATATATATATATATATATATATAGATCATGATCATGCCTCAGCTCATTTTCCTATTCATCAATTTATCATTTTTAAACCTAAAATGTAAAAATGTTGAAATTTTGGCAATTTTTGAAATGTTCAAATGGATTCCAGGGGCGCCCATAGGGTAGGTCTTTATTTTGTCAAAAATGATGTATTTTTGCAAAATGTTTTTAGGGCTTTGGGGGCATTTTGTGAGATCGTGACCATGCCTCGGAAGGTGGCGGACATTGATCGGTAGTTCCTCGAACAAATCTCGGATGTATTTTTAATTGTTTTTATTTTTGACATTTTATATGTTTTTGATTTTTTCTAAACCTAAAATGTAAAAATGTTGAAATCTTTGTTTTGGGGGAGCGAGACACTCTATTATTTGGAGGATTGGAAATGTTAGTTTTAAATGACTTATTTTCATCTGGAATGCAGACCGGAATACCTTTCGGTCTCAGTGTTAGGGGTGAGTGAACTATCACCACAGGACGCCTATATCTTGGGGGTTCGATTCTTAGGAGGTCTTAAATAGCTCTCGATAGTTCAATGGGCTACCTACATGGGAGATGTTGTCTCCATGGGCTCGAAGAAGGGGGTGAAGGTTTGTTCCATTGTTGCTTCTCCTATCCCTATGATCCATAAGGCTATTATGGGTATCTTGGCCTCGCGGTTGATTAGGGACAAGGGAGGGGATACTCTCTTATATTGCTGGGCTCCCATTATTACACAGATTGAGGCCCATGGCCGTGTTTACGCTTGGGGAGAAGACATTCTTGGGACCACCTACCATGATTTATATAGGGTGGTCAGATTACAGGGGTAGTCATTGAGTCACCCTACTCTAGTTATGAGTTGGGTGTATGAGTGCATCATCCCTTATGGGAGAGGTGTACATGTAGAGGATCTGGGGCCGTCGGTGCGGCGAGGTGGATAGGGATGACTGTACTCAAGACACCACACTAGTCGGTGGCTTCTCTAACTATTACGGACATGAAGGCCACTCCTTATCAGGCCATGTCATGGTTATGGGGAGAGGAGACACATACACCGATTTCTGTTATTCCACAGTCGAGTTAATAGACGGGACATGGAGGTTGGAGAATCACCCGTTTGATAGAGTACATCGATTTTGGCCTCCTCTACATTGATATGTTTCCTCCAGCAGGGGGCAGGTATGCAGTGCATTCGTGAGGCCAGGGGAGGTCCTAGAGGCCGAGGTTGGACCATGGTTACTCTCGGAGTTCCCATTGCAGTTAAGTAGGTGGTTCGTGCTCAAGGGGCAGTTAGTGCTCCTCGAGCACCCTTACTTATGATCGGAGCTGCTCCTGCTCATAGTGGAGAGGGAGATGAGCCCATTGATGTGGACTCAGACTCTGAGGAGTTCACTAGAGAGGAGATAGAGGAGGAGACGGTAGGAGGCGAGATGGTGGGACGACCGAGGAGGATGAGAGCGATTCCAAGTGGCATGACACTCAGGATATCCTGAGGCCGAGAGGGCGGAGGAGAACGCAGAGAAGGTGACCCTGATCTCAGAGGAGTTACCTTCTCAGGACATTGGGGAGATGATGAGTCTATGGCAGGACGTCATTTCTTTCCTGATTTGGGGAGGTTCCATGATCCATGGCAACATCAGCGGTGTAGATCCTTGGGACCTACCTAGATGCTGGGAGATCCGAGTGAGTTACTACTCTTTTCTCGACCTTGCTTTAGCTAGAAATGTTTAGTTGATATTTCTCTTTTGTTGTTTCGTTTGTTTTTACTTTATTTTTGGTGATTTTCTAACTTTTTATTTCTCTCTTTTTATTTGCAGTGACTATTGAGGGATGGTGAGACTTGATTCACCAAGTGTGCATGGACACCTTATTGCTCCCCTCAAAGAGTACTCAAGCCGAGCTTTGATCTTACTGGACGTTGGAGAGCCCTCGAATCGGCCGACATACTTGATGTGTTTGCCCCTATCTGGAAGGTGAAAAATTTAGTGACCTCTCTTCGTATTGAGCTGGGTGGATATAGGACTGTTGAGCGCTTGATGAGGAGGAGCCGTTCTCACATGATGAAACCTCGGCTCTGGCCATGATCGTGAGCCCTCGGTTCATTCAGCGTTGTTGTATCGGGAGTCCTAGACGTGGTCGTGCACCTTTTGAGGGATCCCACAGGGATTGAGAGACCATGGTGTCTTTTTGTAGTGATTTTTGTCGGATGTTTATACGAGTGTTTTTGTACTTTTCAAGCTCATTGAGCATTTTGACCATGCCTAGTGCATGATGGCATTGTATGTAAAACATGATTTATATATATATATATATATATATATATATATATATATATATATCTTTTTGGATCTAGATCTTCTTGTATCTAGAATTTTGTGATTCGTTTCCTATGTGTACACTAGATGTTTTTAGAATCTTTGTTTTTATATGCTTTTCATAATGTATGCAATGGATGAAAAGTGATAACAAATGTTGAACATAATGTTTCTCTTTTATTTGTTTTTGTAATACTGATATGAGATGATACAAACATATTGTAGTATTGAACTTTTGGCTTCTTTGGGCAATGTTCGTTGCTTCTTCTTGTTTTGGCAAAACGTGATGAATATATAGTGATAATGAGATGAACTTTCCCCATTCCTAACTCCACGCAACTAGTAAGATGCGAGGGCTCAACACCAAGAGTTGGGAAGGGCGCAAATTATATGAGTTTGAATGAATGAAAATGATGAGAGAAAGACAAAGTTTTGACAGAAATCAAATTTAAACCTGCGTACTTACTCCTACTCAAAACTACTACATAGTTCAGAATGCAACTTACTTTCCAATTTATCTAGACTTAGATCCATGGATGGCAATTTGGTTGACAAAATATGGTTTTGAGGATTTGATCTCTTTGGAATTTGGATACTTAATTTCACTTAATATACTTTGCTTTAAAATATTAATATTCACTAATTTGTGTGAATGGACCCCCTACACCCTGTCTCATGCTACTGGTAGGAAGCATGGGCTCATCACCGAAGGCAGGACATAGGTGAGTAAGGGAACTTCTTTCCTTTCTCAACCTCGTATCACTAGTAAGAGATGCGGGCTCATCACCGAAGGTTGGTGGGCAAAGAAGTGTGTAAAATAAAATATTCTATTTTGTTTAGTATTTTTGATTTAATTTGACATTTCTAATTTGTGATTTTGGAGTATCCTTGTTTCAAAGAGATGTAAGAAGGATATATGTGACACCAAGAAGCTTTTAGAATAGACCGTAGGTAAGGACAACTTAACCAAGTAGAAAAGAATGAGTATGACCAAGTATGCAGGCCTTGGTATGGTTTTTGTAAGACTTTGTCTGTCGAATTGATGAAATGATTTCAAAACTATTTGATGATATTATGAAAATTGAAGAGATATGATTTGAATGTTTTGCCAATGTTTTGAAGCTTATAATGAATTGCTTAAGAATAAGTTCATTGACCACAAAATTTACAAATGAGTAAAAAAATGAAACAACTAAGTGATTAAATGCAATGTAGGTAGATATAATATACAAATGGTGACACTGATGACCTATGCGTAAAACCATTTAAGATGCAAGGAATTGACAATTTCATTGAATTCCTCACCTTCTAATGTACACAAGAGATACGCACCATTTCCATAGTCTTTCATGACTCGATATGGGCCCAACCACTTGGGCTGGAATTTCCTTCCTTCGCCGGTTTTCTTATCAATCCGGTTGTCTAGTCTTAGAACTAGATCTCCCTCGTATATTTCTCGTTCGTAGACTTTTTGTTATATTTCCGGAACATTTGGTCAACATAGGCTCTGTGCCGTTGTTCGACATTTAGCCTGGCCTCATCAAGGCTTTCTAGTTGAGAGAGGCATGCCTCTCTATAGGCTTCTTCTCCCAAAATCCCTTGTAATGAGATGCGGAGACTAGGTATTTCGACCTCAAGCGGGAGGACTACTTCTACCCCGAATACTAATGAGAAAGGGGTTGCCCTTGTTGGTGTTCTTATTGATGTTCAATGGGCCCACAAGGTCGGCTAGAATTTTACTCAAGTAAAACTTTTTATGTTTAGGAAGCAGTCATTGAATATTTTACTATTTACATTATCATTGGAAGGTTTTGACATAACGGGATCATCCCATTCAATTGCATCATAATCAATTAAATATTGAATCACATGGTTAAGTTTTAAGAAATGATCGGTAAAGTGACCATTACAAATGTGATAATCACAATCTAGTTTTTCATCAAATTTATTGCCTTGAGGATGGATAAAATCCAACTTGATCGGTGGAGGAAGAGATACAAGGTTACTATTAAGGAGTTATTTTAACACCACCCGAGGTGGTATAGGAAATTTAGTAAAATTTCATTGAGGAGCTTGAAGTTGGAGCTTCATTGGTTGGGACACCTTTGCATTAACAATTGCCTTAGCATCAACTTGTGGTTCAATATGTTTACCCTTAAAAGTAGATTTACTTTGGAATTTATCATGAGATTGATTAGAGGCTTGATCAATATATTTGAGTGTTTCGTGGAAATTAAATTGCCTTCACGCTCATTAAGGATATGGCACTAATGATCAAAGGAATAAAAGGTATAAAAAATGAATGGATATTGGATAAGAGGAAAAAAGATTTGTAAAAAGAGGTTTGTAATTCGAATGAACTAGGAAATTGTTCATTTTATTAATATTAGTCTTATAATGCAAAACATAGTCACTAAGGTGCTCATTGGGTCCTTGTTTCATTTTATCCATTCGTGTATAGGATATTTTAGTACCAATATTAATATAAAAATGTGCCAAAAATTGATTTTATAATGGAGTAAAATATCATACAAAATGAACAGAAAAATCATAGAACCATTGCAATGCATAATCTTGTAAACTTCTAGGAAATAATTTTGTTAATAATATATCATCGAAAGAATAATCTAAGAAAGAAACATGAAATGATCTAAGATTTTCTTGTGGATATTCCTTTCCATTGAAAAGTGGAATTTTAGGTGAAACAAAACCAGTGGAAGAGGGTAAGATGCAAACCATGAGTGAGAGGACCGTGTAGAAGACATGAGGAATTTGTAGAAGAAGAGGAGGTAGTGGCACCCCATTGTAATTAAATAAATTGGTTTTGTAGATCACACACAAAGGATTTTAAGGTATGGATTCCGAAAAGGAATTCGGTTGAATATGAGAGATAAGAGGAGAAGAAAAATTAGTAGTAGACATGGGAACAAAGACATTTAGACTAGATGCTCCCACGGAAATGTTTAGAGATGAAATTAGAATGGAATATGTAATAATAGAGGAAGACTTTAATATTTGAAGCACACTCCCATGTGAAGCCCTATTGTGAGAAATTTTTGCAGCTAAAAGGACATCTAGGATTGGTTGTACATGACTAAAAATATCATGCAACTAAGTACATGATTGAGATAGAGTATCAAGTTGTTTTTTTTCAACATTAGTATCTTCATCATAGGAATGCTCACGGTCGTTAAACTTATATATATTCTAATATAACTTGAGTAGAGTGGGATAGAGGGTTTTAATCCATAGGGACAAAGGAGGCCATGACTATGGAAATCCTACGTGTACAGGGCAAGATTTCAAGATATTGTGGAGAACCAAACCAACCACTACGTGTATTGGGCATGAGATGTAAAATTTGGGGATACTAAGGTTTGGAAAAATGATTTAGGATAAATAAAGAGAGATCCAATGCACATCATATAATGTTGTGTTCACCAAATTATTTAGCCTAAATTGGTCAATATCTCGAGGTAGTAACAAATTGAATATTATCCTAATCAATTAGTTTCTAAGGATAATTGCAGAAATATCAATAATAATCATTAAACAAAGCTAAACAATGATAGATAATGAAACAAAATGCTAACAATGAGGAGGAGAAGGAGGCTTAGTTTATATCCCGGGGCTATGTGTTGATCCGATGATTGGAGATGGCTAGAAATGACCTAATTTAGTTATCTCTAAAACATCATCTTGTGGATCTTTCGGGACCTAAGCAGATGAAACGAGATAAAGCATACCACATCTAGGGAACTTTTTGTATGACCATGTCCTTTAATACTCTCTACTCTTGATACTTTATGGGTTTGTGTATTGTTCCCTGATATGTTCTTATGCATAAGTTTGGTTTCGACATTTTGTGATGTTTTTGTGTAGTTGATTGAACCTTTAAAACCCTAGGCGACTAAGGAGTCATGCAAAATAAATGTTAGGTGGGTTTTGTAACCCCTGTGCACTTTTGACGTTTCCACTATTCTCAAGAGGGCTCAAACTTCACATCATTCTCACCTAACATGTTATATATGGAATGTATGCAACCATATTCATAGCCATGAATTTGCAACAATGTAATTGCACTTGAACCTTTCCATAGTTTGAATTGACTTTGACAACGTGCCTTTTATGCTTACAAATATGAGTGGATGACTTCCCTAGAATGAGCATCCAGTAGTATGTGAGGCTCAATCAAGTCTTGGGATAACTTTTCTTGTGATCTCTCTTATTTTTTTCTCATTATAATGCTAGGTATCAAGTATAATGAATGCCTTCCTTAATGGGAGGTGAATAACTTTTTTATATATGTATTTTGGATCTGAAAACTTAGGAAAGGAAGACCAAAAGTGTACCAAAGATATTGAAATCAAGAGAATTACCATTAAAGGGAAAGGGACCAAACCAGATATGAGGGTCTATAATGTATGGATGTTATGGCCCATTCTAGGCACTTTGGTCCCATATGCATGTGTGAATGATTTGGGAATTAGAATTACAATGTGTGAGGGTATATCTTTATTTGATGGAGTAATATGACTGTGGCCCATTCTAGGCGCTTTGGTCCCAAATTAATGTGTGAATGATCTTGGAATTGGAATTCCAATGTGTGAGGGTATATGCTGATTTATGGAGTAATATTACCATTATACGAACAACTAGGTTGTGTAATCAAGAAAGAATGAACAAGATATAGCTAGGGATAGGATAATTGGTCAAATTGAGCAGGTTTGGACTATTACAAGTGTGTTGTACAATTTGAGTTGTTGCAAGACATGAATTACCACAATGAGTATCTACGAATTGTCCTCTCACCTTTCAATTTTAAACAAAGGAGGTCAAATATTTATTTGATTTAACCAAGCAGCTACATAATCTTGTCAAATGGTTGTGAAAAACTTGAGAATACGAGCCATTACAAATGAGGGCTAGGTTTCAAATGAACACCTCATATACATACACATGACTGTAAGATAGTACATTGACGTGGTCATTTATGACTTAAGTGGCTATATATGTTTTGGTCATACATATGCGTAAAAATGCCACAAAATTTGCATGCGGGTGCAGAATAATTTTAGTGGTACGTAGATGGTTGTTATGCACCGTAGACGACTAGAATATGGATTTTTATAGGTAATATATTGGCGAATGTTCCCAATTTGAGTTTCAAGTAGCGGGGATATATATTCATAAGTATGAAATTTATTTCAAACTCTAGGCGAGACAACCTGAAAAAGTAACTTGCATCCCAATATTTTAAGCAAAACATTGCTCTGTACCACTCCTTCAAATCACCAAACGTCAATAATAAAAATCCAAATATTCATGAATTATTGAAAAGTTTCCACTAAAATTTTCCCTTCCTTACTATGATTTTCATGTGAAAATGTGGGTGTCCCATGTTTACGGCTCTATGCCTTGATACACGTTCTTTACATGTTATTGCTTATCTTAGCTTGATCGACTACTATTTTTTCCTTTGCGCTTGTTTTCTTATGCATATTTACCATTGCTACTCTTTCTTGTTGCATGTTATGTGTTTCTTTCTTTGTGTGTCATGGTCTCCACCGCATGCACACCCCTTTTGTAGGGGAAATAGCCTAATGGTGGCTACCAATAAAACCTTCCATGTGATCCAACATAGATTATAAAACTTGTCCAACATCGGTACACACCATTTGTTTTGAATCATGCCCTCAAACACTTTATCACACATGCCTCAAAAGAGGGGCCATTAATCATGTATATTCTACATCTACACTTGGTATAAGTAGATTAAAGGAAACAAACACAAGTATATAAAAATGATAGAATTCACATCGATCCAAAACTTCCTCCTAGGGACAATAACATAGTATGGTTTGGCATCTTATTGGACATTTTCATCTAGGAAGAAGATTCTACACAAAATCCAACATTATTAGATTTTCACAATAATTTATAGACTTCTAGTAAATATTCAAACAATGACGACACATGTCAGAGTAGAACATGATTTCCTCCCTCCACAAAACGATCAAATGTATTCCTTCCAATTTTTGCATCTCTTAACTTTATTATGCATAATTCGATTTTTGTAGAGTTACAAGCATTACTTACATTTGAGTCATAATACAATATCTTCTGTAGACTTTGACTACACTTTTTGTTACATTTTTCACCATGGAACGTGCCAACACCACCGCAAAGGAAAAAAAAATCTAGCAATGGAAAAATTTGTGTGCACACTCAAGTATGTTTTTCTGTTAAGTATGTAATTTTTAATTTCACATTTAAAGGGGGAGATGTAGACATTGAAATTTCAATACTAAAACAATGAAGGATCTCTTAAATCTTCCTAAATAAGTTACACATCAGTTAGAGAAACCACCACACATGTCGAAAGCACTCAAACCAGGTTCAACAATCTAGCTTCCTCCATTTCTAAGCATATAATGATCGTAGATCCATGTCTTAGCAAGAGCAAGTCACTCTAAGCATTGTCAAAGGTCTTTAAGGGACAAAAGGAATGGTTTAAGCATCTAAAGCACAACACATCACATTATCACTGTGTTGGATACATTTTCAACTCTATAATTAGTCCATTATATTTGTGTCAAGAGAAATGAGGGCACCAATAAGGGGTTGGCTTAAATATGTATGCACATTTGTTCCTACACTAGGAGAAATAAAAGAGGGTTGCTCCTGCTTGCGGGGAATGTAGTGCAACACTTGGATTGGTTCAATAGGGGTTGACCCGCCAATGTTAGTCTAGCCTCCCCCACATATTGATTTCTCTTTTTGTTATCTAATGCTTTCATGAATTTTTTTACAGTGTTTCGAGGGTTTCTATTTCTTGTAGATTATTACAAGTGATGTCGAGGTTGTGTGAGTGCTAGCAATAAACGACCCTTATTTCCAGGAAACCGAAGTTATAGAACCCTAATGTGCACATGTCCAAGACTGTATAGAAAGATCCAAGACAATACCATGTTCTAGGTAGAGTTGTAGGGTTCTCGGCATGAGCGCTTTCCATATCCGTAAGAGATCTTTCACTCAATTTGCACAATTGAATCATCTTTGTACCACTCTATGCAATTAAGTATTTATCCCTTTGTGTAGTTTCAACAATTGTCATATTGTTTTATCATAGTTGCAAGTATTAAAAGTTTTATTTTGGATTGCATGGTCAATGTTTATTGATTTTTTCAGAATAATCAACCCGTAACATCTATTTTACATTTCTTAATTTGCATTCATTTATTTAGGAATTTGAAAAAACGTTAGGTTTGGAAGAGGAACACAAGTCATGATTTAGGAGTTAGGCCGATATTGACATTATCATGTAAATAATTGGCTAATTTAGGTGTCTACACATCCACAATCGATACAAATCACCTAAAGTAGAAATAAAATAGTGCCAATTAAATAAATATGGTCCTGAAGATGTAACAAAGACAAAGACTCACTAAACTTTATTAAATTAAAAATTAAGAAAATATTAATTTACTATAAATATTAAATAGGTTAAAATATCCAAGTTATTGGAGTGTATTTTACAAAGGGTGAAAATGTTATCGTATTTTAAATAATTTTTTGGCATTGTATGACACCCAAACATATTGTACGTTGTTTTACCACTATGGTCATTAATTCGATTAGATCAATATGAAGGGAATTTGTTATATAACATTATTGCACGATGTGTTGTGTACTTATTGCAAATTATACTCATGTATGAGACAAGCTACGAGTTACATTACAAACAAACCAAAACATGTATGTATATGTTGTAGCATTAGTTATATATATTTGGTGTTGACTATCATTCAAGTTTACGAAGAACCAATTGTGTAGAAGACTTGGTTATATATGTAGCATTAACAATTTAAGGAGTTAAAACGCGGAGAATAAAATTGTAGATAAATTTTCTAACTTGCTCATGGAAAGTAGATGGTGAGATGATAAAGATAAACATTAAAATCAATGCAATGCTACGATGGGACATCATAGGGATGGAAGACATGGCCATTGTATTGCACAATTTCAAAACATTCCTTTGTAAAACGCAAAATCACAGTTCAATACATGAAACCTAAACCAAGACAAGTAAAGAAAACTTGGAGAATTTATGATGGAGGTAGACTATAATAAATAGAGTTTTGTAGATCGTTACTAGTGGGGTTATGTTTAAAGAGTAAACGAAAGCAATAGTCATGCAAAATAATCTATCTCTCAACGGAAAAGGGAATGTTTTAGCAAAAAGTCTGTCAGAACGCTCTAAGGCCTTCACTGCCTGCTTGGAATGAGCAGACAGGACGTTCATCGGGAGACCATTGATGGGATTAACCCATCAACAGTCTCAGTAATCGCGCTCAAGCCTTAGAGCCATTATTCCTCCTCCAGATTTATGTGCTTGTCTGTATACATTATGCAGATCAAGTTGTACAACCTTCAGAACAGATCCTGTTCAAGTAAGGTCGTGTTTACTCCCGCTCGTCTCTTCCGTTTATAAATACATTACTTATCTTTTGCGCTTTCGATGTGGGATTTTAGAGCAAGTGCAACCATCCCTTTGGTTCAGTTTTCAAAGGTGAAAAGAAAAAAGCGGTGAAGAACACTATGATTTAAAGAAAAACAGCATGCTTTGCTGCAATTCTTCATTTTGTTTACTGAAGAAAATCTTTGTAAGGAGCTCTGTAATGTTTGTTATGAACTAAAAGAAATCCATTGCGAGCCTTGTTTTCTATTGCCCAGGAAAAATCTAACCCTTCGCTTGTTTGTTACTAACTAAAAAATATTTGCATTTCTGCTGTGAGTCGTGGGAAAATCCGTGTTCTTGCCGAGGCTCTAATCATACCTGGACCATGATAAGTCATCTTCCAGCAGCGGTGATAGCATATGCCCAACCTTTAAACTCTGTTTGGGATTTTCCTTCCTGTGTCACAGTTGTGAGAAGGGGACCTTGAGTTTCCCAGGAAGAGTCCAAGACCTGCTATGCAATTGAATCTTCTCGACATAGGTCGCGGGGAGGCAAGCCCAGGGGTTTCTGTTCCTGAAAAGGAAGTTGTAAATGCATTTCTGCGGTGAAGAGGTATGTCCATCAATTTGGGGTAGCAAGGTATGTATTTAGAGGCAATTAAATGAGATTTCTTTTGAGAATATGACACTCTAGAGGAGAAGAGGAGAACAACGAACAAGAAAACATACTCATGCCACTTCTCTTGTCGCATCACCCCCAATCTGCATAAGGATCATCGAATAATGGAGTTTATATGTTGGGGTAGACCGAGCCTACCAACTAATGTGTGTAACAATAGTTGAATTGATTGAATTAACGGGGATTCTCTTCGATGTGGGATTGCTATGCATTCTAATAGATAGATGGGTATGCAAAATGCGGAATTCCAATGAAATGTTGTCTCGTGGAATGAATATATTGTAAGATACGATCTCCAAGAGCTTGAAGAACCAACAACAGATCATATTCAATAAAAACATGTTGGCAGCAAAACTCAATTTTGGAACAAAATACAAGAGTTGTGTGTGCTATGTCGATGCTTTCAAAATGGGCTTGCAAGAGAAGGAACAAGAATTATTTCACAAAAGGCATCAAACCTTTGATCGGAACAATTGTTGGAGATGGACAAAACATACTTCCAAATATGCCTTTGATGTTTTATCATATGCCTGTAGTTGTGTGTGGGCCATAGATGCAAGATATAAGGTATGAATTGTATGACGAGGTTCCTTTAGAAAGAATCTCGGTGACTTATTTCTTGATGAATATTTGGTTTTTGTTAGAATATGCAGAGAGAGAAGGAATAGAGAAAGGTGGATTGCACACATTTGAGACTGTGTGTGTCCGTCTATTTATTATAAAAGAAATAGTTACAAAATGGTTGATGTAGTTACAACCGGTTACAACCAACTTGTAGTTAGGCACCTTATAAATAAGTCTTATATTCTCATACCCCCTCTTAAGACTTATTCTACATAAAGCAAAAAAAAAATAGAACTACGCTATCTTCAAACAATTTCACTCGAAAGCAATGTTATGATAAGGTAGGGCTCCATCAAGTCAGCTTTCATGACCTTCGTAAAGGTGTAGCTCCCGAGTTCCCGAGTTCCTAGATTCCACCTCCCGAACTCCCGAATCACGAGATCTCCCTAATTATTGGACAACCATCCATACCGAGCCATCCACAAGCTTCATCAAGTTGTCTCATGACCCTCGTGAGGGTATAATTCCCAAGACCACAGTCTCCCGAATTATCCGAGAAACAATCCATATCGAGCTTCATCTACCCTGTATCCTTTCTTGCCTTCAAAGTTTAGAGCATCTTTATAATGCGTATTCATCACTGTCCTCACTACCTTATGCATCTGGTGGGTCTTCAACCATGGCTATATTGGTTGTATTTGATATGCTTTTACCCTTGAGCACATCATTGGCTCGAACACAAAAATCCCATGTTGTGTGACCTTTTTCTTACAATAATGACATTCAATCTCGATTTATCTTTATCTATCTTCTACGATATTGTCCGGTTCTAGAATAGAATGCTCTTTCTTGTTGGGAATGACCTTCGCATCCTCTGTGGTTCGCTTTTCCTCAACTAGAAGAGCTGCTATCATATCATCCAGAGATTGAGATTGAATTTGACTGAGGGTAAAAACTACATTGTTGTATTTTGAAGACAAACTATTTAATAAGATAGCTTTGGCATCCTCATCCTCAATCGCAGCTTTGACTTCTACTAGTTGTCTAATCAGGGACCTCAGATTATTGATGTGGCTTGACATAGAGACTCCTTCATCCATTTTGAACCATTTGCATAATTCGTGCCCTAACGCAGTAGTTTTTTGCTTCGCGTCTTTTCCTACCTTATGTATGTGGAAAACGCCCGCACCCTTCCAATTCGTGACTGTTTTTGGCTCAAATATTGACTGTAATGGCCTTCAAATGTTTGTGAATCACGACTCTATTCACGTCTTACTTTGTGCTTGAAAATACTGTTATTTTCCTGAAAAATGTGCCATTCGTGATTGTATTTTCATGCTTGAAAATACTGTTAATTTCCTGAAAAATGTGCCATTCACGACTGTATTTTCGTGACTTTTTTTTTTGAAAAACGTGAGTGTATTCTTCTGATTCATGACTATACATAACGTGTGACTTTTCGTGCCCTAATGGCGTGCCCTTGATTTCCGATTGTGCGTGCAACAAATCTTCACGAACAATCTATTTACTTTGACCCTTAAAAATCTTCTCCCGATTTCTTTCAAAAATGAAAATGTCTTCCTTCTTCAAATAAGGCCACTAATGGGACTCACGAAAATATCTTTCTTCCTCCCTCTCTTTTGCTGTCCCACGCTCCGATACCAATGTTAGAATATGTAGAGAGAAAAAATAGAGAAAGGTGGATTGCACACATTTGAGACTGTGTGTCCGTCTCATTTATTATAAAAAAAAATAGTTACAAAACGGTTGATGTAGTTCTGACCAACCGGTTACAACCAACTTATAGTTAGGCACCTTATAAATAAGTCTTATATTCTCATAGTGTTTTCAGATTTTCTAAGCATCAAGTTGGTTTAAATCTAAGTGTGTATACTCTATATAATGAATGAATTTGCCTTTAATTGTCATGAACTCCTAGTTTTGGTAGTAAGTACTTGTTAGGTGAAGTTGCTCAATATCATTATTTTGTTTATATAAATTTTCTAGATGTAAGAACAATATATGCATTGGATCTCCAAGTCAATATTTTTTCATCTTCAAGCAACATGTTTTCGCCTATATTCGGTGGGTGGGAGCCTGTTTCACAACACATGTTATATATATTTTAACAACATATTTCAATATAAAAGCAACCAAAAACCGTGATATCTTAACAAATTTTAGTGTAGTAAAATGAATACTTCCAAAAACATTTGTGAAAACCGCATTAATTCTCCAAGAAAGTAATGGACGTGCAGCCTCAATAGATTTTTAATCATTCATTACAAACATTATGAATTTTCATAAAGAAGCTCAACTATATAATGCGTCTTGGTGGCAAATCAGATTTGCATAAATTATCAAAGGGATCTTTGGAAGTCCCCAAGTGAAGTCTTTGGAAGTCCCCAAGTGATGCTCTTTTGGTTTCATCTCACTCCACTAAGAAAGTCTAATAACCGAGATCAAAACAACAACATGGAACCTCAACAAGGAAGCAAAATGTCCAAGGTATTCCATGGTCATAATTGACACCATGTTGTCACATAATGAAAATTGGGAAAAAAAAGTTTAGTCATGAGTCGAAATTTTGAGTTATGAGAGTCGCATTGTTTCTTTGTGTAAATTCCATTTTTTGGACTTAGCCATTTTTCGGGATATTTGAGGTATATCAACAAAATCGCTTTCAATGGAACAAGTCCTTTGCTCCCCCAAGTCCCCATTTGGGAAAATTTGTCGATTTAAGCATTTGACTTGGGCATTATTCGGTCAAGCCAACTCTATATGGAACCACAAGAATAGTTCTTGTGTTCCTTCTATTCTCGCATCCCCGCATAAGTTGATTTATATGCATTTGGGAATTTCATTGGAGAAGTCGGCTCTCCATGGGAATGTTGGAACTATTCCATAGTTCCAACCATTCACCGCTTCATCAATTAAATTGGGCAGTGTTAACTTTGTCGGTGAAATCGGTCCCGAATGGAATTGTGGGAACGATTCCATAGTTCCTCCATTCAACAATTTATTGATGATCAAGGTTTTAAACTTGAATAAATGTTTCCACTGACCCACCCAATCGCCGACTAGGTTTAGCTATATATATTCAAACTTTCCCAATTCCATTCATTTGTAAACTCGACCACCAAGTTTTTGCTTTTCCCCGCATTTTCCCATGTTTCCTAGCCTTTATTTTTCCCCTTGGGAGTCATTTTCAAACCAAATTCAAATTTTTAAATGTCAAGAGGGTCACCTTGTGTAAATATTAATTTTCAAATGTTTTCATTACCATTTTGCATGGCTTTGGTCATTCCTCTCCTTTGAGCTTCCATTTACCTCTAGTTGTCAAATTCTTTTTATTAGCCCATTCTCTCTTTTAGTTACTCCCAAGGATTGGAACTACCAAAATTAAGTTCCAATACATGGGATATGAGCCCATTTTCACCCTTGAAACCATTGTTCGCAAATAGGAGCCAAAGTGATGTAAAACATATGGATTGAAGTGAATTCTAGAGTAGAATGGAGGATGGGAAGAGGTTTTCCTTGGTTGATCAATTTTCAATAGTGGTTTAACACGCGCGGATGGATTTCCTACTTTTGTTCAATGTGTTGACATGGTGTTGGCATGTGCTTCATGCTTTGACCCCTAAAGCAAAGAGTTGAAAGATCGTCAAGGCCATGCTATCGCTCATGTCTATCCTATTGACCTATCACTCCTATTGCAAGTGCCAATGTACTATCTCTTCAAACAACACAACATGAGTTTGATTTAACACCTAATAAGTACCAAACCATGATTTCCAAGTCTTGGTTAAAGGCTAAGAAGAAAGGACCTTCTAAGTTGGCCAAAACCCTTTACAAGAATGATTTCATTGAAGAATTGTCGATATTATTACTCTTCTGGCAAGAGTAATGGGTCTTCCATCCATAAGAAAATTTCATGATTGGATGAGTATTTTCATCAACTTAATATGTGAAGGCAAACAAGCTTTGAGCTGGGGGGAAATAATCTATGAAATTTTAACCAAGCAACTCACTCAAGTACATAAAATTAAGTCATTTTATATGACTTCCTATCTAATGTATACCATTACAAGATACATAATTTGGGTTGGCCTTTCAAATCAAGGAAGACAAAACCTCTCTCGAGTATTTACAAGTGTTATACCTAGCTGACTCTTGTGCAAACAACAACAAGAGTCATTTCAGAAGGGTAGATGACACATTTACCATGTTCATAATTAGGTTATTTGAAGGATGCACCACCAATAGAATCTCTCAAGAAGAAAAGCAATTGGTAACCAAATTTGGCAGCTTTTTCATTCAATTTCAAAGGTTCTCCTATATCAAAGATGCAAGATTTGAAGGAATCCCATACAAACTTCCAATTTACTACAGTGATAAGCTCATCTTGATTGAACTATGTAGACAATTGGACATTCTTCACAAGACTTGTAGAGATAAGAAATTTTTAGGACTCCAATTTCATTTTCAATCATCTTGCATTATGTAACAATTTATGTGTAACTTACATTCAACTCAATGTACCACGTCGCACATGTGTATAGAAAAAGGATATATCATATTATGTATCAAGTTGACATGATAAGTAAAGAGCAACATGAATAATATAAGCATGCAATAGAAACAACCAAGAAAGAGCAATGCAAATATTTTTGGATGTTTGTATATATGTGAATGGTTTTGGATTTATAGCCCTCCCGAAGGACATATATGAAAACCAATTCTCCGAAGGGAGGTAAGGGTGATCTAAGAATGCCCCTAGGTGGAAATATTTAGATTTTTAGGGATCTTGATGAATATCGACTATATAACCGAGAGAGGGAAGCAATGTAGCCCCTAGTGAGGTTTGGGTTTTTTATTTTTTCCCTCAACAACAGTCAAGTTGAACCTATAAACAAAATGTGTCATCGATAAATGAGGGGGAGTTGGATGGCCACTAGTGTGTAGGTAGCATATGGTCTATCTAATGAGTATGTTAAGTGAGTTATCCACTATCTCGCCATATGTAAACGATGAAAACATGTAATCATGAATCAAGGAACTAGTTTCTTATTCAAGACCATATGCATGACTATGTGGGTAGGAAATTTGTGTCTTAAGGAGTTGTGTCGTGTAGAAGGTGAAATAGACCTATGAGGATACCTAGATGTGCAATGTGTACCATGAACCCTGTGTGATGGCATAGTCCTATGTGGTGGATTATGAGACCTAGAGATACGTCGAGGGTGAGTGATGGGAGTTGAGATTTAGGGAGATCTGTGTGGGCTAATTGTTGGTGGTGAAAGTAAGGGACTAATAGTAGGACCGTGTGAAAAAATCGTAAGACCATGATTACTAAAATTAGAGTAACTACAATTTTATGTGGACTATATATAATGTTACTTGAGTGGGGTGCATTAGTTGTAAGGACCTGTGAAGCTTGAGAAATAATAGATAAAGGGGTATGAGGTGGGATGACTTGAATAGTGATGAATTGATGCTCATGTATAAATTTGACATATTGGTACACAATAGATGGAAAAACCCTAATATCTTTAAGCCAATGAAGACCTAAGACCATGTCACAATGCTTGATTTTTGATGCTACAACAAATGACATGTAAATAATGAGAGGCCCAACTGTGATGGGAAGAGTTATACACCCATATGAGGTAGGTGACTTACGCTTGATTTGGGATAATGGAAAGCCAATAGAATGTAAGAGGGGAAGTGAACATGTGTTATGCTTGAAATTAGGATTGATCATTACATTATTGAGAGCTTGATTATCAATAAATGCATCAATGTGAAGCCTAGAATATTTGAAAGAAGCATGGAAGTTTGCATTTTTAAACATAATGATTGGTGGTAAAGTAGTAGTAGCAAGAAAAATTATTGAGTATTGGTCATGGTGGAACCACATGATAAACTTGATTAGCAGTTTCCTCAAATGCATCCTTTTTGTGTTTGGGAAGTGAATCATTGAATATATTGAGCTTTTAATTATCATTTGTAGGTTTAGACATAAGAGGCTTAACCCATTCAATAGAGAATTGAAGTATTGAATCACATGTTTAATCTTGAAGAATTGATTGGTAAAGTGTCCAATATATTGGTGATAGACACAATATCATTTTTCATCAAATTTATTTCCTTGAGGACAACTAGAATCTAATTCGAGAGGTGGAGGAAGAGAGATAATATTACTGGCATGGAAATGTTGTGACACTACCCAAGGTGGCATAGGAAATTCAGTAAAATGTCATCGAGGAGCTTAAATTTGGAGCTTCATTGGTTAGGACAGTGCATTAATAGTGGTCTTAGTCTGAGCTCGAGACTTAGTAGGTTTGTTCTTGAAAGTGGGTTTACTTGGAATTTAGCATTAGATTGACTAGAACATTGATCAATATATTTGATTTTTCCCATGGAAATTAGCTTTCCTTCATGGTCCTTAAGGATATGACACAAGTGATTGAAGGAATGAAAGGTATCAAATATGACCGACTCTTGGATAGGACAAAAGGATTTGTAAAAAGAGGTCTTGCAATTCAGAATCAGCTAGGACATTGTTCATTTTAGTAAGATTGGTATTATAATGCAGAAAATAGTCACTAAAGTGCTCGTTATATCCTTGTTCATTTTTTCCATTTTTGCATAGGAGATTTTAGTACCAATGTTAATAGAAAAATGTGCCAAAAATTGATTTGCTAATGGAGTAAAAGATCATACATAATGAACAAAAAAATCATAAAACCATTACAATGCATAATCTTGTAAACTTATAGGAAACAATTTTATTAATAATGTATCATTGAAAGCATAATATAAGCAAGCAACATGAAATGATCTAAGATGTTCTTGTGGATCTTCCTTACCATTGAAAAGTGGAATTTTAGGTGAAACAAAATTGAGAGGAAGAGGATAAGATGCAACCTTAGGTGTGAGAGGACTGTGTAGAAGAAGTGAGGAATCTATATAAGAAGAGGAGGTAGTGGAACCCTGTTGTAATTAAAGAACTTGAACTTGGAGATCATACACCAAGGATTCTAAGGCATGGGTTCCAAAGAATAATTTGGTTGAATATGAGAGATAAGAGGATATGAAAGGTGAGTATTAGACATAGGAATTAAGACATTAAGACTAGATTCTCCCATGGAGGTGGGGGGAGAAGAAGCATGAATGAAAGAGGTAGCAATAGATAATGAAATTGATCTTAAAAGCGTGATCTCATGAGAATCCCTATTATGAACAAGTTTGGCAGCTAAGAAGACGTCAAAGATTGGTTTTGAGTGAATCATTATTCTATAATTGACTATGGAAATGAGATAGAGCATCAAGTTGTTCTTGATCAACATTAGTATCTTCATCATAGGAATGCTCACTATCATAAGCTTCTATGTCTTTTAAGGGTACTTGAGTAGAATTGGATAGAGGGTTTTCATTCATAGGTACAGAGGAGGTCATGGATTTGGAATGCTTATGAGTACGGGGTGGGAGTTCAAGATATTATTGAGAACCAAACCAACCACTATGCATATTGGGCATGAGATGCAAAACCTAGGGCTACTAGGGTTTGGAAAAATGATTCAACCAAAATAAAGATAGATCTAATGCACATCATACAATACTCAGGTTCACTAAATGATTTAACCTAAATAGTTAAACTTTAAGAGGGTAGTAATCGATGGTAGATTATCCTAATAAATTAATTTCCAAAGCTAATTGCAACAATATCAAGAATAATAATTAAAAAAGATAATAATGGTAGAAAATGCAACCAAGTACTAACAAGGAGAGGGAGAAGAAGACTTAGTTGATATTATAGAATGTGTGTTGATTTAGGCTAACACTTGATGACTGGAAAAGGTTGGAAATAATCTAACAAAACTTTGCTATTGAAATTTTGTCTCTGAACAATTTCATGGACCAAAGCATATGGTACGGCCCAAAGCATATCCATGTTATGGACCTTTTTATGCCCTTTCCCTCTATACTTTCGACTCTTGAAACTTCCTAGGTATGTGCGTTGCTTCCGATCTTCTCTTATTAGTAATTTAGACCCTCAACATTGTGCGATGCTCGATGTGTAGCTAATTGAATCTTCAAAACCTTAGATGTCAAAGGAGTCCTATAAAACAAACATTAGTTGGGTTAGGACATCCATGTGTACTTCTGATATTGCCACTAGACTGAAGAGGGATCAAATCACACATCGTTCTCACCTAACATGTGATATCTAGAATGTATGCCACCAAATTGATAACCAACGACCTTGCGACAATGATACAATGTAGTCAGACTTGAACCTTTTCCCTATCTTGACTTAAATTTGATAATGTTTCTTTTATACTTCCAAATATGAGTGGATGACTACCCTAAAATGAGTATGTAGAATATATTAAGCTCAAGGGAGTCTTGGAGTAACTTGATTTTGATTTCTCTTCGTGTTTTCTCATTAGAAGGCTAGGAGTCAAGTAGATATAATCCCATCTCCTTTATGGGAGATGAATTACTTGTTTATATATGTGTTCTGGATCTATAAAACTTGAATAAGGTCGAATAGAAGTGTACCAAATAAGTTCAAATTATAAAATTTATGTGTATGCGGTTGATCTCATTAACAAGTTTAAAATATAAATTTTAGCATGGGTGTTGCATAGTTCATCCAATATGTCATACCCCTTTTGTCAACTACTTTTTTGAGTGAGATGAGTAGGAGATCTTTGAAGGAGTTAGTTTCCCCTAGTTGATTGCCTTCCTCATCTTATATTGACAATAAGGACAATATGCCCCACTATAAACTTAGGGTGAATAATGGGGGCGGGATAATAGCTAGTATAATTTTGAGATAGAGGGGGTGAGAAAAAGTTTTTCTTGAAGCTATTTGGTGTCCTTTAGTGACGAGAATCACCTTAGATAAGATATTATCACAATACGAATGTAAGAGAGAAATACAATGAGGACTTGGCATGCCTCACTAATCATCAATATACTTGAATTCATTGGAAGTAACAATGTTAGCACAAACTTCATTGCAAACAAAGAGATATTTTAAAGTTTAAAGTATGGTTAAGATTAAAACCCTAATGTCACCATTGTGTGTTTACATTAAACGGCCCATTTTGAAAAAAATATTTAGCATTTTCATTCAATATCAAGTCTTATATCTAATTATGATTAATTTCTAGAACTTATCTAAATTTAGATTATACTTTACACATTCATGCACATACTTGGAATCATAAGAAATGATGTAGGGCATGCAATCTAACTAAGGCACATGGTAAATATAGTAAATTGATAAGAGGATAATGTTCTTAGATTTTATATGTTCCATTATAATCAAGGTGTGAAACTAGTGGGAATAAGTTGTCTAAATACCTTGTATTTGCTTCATCTCTGAAATTAGATCTTAACTCACCTATGGAAATAATCAATCAACAAGACATGATCAACCATCACAACCTATTTAAAGTTCACATACTTTTCTATGTGGTTTTTGCACTTTAAATTCAATTGGTGCACCTTCATCCCAATCTGCTTCGCCCTTTTATTTTGTGATCACTATAGGTTTATGTGAATGATCCTATAACAACAAACCATATCTCTTGGTATGAGATGTGGGGATAGGGTTATAGGAATGTTTAAGTTAAAGCACCCATGTGATACTTACATATCCCCGTATATAATGCAAACTCAAATGTAGTTCTCCTAGTTAGTGGAAGTGTTATTGTGCCCTTTCAAGTACATGTATGCACCTAGAATTTAGTCCTTGAACACTTGATAATCCTTGCCTTGACTCGTCTTGGAATATTCTTCATTTGGCTCTGCTTGCTCTTAACCTTATTTATATTGCTTCAAGCTTGTTTGAGGGTTTCTCGTAGAGTTTTCTTGAACTAGGGAAGAGTAGGACAATTTTAGTTTATGCTTGATAGATATTTTTATAGCAACTCTTGATAAGTGTTAGGTGAATGCCCAAAGAAATAAGTTGGTTTGATTTGTATTTATACGACTCCAAGGATAATATTTCATACTAAGGTCAACTTGGAGGAAAATGTTTGACTCATAAGAAGATGTCTATTTGAATATGTTGATCGTTAGAAGACCGAGGACATGATCGATTAACAAGTTGATTTTTTCGTACTATATGGTTTTGTCCATTGGGGCATAAAGTTTACATGATGGTCCTGGAGAAGTCTATGTAGAAGTTATAAGGTACTTTTGAGTGACAAATGTGTTCCCGTAGGTGTTTGAGGATTAGAATAAGGCATTACAAGCCTTAGGATAGTGTGATTGATCTCTATTGTGTGTGCATGTAATCTATAACAAGTATAAGTTAAAACTCATATTATCAAATGCCAAATTCCAAACTTGGGTGTCTACATTATGATAATAGAGATTGGGCAAATGATGTTGAGTACACCCTTTACATGCATTTTGGATTACTTTCAAGGAGGCAAATCCTCTTAAAAATAAATTACTTCTTCACCATAGAAGACTATTGTCTAATTAGATATTTAGATGGGATGCTAGTTTCCTTGATATTTGGGAGGTGTAAGAGTTAGAACTCACATAATATGACACGTTTTAAATTTCACAAAAACTTGACGATCGAGCCTATTATTAATAATGTTTTGACAAGAAAATATGAATTTGTGTGTAAACACAAAACAATACATTTTTTCTCAATGAATAATATTCATCCCTCTATGAACATCAACCCCTAGAGAAATTCAAATCATATATGGCCATTTAGATAGATAGGGGATCGAGATTAGTGGGACTAGCTTCGGGGACTATCGGTATAGAATCGTGACTAGCTCTCGGGAACAACTATCGGGATTAACAGGACTAGCTCTCGGGACCGACTATCGGGATTAGCTCTCGATACAAGTTACATAGATACCATACATACCCATGAGATTGAAAACAATGGAGATGTTTGAGAACAAAGTTTGGTCAGGCATGGTCTATCTATTCATAGAGAGGAGTTAACTACATGAAACTCTCCCTTATACCATTCATGACCATTGAGAATATGTTAAACAAGAGTTTTCTTTTTTAACCCATTAGTAGAGAAGTCACAAATAATTGTATAATGAAAGAGCAGATGGCAAGATAACAACGATCAACAATAGAATCAATGCAATGCTATTGGGCTCTTAGAGTGATAGATGACATGGTCTATGGGTGATGGCTGTTCTTTTTTAAAATACATGTTTTTGACAACTGATATTTGGTCCAATTGTACCTCAGTTGGTAAGGCTCCGCGCTGAGAAATAGAAAGTTGCAGGTGCAAAATATACGTCAAAACGCCAAAAACCGGCTGCTTGAAATATGCAGACAATTGATGGGAAACCTTTACTACTTGCTGCTTTCCCTTTATAAATACAATTCTTTTCTCGTGCGCTTTCGATATGGGATATTAGAGTAAGTGCAACCATCACTGTCCCTCAAGCAGAATTGCTGAACAAATGTATGTTAATTTTTTTGCACCAAATTGGGTGGGTGTGAAGACAGAAATCAAAAGAAGTAAAATCCCACAAAAACAATAATCTGAGTTCCGAGAAGGTTCATGCTTTTTGATTTGGCAACACAATCATACATTAACTACAAAGAAAATGTAATTAACGGGACATTCCTTGATCCAAACATGTTGAAACTACACATAATTGCACAAGGATAAATTTCGGTCCTTGTCTTGATTGTTCCAACAAACAATTTTAATGTCAATTTTATATAGGTGGCTACAGCTGTAGATTCAAGAGTAACTCCATATATTAGTTGTTACAACTTTATCTCCCTTTATCTTGAGGTAAATTCTATTTATTTTTATCTAATACAATTTATATGTTACAATGGAAACTATACATTAAAAATTACATATTCTAGAGTAGGTTTGTGTTGGTTAATTACAAATGTGTATAATGTTAAATATATATCTTAATTAGAAACATTGGGAAACTTAATTTTATAACACTTGTTTCTAACAATAATAATTTGAAAAAAATAATTAAATGAGAAAAAGGCAAGTGTTAGGGAAAATCTAAAATTTGAACCAACAATAACGATGAATAAGATTATCCGCAACGTATGTATATAAAGTAAATTGGTGCAAAACTTTGAGAACATCATTGTCACTCATCTACACCATTGCTAAAACTAGCAATTGCATGTGTTTCATGAGATGTGAATGTTGAACGGTATATTTTATTTATTTTAGAGGTATAATTATTACTTTTGTAGTTGATGTTGATTAGGGGTGTGATTGTTTTCGTAAGTGTAGAAATATAGATGGGCCACTTAATTTGAAGGTTGTTTCTACATTTCAAAGTTGTTAAAAATTCGTACATGAATACATTTGATACCGTTTTTGATAGTTAATTTATTTTATAGTTGATGTTGTATGTATTTAATTCGGGTTTATTGTGTTAGTTGTGCATCGGTTGTTCGGTTGGTGTTTTGTTGGAAAAACATTTATTGTACAATTGATAATGTGTGTGATTGATAGTTGTAGTGTAGGAATTTAGTTGAAACATTACATTGAAATGTTGTATGTGTACATTTAATTATGTTACAGATTCGTACATTTAAAGTTGCATATCATATTTCAAAACATCAAATAAATGTAGATCTGTGTGCACATAATGAGACATGTATACATTTGCAGTATTTATATCATGAATGGTAGCCTTTAGTGGGCAATTTTAGTTTCAATAAACATGATTACATTTGATACCCCTTGAACAATAGTGTTGCTTTGGATAGAAGAAGTGTTGAGTATAGTAGTAGTGGAGGTGCTATCAAAGCAGAGGGTAGTATTTACGATGGGTTGAGTGATAGTAGTCTTGCTTCCTCCTTTCTTCTTGCTCCAAGTGTTGGTATGTGCGCCATATTTGAGTATCTCTCGAATGAAAAAGTAGGTGAAATGCGCAGATTTGCAAGCAAGGGAACTCGGAGAAAGCTGTGAATGTCGACCTTGCCTTTCAGTGGTTCCAATGTCAATGATTGCTATGTGCAAAGTAAGTCCTTGCGACTTGTGGATAGTTAATCCCTAGGCCAATTTAATAATAAATTGTCTTTGATTCCCTCTCAAAATATGTGGTATGGGAATATGTAACGGGTTGGAGGGATCCCAACATGGGCCGTTGTATCTATCAAATTTGACAACAACAAATAAAGGTAATGTTGGTGGTTGCATTGATGCATCGTAGACAATGTTAGTGATTGTTCCTGTGGCACCATTCACAAGGCCTGTGTCAACCCATAGATTTGCAATAAGCATGATTTTTGTTGTCTGTACAACAAAACTTTGTGTTCTAACTGATCATCATCAGGATTTCCTGGTCCAGTTCCACTGTTACTTTCAAAAATGGATTGGGTGATCGGAATGTTCAATGCCTTCAACATCTGTAGGTTGTGGGAGTCCACTTGACCATTTTTTGCAAACAAATGTGGTGTGTCCTTAAAATTGTTGAGCTCTTGCTGAGTTAGGTGTGTGTCTGTGCGAGACATTAAGATTTCCCAATCCTCAATTAGAGGGGTTGAATCTCGCATGTGGAGTAGTAAATTCCGAATGAAACTTGTGCATTGGTTGTTCCTTGTTGCCAAAATATTGTTTGCAATGTAATGGAAGTCTGAAATCCCTTCCAAAGGGTTGCTCCGTAGGAATTACTTGTGTAAAGAGGACTGTCCAAAACCGGTGGTAATTGGTCGAGGTCGCCGAGGAGGGTGACTAATATGTTCCCAAATTCAAATGTTTTTGAGTGTGGGAAAGCTTTGCAGAGCCTACTGCCAATTTTTCTTAGTAACTTTGGGCCAATGAAACTCATTTCATCAATAATAACATATTCTATATGTTTCAGCGACTCTTGAAAAGACGATAATGCACTACCTTCAAGGGGTTTCAGTTCTTTGATTGGAATATGTAGGGTTGCGTGGATTGTGGATGTGGAGACGTTGAATGCTGAAACACTGGTAGGGGCAAGCACAAGTAGAGGTGAGGGATATGTGGTTAGTGATGTGAATGAATTGCGGATTTTATTTATCAGAAATGATTTTCCTGTGCCAGTTGTTCCTTGAATTATCAATCTTAGTGGAGGTAGAAGGGTTTTGTTTGTTGAATGGTGTAGTATGGTATCAAGAGCTATTTGTTGTTCTGAGACAAAGGAAGTGTGGAAGATGGTGGTGTGGCTTGCATGTTCTCTCTCTCAATGAATGATGAACCAGTTATCTGCAAATCATGCGAGAATGTCATGTATGTTCCAATTATTGTGTATGTCGAAAACTCGTTTCCCTAACATGTCAAGACTGTCTAGACCCGTGTTGTTTCTCGGGTGATGTTGTGTGAAGACCTATCATTCTTGCAATGGTTCGTGTTGCCGCGCAACTAACATCTGTAACAGCCTCCTCTCTGTCTGCATGGTAGTGCATAAAACATGCCACAGTCTGTAGTTGTGCTTGAACATGTCCCAAGTGCCGTTGATGTCATGTGGGGTTGATCCAAATTTAGATGCAATATTTCTGAAAGGCTTGTATAAAAGGAGTTTTGACCAATAGAAAAGGTCATATGACATTGAATCCTGAGTTGGGACATCCACAAATCTCGGGTGGACCCGAACAATTGCTTGTGTCGGTCACTTTTTCCATTTATCACCTTTACGGTTCTTGTTGTAGCTCCAATCTCGAGCAACTTGAATAAGTGGTAGGTGTTCCATGGTTTTTGGATGAACTTTATATACATCTAAGAAAGCTATTATTTGTTGTGCATCGACATCACTTTCAACGACACGTCTCGAATTTTTTTCCAACATTTAATGATACAAATGGACAATTGCACATAACAAGTGGCAATTTTTGGAGCATGTGGCATGTTTCTTGTGCACTTATGTCATGTTCAACAATGCTTTCTGTGATAATTTTACTTGATTGTGATATGTGCTAGAGAATCGTATCTGCTTCTCTTGGAAATCTGGATAGCATTTGGGGATATGTTTCTGAACCTTGCTCCGCTTTCAAACATATTTTGTAATATACTTAAGAATGACATGTCGAAAGTACCAGTTGGCAATCGACATTTTCTCTCCATATGTATATCATAGTTCGATTGTGGATGTTCAATCTGTCATCATTTCTAGAAGGGAGGTACTTAATTTTCCCATCACTTTCAATGTGCAAGGAAGAAGTAGGTTGCATGGCCTAGGGGCGTTATGCCTAAACTGCAGTTGTGATTGCTTTCTACACATGTATGCCTGTTTTGAACATTTAGTGTGGCACTGAACTTGATTAAGAAATTCTTCAAGGTCTGCATGCGAGGAGGAGGATAGAATTTTTGTTGTATCTAGCAAGCAAGGGTCATCTAGGAGTGACTTACGAACAAAATCCAAGTGGTTGCAAGTCGGGCGGGGGTTCCAAGCAGACACAAACTTATCAAAGTATTATTTTGTGGCCTCAATAACTGTTGTATCCTCCCAGTCCATTTTGTCAACTTTAGGCGCATTCTCGAGCCACAATAAACCATGGACATGTGTGGAGCCTCTATGTTTCCATTCATACTTGCAAGATGAGGGAACATAAATATTAGCTATGTAGTTTGGAAAAAACTTTGAAATAAGTAGATTTGATTACCTGTACCAAAATTCTACTGCTCCAAGTTCCTTATGCAATATTTCTTCATGAAATATTGTGAATCATGATGCAGGTATGTTGATACTCGATGAGGGTTAGAGACAATGTTAAGTGTTCTCCAACGTTGTGTGGCTCGAGGATCAGTTGGGCATTCACTAGACATAATATTGTGGAGATCTGGCCATTTAGTGTCTGCAGCACTTAGAGTGAAGAATAAGGTTAGTGTCCCCAATTGTTCCACCATATCTGAAAGCTCGCTTCTAATTTTTTCCTATAATGAACATGTCCCTCGAAGGCTCAATCCAAAGTGCATTAAGTTGTCTAGGAGGTTGTCTTTGGGGCATTCTAGTAGTTGTCTTCACAGATCTCTAATTTTCGGAGGGATTCCAGATTTGATGTTCTGTTTCATAAAAACTGTTGTTGTGGACTAGCTTCGTGTCGCATTATGAGGTTTAGAAGGAAGTAACGAAATCTTGGGTGGGAACTGAAGTGCCCATCATGGTAACGCATCAAATGAAGTGCGTATTCATGCATTGGAACTTATTTTATGTGGGGTTGTTGCCACATTGCTTTTCCTGTCAAAAATAAAGTTGGGAAAGCCATTGAGAACAAGCCCGTCGTATTGTATTCATTTATTGGCGAGAGCCCAAGCTCTGGCCATGGCATGGTAAATGGAGTGTTACCATTGTGGTTGAGTAGGAACTGTTTGATTTCCTCTTCTTCTGTTCTTGTATTGTGAGGTGTTGGCATGAAAGACGATGAGTGTTCATACATTTCATCAAAGTGAGTGGGAACATCAATACCATGAGTTGTAGAGGCACTTTGCATTTGGGGCAATTCCACTGTGGTTGTGTTAAGAGAGGAGGAAACATTTGACGACTCGGATGGTAGAGAGGAAAGGGCATCATCGTCGATTAAGACATCTTTGTAATAGGGATCGTGTTGGATTTTATATTGCAAGGCTGCCCAAACACGAGATCTATTGATGTAGAAATCATAATTTTTAAATTAGATCCTTCCCTTTATATGAGAACTATGTCCAAATATCCAAGGCGGTGGGGTAGGGTCTTTGCTATTAAAGTAATGTTTTATGGGAAACTTATGGTGTGTCCTGAGTATTTGTATTTCCCACCACGTACTTGGGTGACTTGTAGGAATGGATTAACTTGTGTGATAAGCATCTCCTTGATTTGGGTTAAAGATGCAAGAATGGTAGGCTACTTTTTAGGGTCCATGTTGTTCCATGAAGAGAAGTGGTGGCCTTGTTTTTCAGTTTTGCATCTATTATAGGAGGGAAAACCTTCAAAGGAAATTGTTTTAATTCCAGGTAATTTTCCAAACAGATTGAGAAAGTTTGGATGTTCACCAACAAATCTATTCTTTTGTGAAACCGACATTGGGCTTCTAAGTCAGCGATGAGGGTGGGAATATGGGAAATCTCTGTGTATTGGAAGGGGTGGGGTGTTTTGTTTCAGTTGTTTGTGGATTGCAAGGTTGAAAGCAGTCTGAAGGAGAGGAGAAACTGGTTGTATATGTGTGATGAACTGAAGAAAGGTCAATACTTGAGACAATTTCATGTGGCATCCTAGACATTTGGGGGAAAGTGGTAGTTGTTAGCGAAGATGGGTTCGTACGGAAGGAATTGGTATGCTCGTGAAAGTTTGTTTCCATGGAAGTTACATGCGGAATGTTGGTTGGCAATTCTTCAGTAGTTGTATTTGATGGCAAGATTGGAATGTCAGGGAATCGTAGGTTTTGGTTGTTGAGTTATGAAGCTCAATTACTTCAGTTTAACATGAATGAAAACTTGCTAGAAAATACAGTAACCGACATCGGTCACCTAAGACCTACATCGGTCAAGCAAGGAAGGAACTGACATCGGTTAGGGCTAACCAACATCGGTTACCTGTGCGAGGATGTTTTAATTAACTCTCGGGAATTATATATATTTTTAGCATTAAAGTATATCTATTGATTGTAATTGCATGGCTAAGTGCCCTAAGTCTATAAATGACTATATAAGCATAAAAGCTAGGGTTTAGAAGTAAGAGAATTAATAAGAATTAGAAAGAACTTGCAAAATTTGGTGAGAGAGAGAATTCTTGGTGATGAAGCAAAAGCTTGAAGAAATAAAGTACTGTACATTTGAGAGGTGTGGAAGATTGTAAATCTTCATTGTATATCTTGTCAAAGCTTTGGATAATAGATTGGCTTATTTCTTGGTGGACGTAGCTCACACTGGGTGAACTACATTAAATTTGGTGTTGATTTATGTCTCTTGTTATGTATATTTCTTTTGGTAGAATACCCACTTTTATTTGCATGTATGCTTAGATCGATATATTATCTCGACAACCAAAGTGTGCTAACCCCAACAATTGGTATCGATCTTTGTTTGAAGGTTTTGTGTGTTGCCAAATTTACTCACAGAGGGTTTTCTGATTGAGTGGGAGCTATAGTAATGGCGGAGAAAACAAATACAAGGTAGAGAAGTTTGATGGCTGAAATTATCAATTATGGAAGATGTAAATTGAGGATTATCTGTATCAAAGAGATTTGTATTTATCATTGGATGAGAAGTCTAGACCTACGAAGATGACTGATGAATAATGGAAGATTCTTGACATAAATGCTTTAAGATCTATAAGATTGAGCCTGACATCATCTCGCATCTTCCAATAAAATAGAAGCGACTTCTATGGTAGAGTTAATGAAATCTCTTGCTAATTTATATGAAAAACCTAGTGCTTCAAATAAAATTTATTTGATGAAGAAACTATTTAGTTCTAAGATGCATGAAGGTGGATCTACATCTAGTCATTTGAATGATTTCTGATCTATTGTAAATCAGTTAAAATTGGTTACAATACCATTTAATGATGAAGTAAGAGAACTTTTATTCTTATTTTCTTTTCCTGATGGTTGGGATAACTTGGTAATGGTTGTTAGTAACACAACATCTGCTAATAATATTTTGAAGTTTGATGATGTGGTTAGTATAATATCAATGAAGAAATTTGCAGAAGAGTACATAGGAATCATCATTTGAAAATGCTTTGAATGTAGAAAGGCGAGAAGGAGAGATCAAAGAGTAAGAGTAATGGGAAATCAAAGTTAAGGGATAACATATCTAAATCTAGAAGTAAGGGAATTACTTGTTGGAAATGTGGAAAGAAAGGACATGCAAAGAAAGATTGTTGGTCAAAGGATAAAGAGAACCAACAACCAGATAAAGGTAAAGAAGAAAATATTGCTTCATCATAGGTAATGTAAGATGCTCTTATTCTTTCTTTAGATAATAGAATTGAATCATGGGTTTTAGATTCGTGGATCTTCTTTCCATGCAACCCCTAATAAGAGTTATTTTAGAAATTATGTCCAAGGAAATTTTAGGCATGTTTATTTAGGTGATGATGAACCTTGCGGATTGCTGTAAAGGGAAGTTCATCTAAAATTACATAATGGAAATACATGGGTATTAAAAGATGTGAGGCATGTGCCAATCATCGGGAGGAATCTTATTTCTGCAGGCAACTAGGTGAATCTTGTTGCATGGTTACTTTTACAAGAGACTCTTGAAAGTCATCATTATCCCAAATTCACCGCCGTGGTAAATTTGGTCAGAACGAGCCCTGCACATGAAGAAAACATGAAGGGAGATGATACAGACCTGCGAGCTCACGTTCCAGAACCAAGGGCAAAGTGAAAACAGAAGCCCGAGAGAGTCAAATTTGACCCTACACAAGAAGAAATAGAAGAAACAATTCTTTTGAGCATTTCCACATCTTAAATCTATTTAAAGGGTCGAGGGAGGACTCAACAATGGAGTGGTGGGGGCAGAGAATGATTAAACAACCCTATGTAAAGAAAATGACTATGTCAAGCCATTTCATGTCTTAAATCTATTTTGCAAGCTTCAGCAGACTCAACAATGAAATTGCAGGGCTAGACAAGGAGGAGCAATGCCACAAAGAGGCTAGATGCAAGAAACAGAAGAAACAGTGAAGTCTGGAAGTTTTCGGGCTCGAAAAAAAAGTTTAGGAAAGGGTCCAAAATCAACTAAGTATGGAGGAGGCAACCAAAAAGAGACCAAGTGTCCTCACGACGCTTCTCCAAAAATAGATCCAAATATAGAGGCTTAAACAAGCGCCGCATCTCCACTTGTCCTAGGGGAATGGAGGCAGGGTCAAATGGTCAAACAAAGTCAAAGGTGAATAGGGCGGGCCTAAAAAATTGGCTAAGTATGAATGTGCAAGTAGAGAGTGCCAAGTGTCATCCTAGCGCATTTCCAAGAGTTGGTCCAAAGGTGGAGACCCAAATGAGTGTGAGCTCGCCACGTAGCCCAAAGTCTAAAAGTAAAAAAGACCGTTGAAAAGTCCACAGCCGGTGGAGGTCACCAAGTGTCTCAATGACATTGATTCAAGGATGAATAAAGAAAAGGTTCCCAATGAGTGCTAGGCTGATGCATGTCCCAAAGGAAAGCAGGGGCATCGGGAAATTTTTTATTCTTTGTCCTTTGTTACCTCAAAAGGGGGTAAAAGTTATAAAATGACCCGCAACTCCGCCCAAGGAAAAAGTCAACATTTAGACCCGACTCAAAGCCAAGGCGGGGAGTCGGGAAAAAAGTGAAAATTTTCCTTTCATTCAAAGGCATAAAAATAAAGATGGAAGTGCATTTCCCAGCCAACCAAAAGGATCTACGTGTCCAGCGGAACTTCGGGCTGCGTTAGGTTTTTAAGTTTTGCGTTCTTTTGCGCAAAAAGACTAAAGGTAATTACGGGTCTGTGGGCCCAATTTTTATTCCAATCTAGCTACCACGTGTCCCAAACCAAAAGGGGGACCCATTTTTCAAATTGTTTTCCCGCCCATTTGTACAGAATTGATGCAAAACTTCAAAGGGGCATATCTTTCGACCTAGGGCTTGAAATATTACAAATCTGACACCATTGAAAGATCTCGATCTCATCTACACCATGGGAGTCTAGAATCTTTAATTTTGAAGAGGTTAGGTGGGAGAAAAATGAAAAAAAATCTTTCAGGCCATTAACGTAGAATCCAATCTCTTCAAGTACTAGATCGACTCGATTCGATCCGTTGGGATCTAGAGCGACATATTGTGGGTAGATTTGTAGAAGGCACTTTGATTTTTGGTGGTTGAGATTTCAAAATGGGATTCAATAAGTATCTCGAGTGGTTGGAGCCGGATTGGTTTCTTTCCTTCTTCTCTATCCCATTCTTCTATATATTGTAACAAAGGCATCATTTCGAGGGAATTAATTAGTGGTTGTTCTTTTTCTTCTCCGCCTCTCCTTCTTTTCTTCCCCAGTGGTTGAAATGGATTTCGAACCTCTTCCCACGCTCCGTAAATGGAATTTTTGCCTATTTCTTGTGAATGATGTTATGTGTAAACGTATGAAGCAATAAAACTTGTTTTTGTGATGCATTTTTCCATCCTTTGCTCGTTTTTATTGCATCTTCTTACCTCTCTTCATTTGTAGGGGTATCTATGTATGTTTTGATTTTATTTGTAGATCTAAGAGCCGTGTTCATGGAGTTTGGAACATTTCCGTGTGAAATCCACCTTTGGTCTATGATGTGCTTGTCCATCCTTTCCATTGCTCACCTCTCCTTGTTCCATGGTAGTTTTGGTAGATGATCAACACTTTCCTTCTCTCGGTGTATCACCGTTATAGTGTAGGCTCTATTTTTCTTGTTTTCTTTCTCTCCTTGTCTCCTTAGAAGTTAGATTAGGATTAAATTAGCTTGCATGCACTGGAATAGTTTGTGGCAGGTAGATTAGGAAGAGGAACCATCCTTCTCTGGAGGATCATTCCCATTTTCAAGTTCCACCGCTGCTTGGGAAAGATCCAATGTTATGCAAATCACACCAAATGACCCCGCCATAGAAAAGTAGATCCATAACTCATTTGGGGGTGCCGTGATTTTACGTTAACAATTTTTTTCACACCCAAAGTGGGACACTTTGGGGTTAGATATTTCATATTCTCTTAGTGTCTCAGCAAAAATAACAAAACTTACACCACCGTGCGCCACTAACGGGTTTGGCACTCCCAGGGGGACCTTAGAGGTCTTCACTTCATTGCAACAAGGTTGATGTGCACTTGTTGCAATCTCTAGCTTATGAGAAGCTTAAAATTTGCATATCTAGCGACTCCATCTGGTTTACAACCCATCTCTGAGTTGCAGACCTGTTTTCCATCCATTTCCATTTCATTCTTCTTTCCATCTCTTTCATTCTTTTCATTCCATGAAGTTGTGCAATCATGACTTCATTTCCACCATTGAATTCACATTCACAACAACATTATCTTCAACCTCTAATGTACTTTACAACTCCTTCAAATCAACATCTTACCTCTATGAATAGTAGAGCTAAAGTCAATTTGGCCATGGAGCTTTCCAAGAGTAGGGGTATGCAAACAATGAAGACAATCAAATACAAGATGCTTTGGTCTACTGGAGAAGATCCAAAAAATGGAGGTTGGCATGGTTCAGTCAAGGGGTATAGCACAAATGAAGGCGTTTCAGATTGGTTTCAGGGCACCTTGTCCATGGGAAGGCCCTTTTCCAAGAGTAGGGGTATGTAAACAATGAAGACAATCAAATGCATGATACTCTTGGTCTCACGAGAAGATCCAAAAAATGGAGGTTGGCATGGTTCAGTCAAGGGGTATAGCACAAATGAAGGTGTTTTAGATTGGTTTCAGGGCACCTTGTCCATGGGAAGGCCCTTTTCCAAGACATTACACCCTTAGGAAAAGCTAGACTTCATGGTTGAAATGCTTCCCCAACTTGCACAATGGACTGAGGAGATCGAGGCTTATGAGTTGGAGTCAAGACAACCTTATCAATGGGTAAGTCCACCATCTCATAGTTTTTCTTTTTCTCTTTCTCAAGCAGCACCATCTCAACCCAAGCTCCAATTTCCAAGCTTCTCACTTGCTGCCCCAAGTGTTGATTTCATTTCTCCATCTCCTAGTCTTCCACCTCATCTCAGTTCTTTTGTCATTTTCCCTTCCAAACAATCATCCCCTCCAAACAAACAGAATCTACACCTCCCTTCCCACCACAAACAATTACAAATATGGTTGAACCCCAACCTGCCACTCCTCTTGCTTTCCCAAGCCCATGTTGGGAAGAGACTCAAGAATCCAATCAAGGAGAACAACAAGAAGAGGAGCCCAACAAAAAAGAAATGATAGACAATCTGAAGAGTTGGGCTACCAAATTTGGGTTTACAAAGATCCCCTTGATGGTCAAACAAATGGAGGAGGTTAGAGTTGAAGAAACAGTGGTGGTTGAGGCTGAGTTTGCAGTAGAAGAAGAACAAGAACAAGAGGAAAAGAATCAACATTCTGTTTATGGCACTTTTCCTGAAGAAGATACTGATCTAACCCAAGTTGCACAACTAGTTGAAGAGGAGGGACAATCAGCTCCAAGTCCCATTGAAGAGGAGCAGATGGGAGAGATCAAATCAGAGTTGAAGCCACTCAATGAAGAAAGCATCATTGAAGATTCCTTGCTTTCATTCGAAGGGCCTGATTTGGTTAATGAACATATGATGGAGGAGGACCATACAGTTTTAGAGGCTCCAAGTGAGGAGCAGGCTGCAGAGAGGAACCTTCAGTTCTTCCTCCCACTTCATCCCCTTCAAGCTCTGATGTTGAAGAAGAGTTTGATCTTTCAAACTTCATGTTTGAGGATGAGGAGAACCATGGTGATCAAATTACAGATCAGGAGGACATCATGGAAGAGGTTGAACATTTGTAACAGGCAGCAATGAGGTAGTTTATCTATCTGATCTGGAGGACTGTTTTGATGAGGAAGAACCAGTTGAGTTCCAATTGTCTTCTCCTTCATCATCCACCTTCCAAACACATGAACCTTTTGTCATGGAGGAGAGCATTCAAATGGAATATCCTACACTTTATAGCAGCTCTTTGGACTCAAGTTTGGGAGACTCAAACCTTCTATGCTCTTCAAAGGATGAGGAAGAGAAAGAGCAGAAATATCCCATCACTTCTTCCACGCCATCCACTCTTGAAGGTCTGTAAATAGACTCCATCTTTAGAGTGGAAAATTAGTGCAATGGGCATATCAAACGGATCGACCTTGCCCAATCGGTATTTGGCTTCATTGGTGCCAAAGGAGAAGCCAAATCTGGTCATGCCCATTTCAAGGCATGAGGATGATCTATAAAACACCAAGGATTAGCCATCATACCTCTTTAATCCAAATGCAGAGCAACTAAAAGAGGTATTGGTTTTGTCTTCAGTTGATACTTTGGTGATTTGGGTGGAAGATCAACTTGTAGTTAGTTTTTCACTCATCCAACCAGCCATGTTCAAGTGCCAAATCAATTGCATGGCTACCATTTTTGAGGAAGGGAAGCTATTTCTCCCTACCAGTTGCCGATTCTGAGCTTTGTTTGAGCTCCCTTTTCTCTTGGTTAGAGTAGTGTAGGTAGGTTTGTTTTGCACACTTTGCATGTCTTGTTTGAGTCATGTATGATTTGATCTTTGTATATAATTTTTGTTTGTATTGCTTAAGAGGGGCATGAGGCTAGGCTCTTAAAATATTTAAGGAAAGAAGGGTCATGTCTCTATTGGCTAGATTTTCTACATAGCATCAAACCTAGGCAACATGAGATAAATCTCCTTCATTTAACCGGTGAGGCTCCCGTGTCAGATTTGTCAATATAAATGTGTTTTTATCTATCAGGGGTTTTACTTTAACCACTTAGTTCATGAACCATAACTAAGAAGTTCTGCAGCAAGTAAGCAGCTGTTTAAGAAAGGAAAATTATAGAAGAAGAAAGTAAAGGTATTACAGAGAAGAAGTAAGGAAGATGTGCATCCCAATTAGTAGATAGCAGAGCTAATTGCATGCACATAGAAGAAACTTAATAGATTTGAACACACAGAATTATAAAGCAAAGGCAGCTCTAGATCCAGATCTAAAATAACACAAAGTTTACTCAAAAGATCTAAGATTTAAAAGCAAGAAACACAGTACGCCGTGACACAAAAGTTCTCCTAAACTCGCTTCTTTGTATTCCTCTCTACAAGTGGCTCTCAAGGGTTTAGCACAAAGTCTAGAACTCGTGGATTGCTGCTTACAAATTCCCGATCGATGTTTTAACCCGAGGTTCTTCTCCTACTTATAGAATGTAGGAGGGAAAGTACAAATAGAAGACTCAAACTGAACTAAAGTATGAACAACAAGTAAAGATGACATTTGGCAATCATCCTCAACTAACTTCTTCTTAAGTGACACATGTATCACTTAACTAATAGAATAGTTCCACATGACTTCAAGTAATGGTTGCAAAACCAATAACTTAGAAGTTTTACAATTTCATCCGGGAACATAGAAAATAGAAGAAGAAAGAATAGAAGAAGTCATGCCAGCTGTAATGTTTACATCTTCTTCTTGTTCTGATATCTGATATACTTGTCGAACATATAATTCAGCATCCTTCCATCTGTTTTAGCCACTGCTTCCTTCTCTGTCCTGAACTGCAGCAACCCTTCATTCAACACTTTGCTGCATGCTTCCACCTCTTCCAAACTCGGCCCGAACCTCGCAATGTCTGCCTGCAGCGCCACCAATCTACTGATAGAATTCATCGTGAAAGGCTTGGTAGCTTTATCAATTCTCTTTTGCACCATCAGAAGAGAACCTTCCAGGGAATCATGCACCTCGTTAGAAACAATCCGCACGTATGAAGTAACACCTCCATCCACTCTTTCCTCAGTGAAAGAAATGCTACTGTCTGGTAAATCTGATGTTCTACTCTCAAGCACCTGCATCCTTTTCAGCAAAACTCTGCAGATCTCCAAATGGAAAGATACTGCGAACTCTAGCTACTTCCCCTTCTTGATTGATCCATCCAAGTACAATTTTTCTAACCAACACATCTCCCGGCAGCTTGTTGATCTCGGCCAAAATACTCAGGTTACTCTCTGCAACTGTATTCATGCCTTCTATGCTTTCCATCAGTTGCTTTAGTTGATTTGCTGCATCTTTCATAACCTTTAGGCGGGCTGGCACTTCCCCAAGTTGTACAGAAGCTTGACGAATAATCAGGTCTTTCCATTCGTCAATAGCCTTTACTTGATTGCTCGCATCTTCCATTTCCTGCATAAGATGATCACTCACCTGCTCTGAAATGGGCTGAATGGAAGGTTTAGCAACCTTGGCTATGATCTCACATAATTGAGATATTTGCTTCTGCAACTCTTCTTTCTCCGCCTTTTCACTGTCAAGCCTAAGGAACAAAGCATCCAACAATGTTTGCGTGTCCTGCTTCAATCCTTCAGTGGTAGCTTGACCGAGTGGTATTTTGGTCACCGTCACATCTTCTGCCGTGAGCTCCTCTTCTATCTTTCCTTCCGCCGGAATTGATATCTCAGCAAACTTTTCTCCCGAATCTTTGATGATCAACCTAGAAGTTGCTTTAGCAACTTTAGGCCTTCTGTCTCTTCTGCTCAGATCCTGAAGTAGCTGCAAGTCATGCTCCTCTAAGTTCATCTCTACTCTTGCTTCCGGAACCAACTGCAAAGCTAACCATCCCGAGAAGTTATTTCTCGGGGAGTAAGAAGTCACTGAGTGCACTACCATCTCCCGCTCTGCATCCTCTCCGTCAGAAAGTGCCACAGTGTCATGGCTGCCATCTTCTGAAACATCCAAGGACAAAGCTCTTTCGAACTCCGTCATCTGCAGCTTCAACATCTCCTCTGGAACGGGTGCTGAACGAAGTGGCTGCGGAGAGAAAACGAACGTCGCCGGTTTCAATGAAGGCATGGAAGCATCCTGCTGCTGCGGTGCAATAGTTGGTGATCCTCTGGGTACTGGAGAAGTCGGAGTCAAAGCTATGGTCGTAGAAGTGGTCTTCTCTTTCTCTTGAGATCTTCTGTGTACTTTCAACTTCTCGGACCTTCTGCTGCTTTCTCCTTCATGCTTTCGTTTGAGGGAATCTCCTGCGCCGAAGTTGCCCGTGATTTGATTCATCAATACTTCATCAAGGCAGTATCCCTTCGTTAGCAGCCAGCTCGAAGTATTCACCAACACAGCTCCAGATCTCTCTTCAATTGAATGGCAGCCTCCAATGTTATCCTGCAGTATAGCTTTATCTCCTCCCATCTGATGGTAAGTGTCAAGTACCACGTTCCCATCATCTTTAAGATCCGCAGGTATCCGCGCTAGTCCAAAGTCGAACACTTGCTTTGCTGATAGCCTGCTGAAATCTTTCTTTCTAACCTCGTACTCACTTCTGCACTTCATCCAGAAATCTTCTAACGAAGGCACATGTGCGTACTCCTGGGAGATTGTCTTCCTGGCTACTCCAAATGGATCGAAGTTAAGCCGTGCAGGGAAGAACTCTTGCTCATACTCGGATAACATTTGCGCTTCCATCCCTCGAGCTCTGTGAATGCTGATGCAACTGTAATATCCCACAGTGATTGGGAAGAAGCCCGTAGACTTGTGCCGTTTCAACTGAAGGTCGTGTAACTCTACGAGTTGCCTGCTCAGCTCCATGGCGATCACTCTATCACTTGGATACCTGGGCATCTTTATAGGTTCTCCAGAAAAGCCCGTAACCCTGAGGTATGTGAAATCTGCAAACTGGATGAATAAACTGCCAATCTTGGACACTGCTTCCCACGCTTCCTTGCTTACCCTGTGAGTCTTCAAGTCTTTGTCTAGCCTGCAGATGAAATCGTAGAAGAAGTCATCGTTGATCACTTTGAAGTCCTTCTCGCATGCAGGTACAGTAAGCTGTGGGTAGCACTCGAAAATGGGGTCCTTGGAAAGAACACCACATCTATCCAGCTTGGAAAAGACACCCTGTGAAGCTGCAGCATATACCAAGTACGAAGTCATCTTGAAGCTGAAAGTACGCTTCACGTTCCGAAGTTGCTCACCGATGTTGCTGCTAATAATTTCCGACCAATTGATTATAGAATCAACCTTGTTGATTTCAATGGTCCTGATGAAAGCATACATCCATGTACGGAAAGTGTAGGCATTCGCTTCGCCATTCAACCTGCATAGCAATTTGACGACATCATCTGCCTCCTGCACCAAATTGGACCGCGGAAGAGTTCTCGGGAACTTTGAAGGGGATCTAGGCTTCTTCATGAACCGGCTGTTCATTATGCTCACGCAATCAGCTCTATGTTTCTCCCATCTACTGTCAGCATCCTGAATGCTAATAGAAGTCACCACCTTTCGCACTGGAATCTTCAGACAATAATTGATGAATTCCGCATCCAAACGAATTATTGTCTTTCCCGCAACATCACGCACTGATCTGGATGAAGGATGATAAGATCTAGCACACTCCATCACGAACTCTGGCAATTGGGCTGTACATGGGAAAGCTGCAGCTCGGATAATTCCGCTACTTTTGACCGCACGCATGAGTGAAGTCTTTCCAGCTCTGGATCTATCAATCAAATCAGAAAGAGGTTCTGGGCCTAGATCCGTGTCTCCTATGTCTGAAAGTTTGGAAGCAATGCATGAATCCATCGTGCTCTCTTTTTCATCTCCTTTCGCCATGGCTTTATCTATCTTTGTCTGAATAATTCTTTTTCTTCTAACTTGGCCGGATTTCTTCAATACTGGTGCAGATCTGGACAATTCTTCAGATTCAGAGGATATTTGCAATGTATTGGACATTGATAAAAACTCCTTTTCTTTTGTAAAGCACCTGTAATGAATTCTTGCAATTTATTCAGACAAAAATGGCCACTGGAGCATGAATAGTGAATTTAAATTATAAAAATCTGCACTTTTCAAGCCTGCTGCCCCAAAAATTGGTGTTTAATTTGCATATGAAGAGAGCATGAATCCTTTTAATCAACACCGAGCTCTCAGTAACACCCGTGAAAAACAACTATGCAGATGAAGATCAACCTTCTCCAAAGCATGCGCAAAATCTGGAAGCTTTTAGCCTTGTTAGCACTTTGTCTGAACAAAATCCTTCCTCTAATGGGGCGCACTTTTCCTCCTAGCTGCAATTCTTTACCTGTGAATTAAATTATTCACCCATATGGCTGCCCATGCTTATATAACCTTCACAATTCTATAATTAATAATTGCCCTAACAATTAAAGGCAATTAATTAATTAAAAATCATGCTTTTCTCTTTTAAAAATAGCATGTTTAAGGACAGCCATCCAATAAATTAAATTAATCCAATTTAATCCTTCACACAGCACTTCACTCAAGCCCCACAGTGTGCTTTGACCATAGCCACTGAAAATAGAAATTAATTTAATGTTTTAATGCCTTAAAAAACATTAAATAATACCCAAATGGGGCGCACTTTTTGAGAGGAAGAGGGCAGCCATTAAATAAATTAAATTTAATGCATTTGACTCCTTTCTTTTATTCCATCTTTGACTTGTTGACCTCCTCCAAGCTTGGGCGCACTTTTTGAGAAGAAAGATTAATAAAAATAATCAATTTTAATTCTTTTAATCTCTCACCAAAGGGGGCGCACTTTTTTGCACATGTAATTCTATTTTTAAGAATTTTTTGATAACGGGATGCTTTACCCTGCCAGGCAGGCACCAAAACCCCGTGATCCACTTAAGTGATTTTTATAACACGGGAAAAAGTACCCTGCCAGGCAAGTATAAAATTCCCACCCTGCCTGCGGCTTATATTTTTCCCATCGCAGCTTAAATCCTTTGTTTTCCAAAAATGCGCCCATCCCAGGGGCTTTTCTCACGGCACGACTTCACTTTTTCCCAGTGATCCAGACCTCCGATGGCGACTTCCTCCGGGCACAATGTGCGTATATGTTTTCTAGCCGCTCCAGGCCAAAAATCGGGCTTACTGGCAAAGGAGTTGTTCCAGAGAAATTTTACAGAAAACAGAACCGGACACCACAAAAACACGAAAAATTGCCAAAAGTTACAAATAAAGCCCAAAACTTAAAATAAGTTAAAATCCTTCTGGTACATAAGAATAATAACATATTCACTCATAATGGAGTTAAAACAGAGCGCAAATAGCCTCATACGGGGCTCAAAATAATTAAATACAAATTTCCCATGAGACAAATCCCGGCAATGACGAGAATAAAACAATTTTGGGCATCCGGGTATTTGGCGAAAAAGGCTAATATGGCTCTTTAGGATTATTTTGACGCAATACAGAACTTTCGCAATAAAAACAACAAACGACCCACTATTTTAAAAAAGTACGAAAATTTTTCGATTGGGTCATCAGATTTCGGGTGAAATGAGTGACACCGATCTCCCGTGATTCTGCAAATTCCAAAAGATCCAAATGCAGAGCAATTAAAAGTCATTCCGAGACAGTCCATTTAAGGGATGATGAAAACCACGGATCAAATCAATTTTCTACTCTCGTAAATAATTGTCTCAAGGTTTCTTATGAAAATTGAGAGTGTAGATGTGTGGGTAGGCTCGAAGTAGGCAAAGCATAGAAAAGGCTTGCAGTCAAGCTCACAGTGGCTCAAGGATCAGTTCCATGTTTATCAAGCAGACTCCATGCCCAATGAATGCTTCAAGGCCACTGGTCTCTTCATCTAGTAGGCATATGTCCTCATGAGTAACCAAATTGTTATCCCAAATTCACCGCCCGGAAAATTTGGTAAAAACAAGCTTTACACATGAAGAAAACATGAACGGAGATGATACTGAGACCCACGATCTCATGTTCCAAAAACAAGGAAAGTGAAAATAGAAGCCCGAGAGAGTCAAATCTTACCTGCATAAGAAGAAATAGAAGAAACGACTCTTTTGAGCATTTCCACATCTTAAATCTATTTAACGGGCGCGAGGAGGACTCAAAATGGAGTGGTGGGGAAAAAAGCGATTAAATGACCCTATGCAAAGAAAACAACTCTATCAAGTCGTTTCATGTCTTAAATCTATTTTTGCAAACTTCAGCAGACTCAACAATGAAATCACTGGGCCAAAAAGGAGGGGCAAAGTCTTAGTAGAGAGGCCAAATGCAAAAACGAAGAAATGGTGAAGTCTCGAAGTTTTCGGGCTTGAAAATAGTTCAGAAAGGGTCCAAAATCGACTAAGTATGGAGGAGGAAGCGGAAGAGACCACGTGTCCTCGCGGTGCTTCTCCAAAGATGGATCCAAATAGAGAGGCTCAAACAAGCGCCGCATCTCCACGTGTCCCAGGGTGGAATGAAGGCAGGGTCAAATGGTCAAACAAAGTCAAAGGTGGATAGGGCGGGCCTCAAAAAATTGGCTAAGTATGAATGTGCAAGCAGAGAGTGCCAAGTGTCAGCCTAACACATTTCCAAGAGTTGGTCCAAAGGCGAGACCCAAATGAGCGCGAGCTCGCCACGTATCCCAAAGTCTAAAAGTAAGAAAGATCATTGAAAAGTCCACAGGCCGGCGGAGGCTGCCAAGTGTCTCAATGGCACTGATTCAAGGGTTGAATAAAGAAAAGGTTCCCAACGAGTGCTAAAAATCGATGCGTGTCCCAAAGGAAAGCGGGCGTCCGGGAAAAATTTGATTATTTGTCCTTTGTTAACTCAAAAGGGGGAAAAGTTATAAAATGACCCACAACTCCGCCCAAGGAAAAAATCAACATTTAGACCCGAGTCAAAGCCAAGGTGGGGAGTCGGGAAAAAAGTGAAAATTTGCCTTTCGTTCAAAGGCATAAAGGTAAAGATGGAAGTGCATTTCCTAGCCAACCAAAAGGAGCCACGTGTCCAGGTGGAACTTCGGCCGTGTTAGTTTTTTAAGTTTTGCATTCTTTTGCACAAAAAGACTAAAGGTAATTGTGGGTCCATGGGCCTGATTTTTATTCCAATCTGGTTGCCACGTGTCCCAAACCAAAAGGGGTACCCATTTTTCAAATTATTTTCCCGCCCATTTGTACAAAATCAATGCAAAACTTCAAAGGGGCATATCTTTCGACCCAGGGCTCAAAATATTACAAATCTGACACCATTGGAAAGATCTCGATGTCATCTACACCATGGGAGTCTAAATCTTTAGTTTTGAAAAGGTTAGGTGGGAGAAAGATGAAGAAAAGTCTTTATGCCATTAACACGAGAATCCAATCTCTTCAAGTACCAGATCGACTCGATTCGATCCACTGGGGATCCAAAATTGACATATTGTGGGTAGATTTGAAGCTAAGCATTGATTTTTGGTGGTTGAGCTTTTGAAATGGGATTCAATGCGTATCTCAGAGTGGTTTGAGCCAGATTCGTTTCTTTCCTTCTTCTCTATCCCATTCTTCTATATATTGTAACAAAGGCATCATTTTGAGGGAATTAATTAGTGGTTCATTTTTCTTCTCTACCTCTCCCTTCTTTTCTTCCCCAGGGTCGAAATGGAGTTTGAACCTCTTCCCACGCTTTGTAAATGGCATTTTTGCCTCTTTCTCGTGAATGATGTTATGTGCAAATGTATGAAGCAATAAAACATGTTTTTATGATGCATTTGTCCATCCTTTGCTCATTTTTATTGCATCTTCTTGCCTCTCTTCATTTGCAGGGTATCTGTGTATGTTTTGAATGTTTATTTGCAGATCCGGATATGTGTTCATGGAGTTTGGAATATTTTCTGTGTGAAATCCATCTCTGGTTTGTGATGCACTTGTCCATACTTTCCATTGCTCACCTCTCCTTGTTCTTACGTGGTAGTTTTTGTAGATGATCAACACTTTCCTTCTACGGGTGTATCACCATTTTAGTGTAGGCTCTATTTTTCTTGTTTTATTTCTCTCCTTGTTTCCTCTTGGAAGTTAGATTAGGATTAGATTAGCTTGTATGCACTTTGGAATAGCTTGTGGCGGGTAGATTAGGAAGAGAAACCAACCTTCTGCGGAGGATCATTCCCATTTGCATGTCCCATAGCTTGGGAATGATCCAATGTTATGTAAATCACACCAAATGACCATGCCTTAGAAAAGTAGATCCATAACTCATTTGGGGGTGCTTTGTGATTTCACGTTAATACCAAGGGTGATTTTGTTGTGGCAAGAGGTAAGAAGGTAGGAATATTATATTTATATACCAGTATTCTTCGATTCATTTTCTCGTATTATCTACTTGATTCAAATGCATGCATGTGGCATAACCGGGCCGAGTCATATGAGTCAAAAGAAATGTAGATCTTAAAGGCTAAGGGTAAGTTATCATATTTGAAAGATTTAGATCTTGATTTCTGTGAGCATTGTATCTTTGGAAAGCAAAAGAGAGTGAGATTTCTCAAATTTGGGGCAACTAAGAAGGAGCAAAAATTAGAGCTTATACACTCACATGTTTGGGGACCAACTCAAGTAGCTTTTCATAGAGGATCCAAGTATTATGTTAGTTTCATTGATGATGCTACAATATTGGTATGGGTTTATTATATTAAACATAAATCGATGTTTTTGATAATTTTAAAAGATGGAAAGCCCTTATTGAGAATCAATCAAATTCTAAGTTAAAGTGCCTTAGATCCGCAATGGTGGTGAATAATGTAGTAATGCTTTCAATGATTATTGTTCGAGTGAATGGGATACGTAGAGAAAGAATGGTTCTAAGAACACCACAGGAGAATGGTGTTGTAAAAAGAATGAACATAACAATCATGGAACATATTAGAAGTATGATAATACATTCTAGATTGCCTTTACAATTTTGGGAAGAAGCAGTTGATACAATAGTTTATTTGATTAACCGTGGGCCCTCAAGTTCACTAGATGGAGGAATACCGAGGAAGCTTGGACCGGAAAAGAGGTAGATCTTTCTTTTCTTAATTTTTTTGGTTCAAAATCATTTGTGCATGTTGATAAGGAAAATAGGAAAAAGTTGGATGCAAAATCCAAGAGACGCACTTTTATTGGTTATAGATATGGTGATTTTGGTTTTTGTTTTGGGATTTAGGAATTCTAAAATTATTAGAGTCGTGATGTTGAATGGAATGAAAATGTAATGTACATGGATCAAATTCTAGTACCCAATGATCAACCGGTTGATAAGTTTGTGAATGAAAATGAACTCTCGGATTTAAAAGAGTCGGCCGATGGGTTACATAGTAACCGGTGTCGATTAAACCACCTGACCCGACATCGCTTAGACGAATCGGTATCGGTGATAGAAGATCCAAACCGGCATCAGTTAGTAGAACCGGCGTCGGTTAGAGGTGCTCGGTGTCGGTCACTTTAAGATTTGAATAGGAATGTCCAGGATGTCCAGATTGAGCCTCTAGTACCCCAAACTCTTGTGAGAAGGTCACAAAGGGTAAGTAAACCTCCAAAAATATTTACACCTTCTCTATTTTTTTTATTACTGAATGATAATGGTGAACTAGAGAGCTTTAAAGAAGCAATGTAGAATAAGACTCACATCAAGTGGGAGCATGACACGGATGAGGAGATGGACTCCTTGAAACAGAACCAGACATGGGATTTGGTTAAGTTACCAACAAGTAAGAGAACATTGCAGAACAAGTGGGTTTACAGGATATAGGAAGAAGAGGGTGGACATAAAAGATACAAGGCAAGGCTTGTAGTAAAGGGATTTACATAGAAAGTAGGTATTGAATTTGGTGAAATATTTTCTCCTATTGTTAAGATGACTTCTATTCGTAAATCTTGTATTGAGCTTAGTTTCAAAGATGAAGATTTGCATTTAGAGCAACTAGATGTGAAGACGGATTTCCTTCATGGTGATTTGGATGAATATATTTCTATGCAAATGACACCGCTTGGGTATTAAGTCAAGGGTAAGGAGAAACTAGTGTGTAGATTGAAAAAGAGTATATATGGGCTCAAACAAGCTCCAAGAAAATGGTATATGAGGTTTGATAAGTTTATGAAGGAGAATGGTTACTTGAGATGTGAATATGACCATTGTGTTTATTTCAAAAGGCTTGAAAATGGGAGCTATATTAGTTTGTTACTTGTATGTGGATGATATGCTTATTGCGGGATCTAGTATACGGGACATTATTGAGCTTAAGGAAAGCTATCTCACACATTTTCTATGAAGGATTTAGGAGCTCCAAAAATAATCCTTGGCATGTAGATACACGAGACAGGAAAAACAAGAAATTATATTTGTCTCGGGATGATTATATCTACAAGGTGTTAGAAAGGTTCAACATGCGAGAATGAAAAACCTGTTAGCACACCTATAGTGGACACTTCAAATTGAGCAAAGATTAGTGTCCTTCATCACATGAGGAGGTAAAATACATGACACGAGTACTATATGCTTTAGCATTTGGGAGTCTCATGTATGCTATGGTTTGTACTAGACCAGACATTGCACAGGTAGTGGGAGTTGTGAGTAGATATATGGCCAATCCAAGTAAATAGCATTGGAAAGCAGTCCAATGGATACTCAGGTATTTGAAAGGAACATCTAGCATGCAATTATGCTATGGAGGTTTGGATATTTCATTATGTGGCTATGTTGATTTGGATATGGCTGGAGATCTGGATGGTAGAAGGAGCACTACTAGATATATTTTCACAGTAGGTGGGATGGTAGTTAGTTGGATTTCGAGATTGTAGAAGGTTGTGGCTTTGTCTACTACAGAGGTAGAGTATGTTGCAGCTACAGAGGCTAGCAAGGAAATGATATGGATGAGTAGGTTCATGGAAGAGTTGGGAAAGGAGTAAAGTAATTGTAAACTATTCAATGACAGTTAGAGTGTAATTCATTTGGCAAAGAACTTATCATTTCATTCGAGAATGAAACACATTCAATTGAGGTATCACTTCATACGGCAGGTATTAGAGGATGGACAGTTGAATCTAGAAAAGATTCATACGAGCAAGAACCCTCATGGATATGCTAATGAAGCCATTAGCAAAGGATAATTTGGAGCTACACTCCACTTCTGTTGGTCTTCGAGTTTGAGACTTGAAGAGGAAGAAACAAAGCTAAGGAAGGATCCAAGAATGATGTTGTATAGGTATGGTGCAGTAATTAATCTCCAAGTGGGAGATTGTTGAGTTGTGGAGATCAATTACTTCAGTTTAGCATGCAATGGAAACTTGCTTGGAATATACAAGATGAATCGACATCGGTCACCCAGATCGACATCCATCGGGAAGGACCGACATCGGTCAGGCAAGGAAGGAACTGACATCGATTAGGGGTAACCAACATTGGTTACCTGTGAGAGGATGTTTTAATTAACTCTCAGGAATTAGATCTATTTTTAGCATTAAAGTATATCTATTGATTGTAATTGCATGTCTAAGTGCCCTAAGTCTATAACTCACTATATAGTCATAAAAGCTAGGGTTTGGAAGTAAGAGAATTAACAAGAATTAGAAAGAACTTGCAAAAGTTGGTGAGAGAGAGAATTCTTGGTGATGAAGCAAAAACTTGAAGAAATAAAATACTCTACATCTAAGAGGTGTGGAAGATTGTAAATCTTCATTGCATATCTTGTCAAAGCTTTGGATAATAGATTGGCTTATTTCTTCTTTGGACGTATCCCACACCTTTGGGTGAACCACGTTAAATTTGGTGTTGATTTATGTCTCTTGTTTTATATATTTCTTCGTAGAATATCCACTTTTATTTTCATGTATGTTTAGATCTCGATATATTATTTGTACAACCGGTGGCTAACCCCAACATTGGTCGACGTAAGTTGAAAGATATTAGAGATTTTGTTGTTCTATGCTCTAATTTATGACGTCATTGCTCAATAATTAAGTGTACTTTATTTTTGCGTAGTTCTCTCTTCGTTGGGCTCGTTTTGTAGGAGATGACATGATTGCGAATTCACAGGATTATGGAGTACCACCTGTTGGATAAAGATCATGCGGGTTAGCAAGGAACGATACATTGTTTGATGACATACACATGCAGAAATAAGTCAAAATATAAAACTAAATACAATTGTAATGCATGTGGAGTTCTAATGGGAAATAAGCGTAAGAGGTAACAATTTGAGTATCGAGAAACTTATTTTTCTTATGGAAAAGAGTATTAGATATATAGAAACATACAGTGCGTTCACATAGTACACAAGGATGCAAATACTTACCCAAGAAAAGTGCATGTTTTTATTTATTTTCTTAAAAGTACTAACAATCCACATAGTAGTAGGAGACAATAGTATGTCAGTGTATAAGGGAATACAACAATTTTCTTTTGAAGCGGAAAAAAGCATAACATAGATATGAAATAAGAAACATAGCAGTGATAGTTCAAAGTATAGAATGGGATGCGTGAGGGTGTAATGTTTGAAGGGATGGGTGGGTTGGAAATCCTTGCGTAAAGGTTATGGAGGAGTTGCCTTTGTTTTCCACTTTCTTTGAACTGAGGATGACACATTTCAATTTGTTGTTTCCGCAATATGTCTCTTTTTTCAGTGAAAGTGTGAAGCAGTATTCATTTCCGATGACATTACTTATATTTTCACTAGTCACATATTTGTTTATAGACAATATATGGAGGTCACTAACTACAACACCCATGATTAACTCAGTTGTCTCATCAAAAGTGGTAACTGATTGAAGTTCTCCTGTTGGGTCTTTTAGATCGATCCTTAGTGCATATCTATAATCATAGTTTTGAACTTGTCTATTGCAACTCGAACATAACCATGAACCATTACCATTCTCTCTCACCTTTTTCCTGCATTTTTTCACCTTTTTGAAGAGGACATGCCTTGTAAAAAAATTTCCATGCTTGATATTCGTGATTTCTGCAATAACCATGGCCCATTCATTTCTCTCAGTGTTCCCCATATTTAGTACCTCCAAAATCATTGTTACAGAGGTCAGGATTTTGGAGGGCCCATAAATTGGCTTGTGATAGAGGGCACCGGAAGGTAGTAGTCATCGAAATCTACCCAGCTATGAAGTGTATTGGTTTCTGAAATTTGAGGGTTGACATAACATTTGGTACTTGAAACAGTGTCGACTGAGCTCCCATTGAAACTGGAGACGTGAGCAACTTTCAAGGCAAGGACCGGGAGAGGCGGTATAGAAAGCATGTCTTCAATTTCTTTGCTTATCTCATCTAAGTGATGTCCCCACAATGTGACACTTACATTGAATCCCGACATGTCCTTTAATTGCAGAGTTCTCCTCTTAGTCTCTGACTTGTCATGCCTACGAATCATTGAGCATGGTGACATCGTAAGAACAATGCCAATCAAATCAACTTTAGAACGGTCATCGGTTGCAGGTATGTCCTTAATTTTTGTGAAATGAAAGTGATGGGAAGGTATTGTATCCTCATTTGCTATGAGTGGAGTTATGGTTGAGGACGCTTGTAGGAAAATCTCCAAAGCATTGTTCAAATGGCTGTAACATAGCTTTGCATTAGGAATCCTTGCAATCCTCCCATTGGAAATTGTATATAGCTTCCCATTTTCAATATGCTCATAGAATGCTTCGGCGGCCTCATTGAAACAGTGACGTGAATTTCCCCTCTTTCCTGATCTACAAAATCAAACCCAAACACAAAACCATCTCCCCTTGCATTGTGATATTCGCGAAGGGTTGTTTTTTCTAGGGCACGACCCTCTATGGACCACATGTGCATAGATGTATTCAAAGCACTTATTTTAGTTGGTGTTCTCACAAAATATTTGTTAACCCGGTTTGCACTTGCATCTATTCGCGACAACTGACTGTGTTCGAGAGCATTTGTTGGTAGTCGGATTGGAGCACCGATTACCAAATGTGTTTTGACAACAACATCCATTTCAATGATAAGAACAGTCCTACAATGGAAAAGGAAATCGAGATAGAATTAGAACTGAGCAACGGATCGAAAAAACAAACATAAAGAAATTATAATTAATATAGGGAGTTTATGTACATTGGTAATTGAGCAGGAGATGAAGCTTACAATTCACTTTTGATCATTCTAACGAGGGATTTGTGTAAGCACACAATGGAGCCTTCTTGTATTGATTTTTCGGTTACACGACTTGCAAATTTGGAGGGTAGAAGTGTTGTCTGAAAATGTATCCCATCTGAAAGGTCAACACGATGTTGGGCACTAATGTTAAGAATGAACCTTAGGGAGGAAAAATGCAATATCTGAAATGTGGAGTCAACATTGGAACTGCCCTCAATCAATTGAGAAATGCCTTTGTGTGTTAAAGTTATTTCCATGGCAACTAAAAGATGCTCGAGATAGTGGTAATTCTGCAAATATATGGTGGTCAATGTAAACTTGTAGGGAAGTCAATCATGAAATGAAGGATGTGATCAGGAAAGCATGCATTTGTAAATAATGAGAACCTTTAAAGTTGGATTCCTTATTATTTTATATTTGCTAAAAAACACAAACATGAAGTCTAATCCTTTAACAATTCAATATGCAAAAAAGTGATATGATGCACAAAGCTTCGGTTGAAAAGAACTAAGATTTGTATGGTTGTTTCTCGACATTATAAAACTATATGTATTTGTGTGCAAATATTATGAATAACACATTAAAAATGTGTTTTTGGTTTACATAAAGAAGCGAGCAATTGTATAAAGGAATAATTGAACACGTATGTTGAAAAGTTAGATTATGTGATCCATATGTTCCACCACAATATATACATGCATTTATTTGTAACGAATTATAGATTATTATGTTAAGAAAATAGAATGGAAGACAATAACAACAATATGTACACTTGAAGTTAGAAAACTATAGGTATTTATATGGAGATACAATGATAAAGAAATTTGAAATCCATAGTTGTTGGATTACAAAAACTAAACATGTTTTTAAAAAGTTTGATTATATGTCCGATATATATTGCCACAATGCATACATGGAATTATTTGGCACAAGTTACAGTTTGTTTCAAAAACACTTATAAACAAACACTTATAAACTAACCACTACAAGCTATTTCTTTAAATCAAATTTCTTGCTTTTTGCTTGTGTAATTTTCTTAGCATGTTTCTTGTATTATTTCCATTTACAGATGCCTCGATTAGGATTCCCATTCTCCTTAATTTGTGGGGTGGTTCATATTTCAGTGCAACTTTGTTGGAATCATAAATCAAACAGAAGCCTCGTGAATGATCTCCAATTGTGCGGATTTTGGAGAGAAAATTTGGGGATGTTGGCATCATGTGGAGGTGATCTCTGATCATTTCGGCTATCATTATTTTAGGTAGTTTCGGTTGCATGCAATGCAAAACATTAACAACACATTGAAAATGCTTAAACTATTCCTCCGTCTACAAGTGAAGCGTATTTAATTTCAATCCTGTTGTGGGGAGGGGAATTTTGTTTCTAGTCTGCATCATATTAAAATGGAGAGGGAAAATAAGTATGTTAGTCGACTAAGATGTTCTTAGGTATGACGTACAACATTAAAATCCTTGTCGTTGATCAGTCTAACGTCCAACTTGGGACGCTTCAAAATGGCCTCATTGGGAATGAGCTCCTTAGCACATAATGAATCTTGTCATTGATGAAGGCATGTGCCCCCACATGTCACTTCGGAAAAAGGATTGGAGCCAACTACAAATATAAATGGAACAATCCAAACCAAATAACATGAAAAATCTCTACAATAATTTTTTAGTCCATAACATGCAATAAAGAGAAAAATTGAATAAATACTTCAATCAATATTGAAACCCACCTGAAGTTCGTCTAGAGACAACACTCTTTTCTTTACCACCAAAGAAAGAGAATCACAAATATCCTACAAAAAAATGAAATAGGAAATTAATAAAACTAAATGTATGTGTGAATTCAAAAGGAGGGAAACCTTGATTAATATTATTCTATATTTTCAATTTCATTCTCAGATATAATACAAAAAAACCAAAAAGATTATAAAGAGTTATTAAAAATTGTATATTAGTAGAGGCCATACATAAGAAGATAGTAAACTGTATTTTTATTATTATGGTTTAGAAGAAATTGCACAAAGGTTTCTCTACAAAAAAATTTCCCCATTTAGTTTTTGAGATTTAGTTTACATCCATAAACTTGAAATTCACCTAATTAACACAATATCATCTCAAAAATAAGAATAGAAAAACATAACCAGCCATATCTATTTTTTATTCTTTCTAATTTACCCAAATAATGTAAATATTTATAGTGAGTACCCATGAATTTATGTTTTACTCTTTGGCTTGCCTATTGTACTGAAGTTTTGTGCTGAATTCGGAACAAAAAAAATGAAGACCACACCACACCACTTAACTGGTTGTTACCCAAATCAAGATGTGAGAGCTGAGAACAATTTCCTAGAGATTTTGGGATCCTCCCACTGAATCGATTACGTGCTGCAGCAAGTTCTTGTAGCTTGGTGAGCTTGAAGCCAATTTTTGGAACAGAGCCCAAAAATGGTTGAATTCCAACCCAATGGTTTGCAACTTTGTACAGTTCAAGAGAATGGAAAAAACATCTCCCTTCAGATTGTTATTGCCAACGTCAGTTGTTGTAGGCAGCCCAACATTCCCAATTCCTGGGGTACCATTCTGCTTAATTGGTTGTCTTCTATTTGAAGAAAATTAAGCGCTGAAATATTTCCTATGGATTTTGGGATGTTGTCATTTAGCTGATTGATGGACAGGTCCACCAGTCGCAATTTGGCTAGCTTATGGCCTACATCCTCTGGAATTGTCCCCACAAACTTGTTGTGATATAGGTTCAACTTTTTCAATTTTGTACAGTTCATGAGAGAATATAGAATGGATCCTCCTAGGTTGTTATTATCTAGCGACAATTCTCGTAGTTGGGAAAGTGAACCTAATTCTTGTGGAATATAGCCATACAAGGAATTAGAAGATATATTTAACTCCTCCATGAAAGAACAATTTCCTAGTGCCTTGGGAATGCCACCTGTAAGGATATTGTTCTTCAACTTGAGCTCTCTCAGTTTCCATAATTGACCAATCTCTTCCGGGATACTACCATTGAGTTTGTTGGAATTTAGAAGCAGATGTTCTAATCTGGTCAATGTTGTTAATATCTCAGATGGAATTGGTCCCTCAAGCGTATTATTAGACAACGACAAGTGATGCAATTTTGTGCAGTTATTCAGAGAATTGGGAATTTTTCTAGAAAGCAAGTTATTTTTTAGATTGAGCACTATTAAACACCTAAGAGCACCTAGTAAATAGAAATAATAAGATAAGCTAATTATTCCCTATAAAATATAAATAATTGAGATAAGCTAATTCACGTCCATATTTGTTGTATAACCAATTTCATCAACTGTATCAGGCCCACAAATCAGCCATTTGTTTGTTTATGAGTTGATTATCGTAATTTTCATTTACTTATTTAATTTTAAACGAGGGATATTTGGGATGAAGCATAAACGAAATTTGCTTATAGGAAATCATTCAGATCACAAGAGAGAGTATCGTTGATCAGATATGTGGCTGACTCTCTCATGCAAAATTCAGAAGAAACTTTACATATGAAACACCAAGTTGCCAACCAGTGATTGGCAAAACATGCTCTCGCAATGTTGATAATACAACTGACTTCGATTCATGTCATCACAATCAAATGAATACGCTACGAGATACGATGTATGGCGCCGCACCAAAGGTGCATACCAAAAATAAATTATTTTAAACAACAAAGATTAAACCCTAACAGTATCATCCACAAATTCTTAAAGGAACTGTGTAAAGGCATCTAGAGCATAACTTACCAATCCAAAAGAAGTGTCTGAAACATCAATCTGACTTCTTGTGCTTCCACAATTGTTTTCTTTTATTTCTTGTGTCTGTATATTCTCTACGTCACTCTAAATTCCTGAATCTCCTTTTGATCTCCCTTTTTCTTTGTGTGTATACTTTCTTTTCTACCTCCCCTAAGCCTTATATAGCGTTTGCAATCTATTATTGATCTCCTTTTTCTATTTTCATTCATCACCTCATTAAAAATAAAAGCTAAAATTGTTAATTATTAGAAACAAAATTATTAAAAATAAAAGCTAAAATTGTTGATATACAACGTTTGCAATCTATTATTGATCTCCCTTTTTCTATTTTCAGCTCAACCTAATTAAAAACAAAAGCTAAAATTGTTAATTATTATAAACAAAATTATTAAAAATAAAAGCTAAAATTGTTGTTAATTAAAAACAAAAGCTAAAATTGTTAATTATTAGAAACAAAATTATTAAAGCTAAAATTGTTGTTAATTAAAAACAAAAGCTAAAATTGTTGTTAATTAAAAACAAAAGCTAAAATTGTTAATTATTAGAAACAAAATTATTAAAAATAGTAGAGAAAAGCTAAGTTTGCAATCTATTATTGATCTCCCTTTTTCTATTTTCAGCTCAGCCTAATTAAAAACAAAAGCTAAAATTGTTAATTATTATAAACAAAATTATTAAAAATAAAAGCTAAAATTGTTGTTAATTAAAAACAAAAGCTAAAATTGTTAATTATTAGAAACAAAATTATTAAAAATAAAAGCTAAAATTGTTGTTAATTAAAAACAAAAGCTAAAATTGTTAATTATTAGAAACAAAATTATTAAAAATAGTAGAGAAAAGCTAAAATAGGGAGGAAAAGCACAAACGTCAAGACGACCGTCAAACCGCCAAATTTAACACAGTCGTAGAAACGTCCGCATGGGGACCTTTCCCATAGGAGGAACGCCTTCGGTGTAAATAGAGAAACCAGCATCCTAGATTGCCACAAAATGTCCAATACTAAATACAATGAATTCTCCATAAGATTACTTAAGGATAAAGGGGCATCAGTGATTGTTTTATCAATATATAGAATATTTCCTCAATACACTCTCCTTACATACTTGTTTGATACAAATAACCTTAAGTAGAAAGAAAATAGTGATAGTAAGTTATCCATGAGACATGTATTTCATCCCAGTGAAACAATATTTTCATTTTTCTATTTTTATTTTGCCCTTTTTTCAAAATTTTAAGATGCTTGATTGTTTACACCAGAAACCATTTGAGTACAAAAATGAGAATGTGTAATATTTAATGGCTGGAGGAGTAAAAGAAAACTAAAAAAAAAGCGTCCTCATAGATTGAAGTTTGAAATGAAAATTATATATTTCTAAGTTGTAGTTTTAGTTATATATATAACTCTTTGGGTTAACTATCATTCAAGTTTATTGTGAATTATTTGCGGTGAAGACTTGGTTGTATATGTAGCACTAACACCTTAAGGCCAAAGAATGCATGAAACCGAATTGTAAATGAATTTATCTAACTTGTTCATGGAGATGCAACATTAAATATGGACCTTATATTATGAAATAGATAGATACACGGAAATTGCGATAGCAATAAAGAGGAATTCAAGAAATAGTTGGCTCACAAGGCCCAATGGAATGCATTTCTACTTTCTAACAAATTTTGACTTATAATCCGTGATTTCTAATTAGATGGAATGCTATAATTTTAACCCAAAGGGAGTTTTTAGTTTGAGAAAAATTGAGATAGTAATAATGAATAATCCAACAAATAAATACCTCCCAAATATTCACTCAGATGCTTTTCCACTAGGCATCAAAATTTCAACTTATGATCGACAATTTGAATAGATGGAATGTTAAAGTTTTATTCGAAGGAGAATTAGATAGAGCACAATTAATATAACAACGATAGAAAATACTATAAATAATTACCTCCCAAGCAACCAAATATACATGTATTTCCACTTACTATTAAATTTTAAATTTTAATTATCAATTATCTTGTCATGTGGCATCCTAAAATATATAAATAATAAAAATCACAAAGTGACATGTAATGGAAAAACTCAATTTGTTTCTACAACTTGGTTTCAAAAGCAAGAGGATCACAAAAGTTGAAAATGGGTTCAAGAGACAATTGTTAGAAAGTTTGTACTTTTGATGCTCTAAAAATATGCATGGATAGTATTATCAAAATCTAGACAATATCATCGTAAAAAAGTTTCGTAGATAAAATCATGCACAAAATCATCGAATGGGCTATGAAACCTTTCTCAACTACTCGAATGACCTAATTTTTTGGGTGCACCTATAATGTTGTCTTAGCTTTTAAATGTTGTAATTGTAAGGCCTATGCAATGTGATGTGATGATATAGAATGTATATTTTCTTTATCGAAACACTAATAAATCTTTGAACAACAAAGCATCATGAAATATCGTGAGAGATTTTGGGATTTTAGATCCTTTAAGGAATTCAATTATATGTGAATTATTTCATCAAAATAATTCCCAATGCCAATCCAAAAGCCACACATAGGCTAACCTATGAAGACACCCAAATTGAAAATTAGTTGTTAGAAGGGTGGAGGACACTTCGTAAAAGTTGGACTATTTTTTGAATAATATTTTGCAAAGAGTTTATTTCATATATGAAACAATCCACATAGATACAAACTTATCATAGGAGCTGAAAGAATGGAGAGAGGTATGCATCTAGGTTTTTATGAGGTTTGTGTAGAAACTATAATTGATTATGATAGTGAAGATTGGGAAAATGAGATTGAATACAATCTTTGCAAGAATTTTCGATCGTTTTAAAGGAGATGGATCCTATGAAAATAAATTAATTTTTCAAAGTGGAAGACTATTGTCCAACTAGATATTCAAACTGGTGTTAAAGGTTTTCTCAAAGTTTGGGAGGTGCAATAGTCAAATTTGCATTAGTACGACATGTCCTGAATTTTACAAACACTTAATAGTCAAAAATGTTTATGTTTTGACAAAGTTGCATAGGAAACACAAAACTATACATTTTTCCTCAATGATATCCCTCCCTTTGTGCTATATGATAATTGTTACATGGATACCCATTAATAGACATATCATGGCCAAGTGTATAACGGAAGAGTAAATAACGAGATAACAATGCTCGACACTAGAATCCATGTAACATTATTGGGCCCTTATTGGGATGGAAGGCATGGTCTATGTGCATTTTTATTGCAAAAGTAGAACATTCCAATATCCTTAGGCTTTCTCGAGTACTGACATCATCTTCAATATTTTTTTTTATTATGCCTTTGGGGAACTCTCTAACTTATGACTATTATTTATAGTAAGTGTGTGTTAATAGAGTCCAAAATTTGTCGGGTATGTGATTTGGAATGATGTAGAAGATGTAATATTAATGTGTCTTATTAAAATTGTCTTCACTACAAAATTATTGAGATTGATTGTAGAGACATTTCCAATCATTATCTAATACATGAAACCTTAATTCAAGGTAATCAAAGAAAACTAACAAAATTTATTACGCCGAAGGCGTTCCTATGGGAAAGGCTCTTCTGGACATTTCACCAATTATATTAAATTTGACGGTTTGATGGCCGTTTGGGCGTTTCGTTTTCCGGCTATTTTAACGTTTTTTGGGATTTATTTTGGCGTTGAATTCTATCAAATAGGGCGTGGGAGATATAGTTGGCAAGCCTCTGCATGGAAATCCCCATTTGAAATTTGTATTTTCCTCCAAAAGGTAAGATTCAAAATTTAAGACCATTTTTGGGTTGCTTAGGAGTTTGCAGCATTTTAGAGGTCATTCATAGTGTGTCAAATATGTAATAGGGGGTTTAGGAGCATTAACATGTTTGTTTGGGGATAAGGTCTTGGAGCCTAAGTAACTTTTAATGTTGTGTGCAAAGTAGCCATATGACCATGAGGTCTCAAATGCTCTTATTCAAGTGAAAAAATGATTTGAGAGGATATAAAAGCCATAATGTAACTGTTTATCACTCATCATTCGAATGATCCAAAAGTTTGGGAGTTGAAAGCTCCAAGATTGGAAGATAGAGGAATTGGTTTGCAAACCAACCATGTGGTAAAATCTGTGTATGATGTTTTAGCAAGTTGCATGGCTCATATTTCAATGAATGAATCTAGTTAATCATGGGATATTGTCTTTGGTAAGATCTAGTACTTGTTCATAACAGTTTCTTGCATGTATTTGATTGACCTTAATCATTATTTGGTTGTAGCAAATCTTGTAAATCTGAGACAGTGTATGGCAGTGTACAGTCAAGATAAGGAAGCAAAAGATGAGGTATAAGGAGGAACTTGAAGTGTAAGAGGTTTAAACCAATTTGTCAGTGGTTACCTAACCTTATTAAACCTTCAAAGAATCTGACAGTGATAGGAGAGAGCAAAACTTTAGTTAGAAACCCTGAGAAACCTATGAAACCAGCCTAAAGAGGCAGAGCAAGGAAAACTTGAAGTATTATACAAGTGGAAAAGCATGAAGACTCGCTGGTAAGGTTGTTCACTTAGGAATGTGATTACAGGTCTCAAGAAATAACAATTAGATCTTGAAAATTGGTTTCCGTTTCATACATTTTCATAGTGATATTTCTGTCTTTCTAGGGTACTTTTACAAACCCTCATGGTGGTATGAACAAACTCTTGAATGGAGTCTTCATTGTCACATTGGTGAGATAGGATTGTGATAGATTGGTGAGTAATTAATTAGACTAAGACTTACTTCATCTGTTGAGAAATTGCATGTATGGTATTTGGAGAATGTCAGTATGTATACCCTGTTTTGAGCATTCTTATGTGACAATACACCGAGAAAAGAGGTTACGGTAAAGGGTGAAGGGTGGTTCGGGAGTTCATGAGAATTTTGATAATTGATATAGGCTATCATACCTGTGAGATGAGGGAACATAAATATTAGATATGTAGTTTGGAAAAAACTTTGAAATAAGTAGATTTGATTACCTGTACCAAAAGTCTACTGCTCTAAGTTCCTTCTACAATATTTCTTCCCGAAATATTGTGAATCATGATGTAGGTATGTTGATACTCGATGAGGGTTAGAGACAATGTTAAGTGTTCTCCAACATTGTGCGGCTTGAGGATCTGTTGGGCATTCACCAAGCATAATATTGTGGAGATCTGGCCATTTAGTGTCTGCAACACTTAGAGTGAAGAATAAGGTTGGTGTCCCCAATTGTTCCACCATATCTGAAAGCTCGCTTCTACTTTTTGCCCAGAATGAATGTGTCCCTCGAAGGCTCGATCCAAAGCGCATTAAGTTGTCTGGGAGGTTGTCTTTGGGGCATTCCAATAGTTGTCTTCGCAGCTCTCTAATTGTTGGAGGGATTCCAGATTCGGTGTTTTGTTTCATAAAAACTGCTGCCATGGACTGGCTTTTGTGTCGCATTATGAGGTTTAGAAGGAAGTAACAAAATCTTGGGTGGGAACCAAAGCACCCATCATGGTAACGCATCAAATGAAGAGTGTATTCATGTATTGGAACTTCTTTAATGCGGGGTTGTTGCCACATTGCTTTTGTTGGAAATAAAGTTGGGAAAGCCATTGAGAACAGCCTTCCGTATTGTATTCATTTATTGGCGAAAGCCCAAGCTCTAGCCATGGCATGGTAAATGGAGTGTTACCATCGTGGTTGAGAAAGAACTGTTCAATTTCCTCTTCTTCTATTCCTATATTGTGAGGTGTTGGCACGAAATACGATGAGTGTTCATATGTTTCATCAAAGTGGGTGGAAACACCACTACCATGAGTTGTAGAGCAAGTTTGCATTTGGGGCAGTTCTATTGTGGCTTGTTGAGAGAGGAGGAAGCATTTGACGACTCAAATGGTAGTGAGGAAAGGGTGTCATCATCAATTAAGACATCTTTGTAATAGGGATCGTGTTGGATTTTATATTGCAAGGCTGCACAAACACGAGATCTACTGACGTAGAAATCATAATTTTTAAATTAGATCCTTCCCTTTTTATGAGAACTACGTCCAAATCTCCAAGGTGGTGGGGTAGGGTCTTTGTTATTGAAGTAATGTTTTGCGGGAAGCTTATGGTGTGTCCTGAGTATTTGTATTGCCCGCCACGTACTTGGGCGACTTGCATGAATGGATTAACTTGTGCGATAAGCATCTCCTCGATTTGGGTTAAAGATGCAAGAACAATAGGCTATTTTTCAAGGTCCATGTTGTTCCATGAAGAGAAGCGGTGGCCTTGTTTTTCACTTTTGCATCATTATAGAAGGAAAGCCTTCAAAGGAAATTGTTTTAATTCTGAGTAATTTTCCAAGTAGATTGAGCAAGTTTGAATGGTCGCCAACAAATCTATTCTTTTGTGAAACTAGTGTTGGGCTTCAATAGTCATCATCGAGGCGAGAATATGGGAAATTTGTGTGTATTGGAAGGGGTGGGGTGTTCTGTTTGAGTCATTTGTGGATTGCAAGGTGGAAAGCATTCAGAAGAGAGGAGAAACTATTTGTATATGTGCGATGAACTGAAGAAAGGTTGGTACTTGAGACAGTTTCATGTGGCATCCTAGACATTTGGGGAAAGTGATAGTTGTTAGCAAAGATGGGTTCGTATGGAAGGAAGTGGTATGCTCTTGAAAGTTTGTTTCCATGGAAGTTACATGCGGAATGTTGGTTGGCAATTCTTCAGTAGTTGTATTTGATGGCAAGATTGGAATGTCAGGGGATCGTAGGTTGTTGGTCATTGTAAGATATTAGAGATTTTTGTTGTTCTATGCTCTAATTTATGACGTCGTTGCTCAACAGTTATGTGTACTTTATTTTTTGCGTAGTTCTCTCTTCGTTGGGCTTGTTTTGCAAGAGTCGACATGATTGCGAAGTCACAGGATTATGGAGTACCACCTGTTGGATAAAGATCATGCGGGTTAGCAAGGAACGATACATTGTTTGATGACATACAAATGCAGAAATAAGTCAAAATATAAAACTAAATTCAATTGTAATGCATGTGGAGTTCCAATGGGAAATACACATAAGAGGTAACAATTTGAGTATCGAGAAATTTTTTATTAAGGAAAAGAGTATTAGATATATAGAAACATACAATGTGTTCACATACTACGAAGGATGTAAATACGTACATAACAAAAGTGCATGTATTTTATATTTATTTTCTTAAAAGTACTAACAATCCGCATAATAGCAGGAGACAATAGTATGTCAGTGTATAAGGGAATACAACAGTTTTCTTTTGAAGCAGGGAAAAAAGTGAAACATAGATATGAAATAAGAAACATAGCAGTGATAGTTCAAAGTATAGAATGGGATGAGTGAGGGTGTAATGTTTGAAGGGATGGGTGGGTTGGAAATCCTTGCGTAAAGGTTATGGAGGAGTTGCACTGTTTTCTTTTTTCGAACGTTCTTTGAACTGAGGATGACACATTTTAATATGTTGTTTCCACAATATGTCTCTTTTTTCAGTGAAAGTGTGAATCAATATTTGTTTCTGATGACATTACTTATAATTTCACTACTCACATCTTGTCTATAGACAATATATGGAGGTCGCTAGCTGCAACACCCATGATTAACTCAGTTGTCTCATCAAAAGCGGTAACTGATTGAAGTTCTCTTGTTGGGTCCTTTAGATCGATCCTCAGTGCATATCTATAATCATAGTTCTGAACTTGTACGTTGCAACTCGAGCATAACCATGAACCATTACCATTCTCTCTCACATGGAAACTGCCTACAGAGAAGACCAAGAAATAGATGGAGAACTGGTAGATTTAGTCATATAAATTTGTGGTTAGGGGAGGGCCTAGTGAAAATCAGTGAGCAGGGGTGACACGGTTTCCTCAAGGCATTATCTGACCGATGTCTGGCCGAGATTGAGATCAAAGAGGAAAATGGGATCGACGTTTGGAAGGTGAAAGTTCATGATGTGTTGTGGGATATGGCCGTACATGTTGCCAAGGTCGATGAAAACGTCCTATTCATAGAAAGGAAGAAATGACGATTATACCGACTTTAAGAAATCAGAAGAAATCTACTATGATGTTTTATACTTCAATCATATAATGTCATCCATTACCCAGCTCAATCAAAATCTCAGAGCGCTATGTAGAGAAGGTCGCATGAAGGAAGTTGTACACACTCTGCTTACTACCCAAACTACCCAAAACACTCCTGTGGATTCTTCTACATATATTCATCTATTGCAATCTTGCATTGCCAAGAAAACCCTTTCAGAGGGTAAGCAAATCCACTCTCTCATAAATGACATGGGATATACATTTTCCAAACACACATTTTTACAAAACACACTCATCAACATGTATGACAAATGCGGAAGTCTGGAGGACGCTCGCAAAGTTCTGGAGAACATGACTCAACCAGACGTAGTCTCATTGAATATGATCGTTGCAGCTTACCGAAGACATGGTCTCCCTCAAGAGGCATTGCTCCTATTTCACAAACTGCAATGAATAGGCATCCAACCCGATGAGTTCACCTTCTCCAGTATTCTCCATGTATGCGCAAACATGGCATCTGTAACGTATGGTTTGCAGATCCACGGAAAAATCATGAGATGCGGGTTTCAATCTAACGTTATTGTGATGAATACTCTGATAGACATGTATGCAAAATGTGGAAGGACACAGGAGGCGCGTGAACTATTTGACAAAATGACTGAACGAGATGTGGTATCATGGATTGCAATCATTGGTGGATATGCACAAATTGGGCTTGTTGGAAAGGCCTTGGAGATTTTCAAACAAATGCAATTCGTAGGTGTAAAGCCAAATTCGACAACTTTTGCCAGCATCCTCCCTGCGTGTGCCAAAATGGGAGCTTTGAAACAAGGTGGAGAGATTCATCCAAAGATAATTAAAAGTGGATTGTTGTCAGACGATATAGTTTTGACTACCCTGATTGATATGTATACAAAATGTGGAAGCATAAAAAATGCACACAAACTGTTTGACAAAATGCCTCAGCGAGATGTGGTCTCATGGACTGCCATCATTTCTGGATATGCACAATTAGGGCCTGTTGATAAAGCATTGGATATATTTAAGGAAATGCAATTGGCAGGTGAAAATCCAAACTCGACAACCTTTGCCATTGCATCCTCCCAACATGTGCCAAAATGGGAGCTTTGGCACAGGGTATGGAAATCCATCAAAAAAAATTGAAAACATACTTTTTCCGGGTGTTATAGTTTGATCTGCCCTCATAGATATGTATGCCAAATGTGTAAGCATACATAAGGCACGCAAGTTGTTTGACAAACTGCCTCAACGAAATGTGATTTCATGGAATGCCATTATTACAAGCTATGCACAAAATGGGGATCTTGATGAGGCTTTACGGATTTTCAAAGAAATGCCTCAACAAAATGTGATCTCATGGACTACAATCATTGTTGGATATGTACAAAATGGGGTTTTTGATAAAGCCTTGGAAATTTTTAAGCAAATGCAATCAGCAGGTGTAATGCCAGACTTGTCAACATTTGGCAGCATCCTCCTAGATTGTGCCAAACTCGAGTTGTGAAACAGGTATGGAGATCCATCAAAAAATAATTGAAAGTGGAGTTTTGACTGATGTGGTTGTGACTGCATTGATAGACATGTATGCAAAATGTGGCAATATACATAAGGGACGTGAGTTACGTTCTGGTTCTTTTTTCAACCTTACAAGTCATGCAAATTATATGGTATTATTTCTGATATATTGTATATCTCAACCTTGGATGCAATCATACATGGACTCTAAAATCAGAGCCATCATGGCCCAATATATGCCTCTTGATAGCCAAGAAGAGGTCCCCAATCATGTTCACTATGCAGGGCTATAAATGATGGTACTTGACTGCTGTTGCATGCGATTGATTGTTCATAATTTCTCACATTTATGCAGGCTGATAATGTGCTTCTTTACCTTTAACTTGCCAGTCATCCTAGGAATCTAGATTGGGCATCAACTTTGCAGATGAATCTACAGATTTATGTATGTGCTTGTGCATGACTATTACAGGTGCATCCATTAGGTTCTTTTTTCAACCTTACAAGTCATGCAAATTATAGATGCTCTTTAAATATCCTCGGTACAAGCTCCCTGCTCATGAGCATCATGCTTACTTTTGTACCATATATCATGAGAAGTTGGGGAGGATTTGATGGTTCTTGAACAAATTTGATATCATTTTGTGATTGATGCATTAATTTATAAAATTTTAAGGTTGTTTTTTAGATCACAGTCAACCTAGATGCCCCTGTTTTGGGAACCCACAAAGGGAAATATCTGATTTACTTAGTTTCATGGTTATCTTATGTTTGAAGTTCCAACATAGCCAATTTTGTTTATAAATGTGTTCTAAAGAATTGTAAGCCGATTGCTATAAAGAGACTATGCAGTCACTACCCACAAAGCTCTCGTGAATTTGAAACTGAGTTGGAAATAGTTGGAAGCATCAAGCATCGGAATATTTTGAGTCTGCATGGATATTCACTTTCTCCACTTGGAAACTTGTTGATGCATGTTCTCGATAATCAGCTTAAATCTCCCAGTCCTCTGCTCTTGCCAGCTAAAGTATGTTTATACTGATTTTTCTGGCATGTATTTTAGGACTCTTGACTATTTATATATGGCTCAGTTTTTTTGTTTCTATGTTATAGGTCATAGTGTTGTCTAATCCTGTGGATAACGTATTTTAGTCACAAGTAAAAGTATTTTATTAAGACTGGAAAACTCCCTTAAACATCTCGAGGTATAATGTGTTCATTAATCTTGTATAAGATTTCACATTGCACATTATCAGGTAATGCTTTATACTGAACTGCATGATGCTTTGGTAATTAGTACAATAACATGAGGTACATGATGGACATGTTATGTTTACATGATTTCATTTTATGGGTAACAATTGACAATTGTAGAATTTGTCTTCTCTTTAGGTTTCACATCCCCAAGCATTTTAACATAACCAATAACAAATCCAGTCATGATATGACTAAAGATTGTACCAAACATTGCTATTCCTTCTCATCTCCATCAAGCACATCAAGAACCAACCTGAAAAAACAAAAGCTGGAAAATATTTCCCAAATGTAATGTAACTCTAAACATGTTAATTCTTGCATCTCACTTGTACTTTGATAAGTCATCTCACTCTACCCTCTACACATTAGCTCCAGATTTTACTACTTCCATCTCAATGATAGTATTTCAAGTTAAAATAAGCACATGAATTTATAAGATTATCGAGATATTCACTAATTACATCACGAGAAGTTATTCCTGAAAAGATGTAATACCGTGTCATTTTACAGAACTGCTAAAACCCCAAAGAGTTGTACCGATACAATGTTTAGAAGTCTACTTGAAATTCTATTGGATTTTACACCATGGATTTATAATTGTTGAGCATTTGATGTACACGTGTTTTCAGAACATGAATTTTTGTTTGTCGGCAGGTCGGAATTCATCTTTATCCAATATATTCTTGTTTTGAAATTGTTTAATGGTTCATTCTTATTCTTATCAATTAGGATGCTACAACTCCCCTGTCAGAATCTGAAGTGATGGATCTCGTGAAGGATATTTTTGCTTCAGCTTCATAAAGATACATATACACTGTATGACCTCCATATGACTATTGCAGGGGCATCCATTAGGTTCTTTTTTCAACCTTACAAGTCATGCAAATTATATGGTATTATTTCTGATATATTGTATATCTCAACCTTGGATGCAGTCATACATGGACTCTGAAATCAGAGCCATCATGGCCCAATATATGCCTCTTGACAAATGAAGGAGAGGTCCCCAATCATGTTCACTATGCAAGGTCAAATGATGGTACTTGACACTGCTTCTGCAGTGCAAAGTGATTGTTCACAATTTCTCATATTTATGCGGGTTGATAATGTGCTTCTTTACCTTTAACTTGTCACCATCATAGGAATCTAGATTGGGCATCAACTCTGCAGATGAATCTGACAGATTTCGTATGTGCTTGTGCATGACTATTGCAGGTGCATCCATTAGGTTATTTTTTCAACCTTACAAGTCATGCAAATTATATATGCTCTTTAAATATCCTCGGTACAAGCTCCCTACTCTTGAGCATCATGCTTACTTTTGTACCATATATCATGATAAGTTGGGGAGGATTTGATGGTTCTTGAACAAATTTGATATCATTTTGCGATTGATGCATTAATTTATAAAAATTTAAGGTTATTTTTAGATCACAGTCCAACCTAGATGCCCTGTTTTGGGAACCCACAAAGGGAAATATCTTGATTTACTTAGTTTCATGGTTATCTTATGTTTGAAGTTCCAACATAGCCAATTTTGTTTATAAATGTGTTCTAAAGAATTGTAAGCTGATTTCTATAAAGAGACCGTAAAAGTCACTACCCACAAAGCTCTCGTGAATTTAAAACGAGCTGAAAACAAGTTGGAAGCATCAAGCATCGAATCTTTTGAGTCTGCATGGATATTCGCTTTCTCCACTTGGAAACCTGTTGATGCATGTTCTCGATAATCAGCTTAAGTCTCCCAGTCCTCTGCTCTTGCTAGCTAAAGTATGTTTATATTGATTTTTCTGGCATGTATTTCAAGACTCTTGACTATTTATATATGGCTCAATTTTTTTGTTTCTATGCTATAGGTCATAGTGTTGTCTAATCCTGTGGATAATGTATTTTAGTCACAAGTAAAAGTATTTTATTAAGACTGGAAAACTCCCTTAAACATCTCGAGGTATAATGTGTTCGTTAATCTTGTATAAGATTTCACATTGCACATTATCAGGTAATGCTTTATACTAAACTGCATGATGCTTTGGTAATTAGTACAATAACATGAGTTACATGATGGACATGTTATGTTTACATGATTTCATTTTATGGGTAACAGTTGACAATTGTAGAATTTGTCTTCTCTTTAGGTTTCACATCCCCAAGCATTTTAACATAACCGATAACAAATCCAGTCATGTTATGACTAAAGATTGTACCAAACATTGCTACTCCTCATTTCCATCATGCACATCAAGAACCAACTTGAAAAAACAAAAGTCGGCAAATATTTCCCAAATGTAATGTAACTCTAAACATGTTAATTCTTGCATCTCACTTGTACTTTGATAAGTCATCTCACTCTACCCTCTACACCTTAGCTCCAGTTTTACTACTTCCATCTCAACGACAAGTATTTCAAGTTAAAATAAGCACATGAATTTATAAGATTATCGAGATATTCACTAATTACATCATGAGAAGTTATTCTGAAAAGATGTCTTATTCTTATCAATTAGGATGCTACAACTCCCCTGTCAGAATCTGAAGCGGTGGATCTCGTGAAGGATATTTTTGCTTCAGCTTCATAAAGAGACATATACACTGTATGACCTCCATCCTGTATTCATATATTTTTCAATTTTTGCATGTAACTTTTTGTATTTTTTGCTGGCATGTTAGAATATTTTTTGTTGTGATTAGTCGTTCAAATATCACATCTACGGTCTTGATAAGGGTGTTATGTTATTCCTCAGGGTGATGGATTAGAAATAGTAGTTAATGCGGAAGGTATTAGACGAGAAGAGATTATGAAGTTACGATATGATTAATTTGATGTCACTCCCGAATTAGGTGCACGACTTGTTACATGTTTTTACCACCTATGCATTTCTATTGAAGGTGATTTGAAAGCACATAAACTGATATCTTTCATCAAATAAATATTGCTATCATTGTGTTATTTATTCTGCAAATTAGTGTTGCAATACATTTGGTGGAATGTGACAGAGCTCTCATTGCACATTTAGTGGTCCGTGATAGGCAGTTCAATGTGCATTTGATGGATCTTTTGAGGGCCTTTAATGATTAAGAATAATAAGAGGGATAGGTTGATATATCTCAAAGATGGGTAGAGCATAAGCAAAAGGCTACCACTCATGATATAAAATCTGCAAATGTACAAAAGTCTTCATGTATTCATGTTTAGTTCAAATAAAATAGCCCGCAAATGTACGAAAGGCTACCACTCATGATATAAGATTTGCAAATGTATATGTACGAATTTGTAACAAATTTGAAATGTAGAGATAACACCTTTAAATGTAATGCTTCATATATATTCCTACACTTACAAAATCATTTACACCCCTTATCGATATCAACTACAAAAATAATAACTATCCCTCTAAATCAAATAACATATACCGTTCGGCGTTCACATTGCATTATACACATGTGATTGCTTGTGATAAGCTAGATAACCTTATTAGATAGAGTTTGTAGGTCGTACAAATCTATTTGGCCCAAAGGATGTTAAAAGTCATGAATATTTTTGTCATTATCATATCCTTATAATGAAATTTTGTTCCATTTTCCAAATAAGAAATGGTTAGTGAAGTATTGAATAATAATGGAATATGAGGAGCATGACAATTCTAATATTAGATTCCTTTACTTGGATGAAGTAATACAATGTTACACTTGAGATTTATATTAGGGTAACATTAGGATTCGATGACCAAATAATAATTAATTTGTGGGGTTTTGTTTGGTAAAGAAATCTAATAATATAGATTAGATAATGTTTTTTTGGTAGGATTTTTAATCATGTGTAATTCTAGTCACTAGTCAATAGTGGAGAGGACCCTAAATTGTGGACCCTTATTTTAGAGGTACATAGACGTCAACACAAAAAAATATCACTATGTAGTATATGATCGTGTCATATTAATATTTTTGTTTTGCGCATTTATTTGGAGGAAAAAATAGATTTTGAATTGATTTAATATAAAAATTGGTATAAAACCTTGAACGAGGGATCAATGACCGAGTGCCCTATCACATCACATTGTGATTGGCAAGCTTAAAAAATGTCATTAAGCAAAAAGTGAACAACTATTGATACTTTTTCCAAAGAACCTATTGTGAAACTAAATGTATATCTTGTACTATGGGATCATTTCCCTATTCCAATGAATTTAATAAATAATCATTATTATAATAACATTATTTTCTCGTATATTTTTAATAATAATAAAATAGAAAGACTCACTTTAACACCTAAATACACTAAGTATTTATTAGTAAAGGGAGGAATATATCTCTTACTTTAAAGAAAAAGGAAATGCTATATATTTATGCTTAGTAGACTTTTTTTAAATTTTCCTTCAAATTTTCGATTAAAAATTGGAAAAAAAAATCAATATTCTAAAAAAAAAACATTAAAACTATTAAGTTGAATAAAATGCAGTGGGTCCTCTCAAAAGTGAAATCAAAACCTTTAAATTACCTCGTATTACTTAGATTCTAAACACCACTTCAAAGTAAAGATTTTCTTTGTCGTTTTATTCTTAACCCATTAAAATGAAATCTGATGCTTCCTTGCTTTTATATGAAGTAATCTTAAGGAGAATTTAACATAAATATGTTACATTTAACTTTGTAGGAGACGCTGCGTAATTTTCTGCTGTTGTTATTAATAGGTATGCATCCTCTCATTTTAGCTACGTACTTCAATCAATGTCTCTCATTGTTTTCATTTTTAGTGGGATTAACTAAATGTGTTTTATTTACATCTCATTCTAGCTAATATTATGTCCTAGTTTTCTTTCATTTTTGTGCCAACAGAATTATAACTACTCAAAATAGGCAGAGTTAACTGTCCACATGTCTGAAATCATGTTTCTTTCTCTTCTATTTACATACAATTCAGAAAATTTATATCCAATGCATATGAGATTGATTTGTCAAAGGTATAGCTCAATTACAAAAAAATTTCGATATGAAATATCTGTATCTTTATTTTGAATATGAGGGCAGTATGAAAATCACAAATGAAGATTTAGATTCAATTGATTGGAGAATACAAATGCCAAAAAAACACACAAGAATGCAAAAACACGAAGTGATACAAAAATAAAGACAACACTAAATAAAAATTATATAAAGACTATTTGGTCAAGAGGAAAGGAAAAAGATTGGAGGATGCAACATGGATCACCATAACTGAAGCAGAAGACCATTTACAGAGTTAGCTTGAGTAGAAGCTCAGGGAATATTTTTCTTTCCCCATGAGTATAGACTATAGTGTAGGAACATCTAGATTCGCAAGCAATCAACATCAACCAAAAACAAACAAATTTTTTATTTTATTTTATTTTCATAGTTATTGTGTTTTGTGACATATTATCCACATGATTTCCAAAGGTTCCCTTAATCTTATTAAGTCCAATACATCATTCATAAGTTCGTCCAAGCTAGTAACACAATGGGTAAAACATAATTGTGTTTGTCAAATCAAAGATTGTACACGGAATAGAAGGTTTAAAATGCATCGTGACAACTCCACGTTATGTGCATACATTTGTAGAAGTATAGTGCACTTATTTAGATGTTTGGTGCAAAATTTGAGAACTTAGTACAAGATACAGAAAATTTAAGCGATTAACTTTATGCCACCCTTGTCTTTGTGTGTAGTGGCAATTATTTTTTCACAGTATCATATTTTCAATTTCAAAGGTTTGCATTATCACTAAAGGTTCATTTTGATGGCATATATCTACCATTGAACGAAAATTTTGTTGGAGTTCACTCAAGTAAATGTGCAAGGATTTATTTAGAGGACCCGTACACAATCTATGTGTACATGAGTGTAATATGTGCGTTGTATTTGAGAGTACAAGTACTTAAATTCAAATTCGTTCATTGCATAGGAGTTGATAAATATTCACTTGAGTTTGATAGTTGTATTTTTGAACAGACTCAAGTTTCATCGAGTTATGTAATACATTAAGGAACATTTGAGTCTTATCTTGCATAATAGTTTGTGAAATATTTAATTTAGAAGATTTTAATAAATGTGGTATAGTTATCTTGTAATTGCGAGCTAATATTTGAAGTAGGTGGTGCTTGGTTCTCTAAGAATTCACACTTACACTTAAGTGCAATAATTCTCTCTTTGAAGAGTTAGTCCCTTTTGTTCGTAGGATTTGGGTGTAAATTGATATTTATTGTAGTTTGACCTAATCGGATTGTATGGTGGTGTTGTTGTATCACCTTAGAGATTATGCCAGGGTTATATATATTTTTGATCGGTTTAGCATCATTGAAATCTTGTTCGTGAAATTGAAACAGGGATTGTTTTGTGTAATTTCTTTCATGTGCATTTATGTGGTCTAATATTGTTTTAATTAGACTCTCTAACCTTGGTTGTATAAAAACATCCGAACAATAATACATGATAAGGTTTCTAAGAGATATTAGGTTGGACCAACCTCAACATACTCCAACACATGTGAGTGTTGCACTACGTATAAATACCATGAAGGGAATCATGACATATGTATTTATTTCGGTCCTTTAAGAAACACAACAACTAAATCGATATGTGATCTATAATTATCGTTCTTTTGATCCTTAACACTTGGTTCCATACAAATTTGAATCCTTGTACTTTAAATTTAACTATGTGAACCACTTTATGACTGTATTCTTGGAAGATTTGAAACATGTATAGACCTTTTGTAAAGTGATCTTTAAGGTAGTGTCGAGATGTATAGATGAAGATTTTAGAAGCACGGGAATACTTGAGAGGGGGATGAATCAATATTCGACAATAAAAACTTTTTCTCCAACTTATTAATTTTCTACTTATCAAGATATTCAAATCGAAAGTAAAACGAGAACACACACAAAAATCAAATGCACATAACACCGTATATATCGTGGTTCACCCGAGGTGTGGGATACATCCACCAAAAGAGACTTTAGATATATTGTCCAAATCCATCCAAAAAAATAGTGTTTACAAAGTGTGAGCACCCACTCACAGAAGACATCAATCTCCAAGCCGAACACCAATTCAGCCCTTGAATGCAAACACCACTGACTATGTAATCTCTTATTCGAAGCACGAACTTTTGGAGACACCAATCCCCAATCCGAAGCACCCACTCCAGAAAATATGCAATACAAATCAATGATAATTTCTCCTTCTATATTCTCTCTCTCACATACTCATACTCACTTAAGAGATTTATAATATCAGCTCACATACATATCACACTCATGCAAAATGCTCTCTTTCTCGCTCTTCTCAAAATGTGCACACAACACTTGCTTATATAGAAAGAAGGAGAGGAAAAACCACTTGTGGTTTCCCTAAAACCATGTGCCCATACCATGGGCCAATTTGCTCCAAATAGCAATATTCTCTTACACATGTAAGAGTAACTCCTCTTACGCATCATAGAATCTCTTACGCGTCATAAACTATCATAAAATATTTTACGCGTCATAGAATCTCTTACACGTCATAAGCTGTCATAGAATCTCTTACGTGTCATAAGTTGTCATAGAATCTCTTATGCGTCATAAGCATCAGAGAATGTCTTACGCATCATAAAATATCTTACACATCCCGCCATGTGTCATAAGATTCCTTGGTGATGTTGAATATTAAGATATTTAAATTTTGACATCACACTAATTTTGACATGGATAAATATTTTACAAACACTAATGTTGTAATGTTGAATATTAAACAAATATTCAAACCTCAATATTTCCATCAACACTAATGTTGTACCTTTGACATCAATGACAAAATACTCAACAAACTCCCCCTTTGTCATTGATGGCAAACCCCTGCTAAAAATAGACATGAAAACCTGTTTGCTCTAAAATCCAACTTTCTGCCTCTGAGCTCTTTCTATACTGTTGCATTGTACCTGTTCTATGCAACTCTCCCCCATTCTACAATTCTCCCCCTTTGACATCAATGGCAAGGGGATGACTGAACCTGTCACCTGAACTTGTACTCGGAGTTGAAGATACTTTGCCGATGTATAGCTCCCTCGATGTCCGTACCCCCCCTGAGATAGTCAATGAGTAAGATTGACAGGGATCACTTCTAAATTTTGTCTGAGTGACTCAAAAGATTCCTTTGATAGGGGTTTTGTAAATATATCAACAATCTGATCCTTAGTCCCAACATATTCTAATTTCACCTGTTGATCTGCAACTTTCTCTCTCAAAAAGTGATACTTAATGGGAATGTGCTTTGTCCTGGAATGCATGACTAGATTTTTCGAGATGTTAATAGCACTAGTATTGTCACAGAAAATGGAAATAGGATGCTCATACTCTACCTTCATGTCCTTCAATGTTTGCTTCATCCAAAGCACCTATGTACAACATGCCACTGCTGCAATATACTCTGCCTCTGCTGTAGACAATGAAACTGAGGCATGTTTCTTGCTTTGAACCATGACACTAATCTGTCACCAAGATAAAAATCTCCCCCACTTGTACTTTTCCTGTCATCAACACTTCCTGCCCAATCTGCATCTGTGAATGCTATAAGAGTGAAATCATCACTCTTTGGATACCATAAACCATAATCCAACGTACCTTTCAAATATTTGAAAATTATTTTTACTACTGCCACATGAGTTTCCTTTGGTGCCGCTTGAAACCATGCAACTAATCCAACAACCTACATAATATCTAGTCTAGATGTTGTGGTATATAGCAAGCTACCTATCATGGACCTATACAAGGTCTGATTAGCATCAGAGACTCATCATTCTTACTCAACTTGTAACTTGTAATCATGGGTGTACTAACTGGATTGCAATCTTCCATTCTAAACTTTTTCAACATCTCCTTTATATACTTGGTTTGTGAAATAAAAATGCCTTGACTAGACTACTGAATTTACAAACCAAGAAAATAAGACAACTCACCAAGCATAGACATATCAAACTCCTTTTGCATCTCCTCTCAGTAAATTCTTTTACAATCTCCTATGCAACCGCTTCCAAAAATAATGTCATCCACATAAACCACAACTATCACTTGATGTTCTCCTTCTGTCTTGATGTACATTGCTATCCGCAATTCCCTTTTTGAATCCTTGTTCTGTAATTACTTGTCTAGTCTAGAGTACTAAGCTCTAGGAGCTTGTTTCAACCCATAAAGAACCTTTTTAACATGCACACAAAATCTGAATTTTCTGATAGAATAAAACCTTTTGGTTTCTCTATATAAACTTCTTCCTCTAAGTTTCCATTCAAGAATGTTGATTTTACATCCATTTGATAAACTTTAAAATTCTTGAAATAAACAAATGCTAACAAAATTCTTACGACCTCCATACGAGCAACAAGTGCAAATGTCTCCTCGAAATCAATGCTTTCAACTTGTGAGTATCCCTTGCACACTAATTTGGCCTTGTTTCGATAGCTTCTCCTTCTTCGTTCATCTTGTTTCTAAAGACCCAATTAGTACCAATGATATTATTGTCCTTTGGCCTTGGTACTAACTTCCATGTGTCATTCTTTTCTATCTGATTAAGTTCTTCTTCCATGGATTTTATCCAAAACTTATCCTTACTAGCTTCATTAAAATTACTCGGTTCAACTTTTGACAATAAGGAAAAGTTTACCTCTTGTGGTGCACTTGCTAGTCTCCTCCTTGTCTATACTCCAGTATCTTTGTTTCCAATGATTTGATCTGCTGTATGATTCTTCTGAACGAATCTGGATAGTGCCTTAATGTTTTCTCATTCGGTTCTTCTTCTTCTTCTTCTTCTTCCTCTTTCTCAGATTTGATTTCTTCATCCTCTTTTTGCACCACTGAGTGTCCTATTTTCTTCTTCGGCTTCCAATCGTCAACTTTCACATTTATACTTTCCACTACTTTCTGTAGTCTCTTGTTATAGCACCTATAAGCCTTGCTTCTCAATGAATAACCAAGGAATATGCCCTCATCTGCTCTAGAATCAAATTTACCGAGCTCATCTTCATTGTCTCTCTTAATGTAGCACTTACTTCCGAACACTTTGAAGTGTTTCACGAAGTTGGTCTTCCCTTCCATAGTTCGTATGGTGTCTTTTCTATGTTTACTCAAATTTGTGCTCTGTTCAGAATATACACCGCTGTGTACACTGCTTCTCTCCAAAAAGCATCTAGTAACTTGGACTCATTTAGCATTGTTCTTGCCATTTCCTGCCTTTGTTCTATTTTTCTGTTCAACTACACCATTTTGTTGTGGTGTTCTTGCTACAAAAAACTATCTTCTGATTCCATGCTCTTCACAAAACTCATCAAATTCGTTAGACATAAATTCACCTCCTCTGTCTGATCTCAAACACTTGATCCTAGAGTTTTTCTCATTCTCAATCAAAGCTTTAAAATTTTTGAATTGATCAAAAGCTTCTAATTTTTCTTTTAGAAATGCAACCCATGTCATTCTAGTAAAGTCATCAATTAATAACATAAAATAAGAATCACCTTGCAAGATTTGTGTTTTTGTTGGCCCAAAAGATCAATATGAATTAGCTCTAATGGCTTCGTTGTAGAGTACTCCTTTGTCCTGAATCTGACCCTTGTCTGCTTCCCATGTTGACACTGTCTGCAGATAGTACTTTGTAGTTTTGTGATCTTGGGTAAATCTCTCACTGCTTGTTTTGAGATGATTTTTACCATGTTGTCAAAATTAATGTGACCCAATCTCTTGTGCCATAACCAGCTTTCATCAATTTGACTCATGCAACACTTTTCTCCCTTCACATCACTTAGCATGTACAAGTTGTTCCTTGTTCTATTTGCATCTGCAACCCAATTACCTGTATCCTTCTTTCTAATTTCACAACCCTCAGCATAAAATGTGAGTGTATAACCTTGATCACACATTTGACTGACACTTAAAAGATTATGTTTCAGTCCTTCAATGAGTAAAACATTTTCAACTTTAGCTTGACCATTTAATTTTATGTTACCTCTTCCTGTGATCTTGGCTGTAGTGTTATCTCCAAACTTTACTGTACCTCTACTGGCCTTTTTCAGCTTCAGGAACTTGCTTCTGTCACCTGTCATATGGCTGGAACATCCACTATCAATGTACCAAGGTTGTTCTTCATCTTGTGCATGGAGCGCGGTTTGTACCAACATAGCCTCTTCCTTTTCTCCCTCCTTTATCTTTTGCCACACTTTCTTATTGTTGGCTTTCTGAATGATTTGTTTTCCCTCTTTCTCTTGCTTTGGCTTTTCTGTAATCTTACTCCTGCAAAATCTTGCTATGTGGCCAACTTGGTTGCATTCATAACATCTAATCGCATGCTCATTCAAATTTGACAATGCAGCAAAAGAATTGTAGTTTCTAGCATGAAAATTCTGATTCCAACTCTGAAACCTCGATCTACAGTCCATCATCTTATGACCAAAATTGTGACAGGAAAAACAATAACCGTAAAAAGAATACTTGGTCATGTAGGGTTTCCTTTGATAAGATAAACTTCTGAAACTTCTTATTGGTACCTTATTCCACTTACTCTCTTCTTTATTCTTGTTATGGAGAATGATCTTCTTGTTTCTTGCTGCTTTCTCCTTTACTGGAGCCTTTTAGGATATCTGCATAGTTGGCTTTCTTCTCTGGTTCTTTGGTCTCTTTCTTTTCTGCTTCATTGAATCCAATACCACCTTTGGATGATTTTGGTTTCTGTTCTCTCAGAATGTTGCTCAACACCTCAGAACTTTTTCAAACTTGAGTCTCTTGTTCAACTTTTCAGTTTCCTGTCTTAGTGCGACAATCTCTGCCTCCAATCTCTCGCATTCTTTTTCTTTTGATTTTAGTTGTTCTCTGATCACTTCCTCTATACTTTTTGCCTCTTCAACTTGGGTCTTTAGATCAACAATAGTATTCTCATGTTCTTTTTCAGCATGCAGATTTTTCTTTTCTTCTTCATACTCTTGAAGTTGCACTTTTTGCTTCAGGGTCTTCTTTTTGAGTCTCTTGATCTCACCCAAGGCACGATGAGTTCTTCTTCTAAGTTTACCTCACCTTCTTCATCAACTGCATCTTCACTTCCACTTTTCCATCTTCAAGGGCCATAAACAAAAGTTCTTCAATGTCACCTTCTGAACAATCTTCCTCTGAGCTATCATCTTCTCTGGTGCATAGACTCTTCTTGTTTTGGTTCCAGTTCTTCTTTTCAAACTTCCTTTGCTTGAAATTATTTTTGTAGAAAGGATTTCCTTTCTTTGCTTTGACAAGCTCTTCATCATCACTTTCACTTTTTGCATGCGGACACTTAGCTGCAAAATGTCCAATCTCACCACAGTTAAAACATTTAAAAGGAAGTTTACCTTTGTACTTGCTAGATCCTCTTTTCATATTTTTCACCAATAGGGCTTCTTCTTCCTCATCGGATTCATCATCTGATTCAACCTTCTTCTCCTTTCCTTTTAAAGCTTTGAAAGCAGATTCCTTTTTTCTTGGCTTATCTAGTTCTGATCTCATAAGCCGTGAGTATTCCATGTAACTCATCCATTTTCATTTTATCTAGATCCTTAAGTTCTTCAATAGATGAAACTTTAGCATCAAATCTAAGAAGTATATATCTTAATACCTTTTTATTATTCTGGGTCTTCCATCTCTTCACCCAAGCCTTTGATCATGTTTACGGTCTCATCCACATGGAGTAGATATGCTGCAATGTTCTCTTCCTCTTTCATCTTTAGACTTTCAAACTTTCTTCTGTGTGTCTGAAGCTTTGCCATCTTTACTTTCGAATCTCCTTCATATAAATTGTTGAGCTTATCCCACATCTCCTTGGCAGTTTTGCAAAGCATAATCTTTACAAACTCCGAATCTGCTACACCACACAAAATAACATTCATAGCTTTAGCATTATTTTCACATGCTCTCTTACCAACCGGATTTGTCGGTGGCGTTGCTGCCGTATAGCCATTCTCAACCGAATGCCAAATATCATGTCCAAGAGAATTCAAATAGGTTCGCATCCTTATGCTCCAAAAGGCATAGTTTGATCCATTGAACAACGAAGCTTTATTTGTGGAGAATCCTTCCTGAGCTGCCATCGTGCTTTCTGATCTACCTTCTAGTTGTTAAGCTACACAAAAGGAACCTGCTCTGATACCAATTGTTAGAAGCACGAGAATACTGAGAGGGGGGTGAATCAGTATTCGACAATATTTTTTTCTCCAACTTATTAATTTTCTTTTTCACACTTAACAAGATATTCAAATCTGAAAGTAAAATGAGAGCACACACAAAAATCAAATGCACATAACACCAGATATATCGTGGTTCACTCAGAACATCCACCAAAAGAGACTACTTGGATCTATTGTCCAAATCCAGCCGAAAAAATAGTGTTTACAAAGTGTGAGCACCCACTCACAGAAGACACCAATCTCCAAGCCGAACACCAATTCAACCCTTGAATGCAAACACCACTGACTATGCAATCTCGATTCAAAGCACCAACTTCTGGAGACACCAATCCCCAATCCGAAGCACCCACTCTAGAAAATATGCAATACAAATCAATGATAATTTCTCCTTCTATATTCTCTCTCTCACATACTCATACTCACTTAAGAGATTTATAATATCAGCTCACATACATATCACACTCATGCAAAATGCTCTCTTTCTCACTCTACTCAAAATGTGCACACAACACTTGCTTATATAGAAAGAAGGAGAGGAAAAACCACTTGTGGTTTCCCTAAAACCATGTGCCCATACCATGGGCCAATTTTCTCCAAATAGTAATATTCTCTTACACATGTAAGAGTAACTCCTCTTACGCATCATAGAATCTCTTATGCGTCATAAACTGTCATAAAATATTTTACACGTCATAGAATCTCTTACACGTCATAAGCTGTCATAGAATCTCTTACATGTCATAGAATCTCTTACGCATCATAAGCCGCTATAGAATCTCTTACGCATCATAAAATCTCTTACACATCTGCCATGTGTCATAAGATTCCTTGGTGATGTTGAATATTAAAATTTTCAAATTTTGACATCACACTAATTTTGGCATGGATAAATATTTTACAAACACTAATGTTGTAATGTTGAATATTAAACAAATATTCAAACCTCAATATTTCCATCAACACTAATGTTGTACCTTTGACATCAATGACAAAATACTCAATGCGAAAGAGACCTTGAGGATCATTTGTATATATATAGGTGATGCTTTGTTAATATCCTTACAAGTCAACTCATGAATTAATCTTATGCCAAAACTCGCCCATATTTAAAAACTAGTCATTGTCCATACAAAGACGATAAATATTATTAAATATCCAAACCCAAAACTAAATATCTATAGTAGATCAATTTTCACAAACCTATAAAAACAAGGGGAAAAGATTAAAAATACTCAATAATATGATTCTGTTTCCTAGTTAAGATGTATAATAGACACAATTTTTTAAAATTCTTAGTAAGAGTTGTTTGCCACATCTAAATTGGTTTCCATTTTAAAAATATCATTACGGAAACATTTATACAAATATGTCTCAAACACTTATGCACTTCGGAAGAGAGTATATTGAGCAACTCATCAATATCATCATCTTGCTCCAAATTTATGAACCTTTAGGAGGATTTGCTATAATATGGAAAGAATTCGGAGAAAAGGTCTTATAGTATTTATAATGAAGAATACTAGTAATGGAGCTTGATTTTTTTATCCACGTTTGATAAGGAGAGATTTATCATCTAAATTACAATCCAAATCTCCGTTTGAATTTATGAAGAAAATACACATCCAAGTAACTAAATGTCACTTCTCCTCAATAATCATAGTGGTTTATATTTAAATTGTGACACATGTTGCGGTAACTTGAATATGGTGGTCGGAGGAGGCAAAGGCGATGGTTAGTTGGCTTGTCCCCAGTTATAAGTGACAGAGGGGAGGCCATGTCGAGATGTGAACCCACCCATCATATTGTTGTTTTTATTCTTTAGTTTGTTGTGATTAGTTGTGAAAAGAGATGCTTAGTGCCAAACGTGGAATTTTTCTCTGAGTGGGGGAACCCCACCCACTTCTACCACCACCAATACCGTCAAGCCGCAAAAAAACTCCGTCACTACGGGCATGAGAAGGATGCCGAGATCTAGGAGGGAAACAATGACATCGGGAGAGAGATCTCTGCCAACTTCCAAAACAACACATGTGAAAACCCCAACCACAACCTTGTGAGGGAGAATGATGGTGCGTTTTGGAGGAATCCAATTGACAATGCACGGGTATTACCCCAATATGAGAGCGAAGATTGAAGGTGTTCCACCTCCAAGTGGATTGTCTCTACTTGAACCTAAATTTGAAGCACTGGTGTTAAAGGGTGTGACTTCTTCCATCCTTTTTTTGTATGATTAGTTGTATTAGATATATTTTTAAATTAATAAATGTGTGCTTTTCAATCAAAAAATGTGACACAATTATTCATTATATTTAACTATGCTAAATAAATATGTTTAATACAAAAATAGTCTAATTTATCAATTCTAAAATCAAAGAAAATAAGTGACACACTATATCTATATCTATAAGATTACATGATAATTTTTATGTTTTGATAATGAAAATGTGCACTCAAAGATGATATAAAGTTAACCCCAAAAATCATGTTAAAAAGGAACCTTGTCACAAGCATTTGTAATCTCCGATGATACATAAAAAAGGTCTGTTCACTCTAGAGAAAATGCAAACATGTTAACGATTGTGTTCCCTTGGTCCTCAATAAACCTTAGTTGATTTCACATAATATAACTACAATATATTTGATTATGTCTATCATGTGATATTTGATTCCTATTTTCCTTAAGAGTTGAAGTGGAATGCTTAAGATGACCTACCATTGAAATATGAACTTAGCAAGACACTATTATTTAAATATTAGTTGCTTGATTCACCCCTCTCCCCAAGATAAGTGTGTTTTCTACATTAACCCCAAAAATTCATGTTGAAAAGAGAACTTTGTCACAAGCATTTGTACTCTCTTGATGATACATAAAAAAGGTATATCGCACTCTAGATAAAATACAAATATGTTAACGAATATGTTCCCATGGTCCTCAATAAACCTTGGTTGATTTCACACAATATAACTCCAATATATTTGATTATGTCTATAATGTGATATTTGAATCCTATTTTCCTTAGAGTTGTAGTGGAATGCTCAAGATGACCTACCATTGAAATATGAACTTAGTAAGACACCGATATCTAAAGCTTAGTTGCCCCCTAGTATAAGTGTGTTTTCTACATTAACCACAAAAATCATGTTAAAAGGGAACTTTGTCACAAGAATTTGTACTCTCTTGATGATACATAGAAAAATCTTGTGCACTCTAGAAAATGTAATGTAAACAATTGTGTTCACTAGGTCCTCAATAAACCTTAGTTGATTTCACATCATATAAGTCCAATATATTTGATTATGTCTATCATGTGATATTTGATTCCTATTTGCCTTAGAGTTGAAGTGGAATGCTCAAGATGGCCTACCATTGAAATATGAACTTAGCAAGACACCACTATCTAAAGATTAGATGATTGTAACCCAAAATTTTGGGCAAAGATCAAATACGTTTTATCGGGACCATTTGTATTGTTTTAGTGATGTACAAATAATGTATATGCTCTAGAAAATGATAGGTAGGCCAAAAATAATTCAACAACCTCATTCATGTAGTCTTGATCTCAAAAAACTTCACTTAGATTTTGGCACTTGACCCCAATCATCTAAAACATAGAAATTCTTCTTCTTGTGCCCCTAATCATACAACAATATCTAATTTATGTTAAGGAAAACAAAAGATATTTTGGGCCTATAGTAAACCAAATAATGTAATTATCTTGATATTTGCCGTGTTCTTAGACAAAATAATATTGAAAATAGAAAATCACAATAATTGGAATAGTCCAATAACTTTCAAATTAATGTGACATTGTATGTGTAAAATCAAACTTTAGTATTTCAATGAATGTTTTGATTTTCTTAATTTCCTTTAGAATATTTCTAAATGCTTGATAATTTCTCTACACAATGCCTTATTTATCTACGATTAAATCCCATTTAAATCACTTAAAATACAAACATATTTATAAATAGATTAGAATTAGAACAATTTTATTTGCATCCCAACAAACCTTAAATAATTAAAAAGTGGAAAAATAAAATCACAAAATATGCACACTAATTAAAATGTGTCATAAAAACACATGCAAAGAATATAAACACTCCAAACAAACGTTCAAAATAAAAATAAAAATAAAACAAATTGGAGGTCAAAAATGAAAAATATGGAACTATACAATGCGTGCACTCTTAACTAAAAAAAGCCCACAAAAACACATGCTAGAAGTATTTAGACACTCCAGAAACATCTAGGAGCATATAAATGCTGTGAACAAATGGTTTAAAATAAGGATTTATTTTAAAAATAAAAAAAACCAATAACTGAAAAGAATTGAGATAAATGTTAGAGACTGAAAATAGGAAGCATGCTAATCATTGTAAGCCCTCATAATTGATTAGAAAAGAGAAACCTGGCAAAAAGAACATGTGTATTCACACATCACAAGAAAACATAGGAATCATTGCTTTAAAGGGACAAATATTTCTATGACATTATCTCTGCACTGTCTACATCTGTCCGTTGCAGGGACAACATGACATTATTTCATATTTTATTTGAGGGAATATAAAATTTTGAGTGGCAGAGACAATTATTTATGGCCTTTTCCGAAGGTTCTAATCCCAACAATCTGTACCAAAATTTCAATTTTCAAGGTATATTAAGTGACCAATAAATCTTAAATCTTATAATATATATATATATATTTTAGAGATTAAATGCCGTCGGTTAAGGTAAGAGGATTGGGATATTTATTCATTTTTGTTAAATTTGAACATAATTTTTATTAGTTGGAATCTGAAATTTGTATGGGTTAGTTGTTAAAGATTGAGGAATTACATTTTTATTAAATTTGTGGAGGGTATGATCTTGAATATATTTCTTATTATTTCTTTTTTTTGAAATTTATATATATTGGTGGATATTTAGATAATATCTTTTATATTATCATATTCATCATTAGACTACAACTTAATTTAATGATTTTATTTTATATCTTAATTATGTTACAATAAAATTTTATTTTTTAAATTTTAGTGGTTTAATTCATTTAAATTATTTTGTCGGATCAAAAATACTTTGTGGAGTACTTCTCTATCAATATATGTTATACTTCTCAATGCAACAATGATTTAATGATCCAGATCATTTTAGTGGATATAGTTCCTAGATCTCCCAAAATTATTACAATACGGTAGAGGGCCCCGAGACTTTCTCGACGCATAATTTAGAGCGTAAAATGGACTCCGTTTGAGCAAGATACCATCCACATAAGTTCCTAGTTGAAGGAGCAAAAATAGGGAAGCAAACCAATCGAATGCGACACGTGGCGGTCAAAAATAATAAAAGATGTGTTTTTGGTTTTCAACTATGTTCTTTAACATTCAAGTTCGCACAAGTAGGCCCCACTATTTGTTCAATGGGAGCCCTCAACCAGGGTTGACACTCTTTTCGCAAAGGTGTCTTTGCCTTCGTATCTTCATATCACCATTCTCGCATTTTTTATTATATATACCGCATATTGCCATATTATAGTGCATGTGATTAATCCCAATCTTTTTGAACTAAGTGACCAAAAATTCCATATCACAAACACCTTAGCGGTTATCTAACTTAGCATTTGTTACAACTATAGCCTCAAGATATATGCCACGGCAGATACAAAATCCATTACCACCACCTCCATACTTATATGACATGTCCAAAGGACATTTCAGCGACCACAAAAGGGGAGTGCAAACGTGGCCCAAGCCACGCGGTAGTTGGAGCATCCATGGCTTTGTAAAGCCTATAGTGGGTAATGCCCCACTAATATAGGATAATTATCCCAATAAGGAATGAAACCGCCGATGGCAGGTTGGGGAGAATCGAACCCCAACCTCATATTTTCCAAAATTATACTCTGTTGTTACACCATGCAAAGTTTGTCAAACTTATATAAGAGCAAATTGGATTTTGAATCTCGGTTAAGCTTAAGACTGTGTTTTTAAAAAGAAAGAAGTTTATAAAGAAGTGGATTTCTAAACAAAGGTTGTCGGAATTTTAGGTCTTGGTGTAAATCGAAGTGGTTCAAAATTTTGAAACGCTCCTCGTGCATCCATTATTTTTTTGATTTGGAGTTCTTTTGATGTCTTTTTAAAACGTGAAAGTCACTTTTGACAGAGAACAAAGGGAAAGGGTCGTGTAAGTGCTTCAAAAAGTGGAGGAAAAATGTTCATAATCGTTAGAGTCTTCTGAAGGTCTGAGAGCACAATTTTGTAGGTTTTAGGATCCATAATTGTTATTGTAAGTTTGATTGTACTTGTAATTTTGATAGTTTTTAATGGATCAATTCGAATGAACCCAGAGACGTAGGCAAATTGCCAAACTCGTAAAAAAATTGTGTTGTCTTATTATCTGATTTTGCATTCTAATTTTCTGATATTTTCCACATTAATTAATCATATTTAATTTGGATGCATATTTAATCATTTATGACATTTACGAGAAATCGAGATAAAATGAAATCTAGATTGTTTGAATGAACTGATGATTAAGTGGATTTTGGGTAATCAATAAATCAGTTCTGGTTCAATTTTTAACACATTTAAAATTCATATTTTTATCAGTTTTCAATTCATACAAGTCACAAAAATGATAAGTTAATTGATTGTTTTTGTAAACATTCACAATTGTAGGGGTTCTATTGTTGTTTACAGATCATATAAAGAGATTTAAAAATAAATATTAAGTAATAAATATTAAGGATTATTAAAATTCTTTTAAAATTTATTAGTTACAAAATTATCTTTATTTTTAAATTTTTATTGGTAGTCTAGAGGGATTGGAGTATTCAACGATTTATAGTTGTGAAGCCATACAATTACCTCTATTAAAATTAATATCATTTTTGTGGAGAAAACTAATTAATTATAGAAAAAAATAAAAATGATTTGATTAATATAGGATGATTTTTCTTGAAAAATGATTCTATTTTATTGTCTTAATAAATTTTAATCTATGTTGATACCTAGAAACATTAAATTAATTACACTATTGGGATGAAAATATGGATTCTATGAAATGTGAGCACTTGAATCTACACTATGTCATAGGTTTGATCCATGGATCTTGAGTCCCCAATAACTCTAGTACTTATCTAGTTCATAATTCATCAAAAGCATTTTTGAAAAAAAAGTGGAAGTGAAATAAATACTTGTGGAGGAGATAAAGAGGAATACAAGAAATGATATGTTTCAAGCAAGGAATATGCCCTATTTTCTTGCATTGACCTAAAATAAAGAGATTGAACAAAATAAAGAAAATTCAAGAAGAGTGGTCGAGGTATGAGAAAAAATCATTTGGGGCACTTATAACATTATTGGAGGGTCATATGACAAGATTTGGTGCTTAAAAATTCATTAGTGGTTTACATAAATGACAATGGTTTTAATGTTGTGGTATGAGTTGTTCATAATTAGTTAGGTGGCAAAATTTAGTTTGTTAGTGGTTAGAGTGGAGGGAAAGATTATGTGAAATATTGCCCTATAACAAGGAGAAGGAAGCTTTCGGGAGTTTGTGGAGTGATTGGTTCCACAACTAAATCTCCAGTGATTAGGGGTAGGCGAAGGGGGTCAAATCCCTATAAGTGATGTAACAATGATTGTGGTGGTTTTCATGTGCACATGTGGTAGTGACAACATAATGACAACATATTGTGGTAATTCCAATGTGTGATCGCATAAATTTGGGTATCACTCCAAAAGATCACATGAAATAATGATAATGGCTTACCCCTTATTACTTAATACCATTGAAATTTTCATGGGCCTTCAAACTTGATTACACCCAAATTAAAGTGATTTACTCTAATTAGGACATAAATCTTAGAAACTAAATGTGCAATCAAATCAATAGATAATATTCTCTAATCATTCAAATCTGACAATACACGTAAAATGATATTAAGAATTTGTAATTAATTAGGGCATATGATAAATATAGTAAAACACACTTGAAGATGAGTGCACTTAGTTTTATGATAATTCACAATCGAGATGGATCTAGAACTAGGTAAAACAAGTTGTTATAAGACTAAATGTGCTTTATCTCTAAAACAAATTGATAAAACCATCTTGAAACTAGCATCATATTAAAATGCTTATGTATAATTGCATGTTATTGTATACATTGCTCTAGAATTATGTGCTAATATGGGTTGATTCATTTTCATCTTTAATATATTCTTGCACTTTCACTAGTTCCAAATACATACACTTGTTCATGTTATGAACAAAACTTAATTTATTGTAATAAAACTCAAATATATCTTAAATAAAAAAAAATTTGGTGCGTGGTTGTGTTGGATTGTCCTTGGTGGCCAACTCTTTTGTTGATTTTGAGCGTAACAAGTTATATTGCTCAAATAAGGGGCTTAAAGTCCAAGTATTTCACCTAGTGCACATGCAAGTCTAGAGTTCCCTTCCATAATGTTTTCCTCATGTCTCAACACCAATAACATGATAATTGGGTTATACTTTAGATTTACCTCCGCGAGTGTTAAATAGAGTGCGCATCAATAACTCTTCGCTAGAGTAAAACTCCTTTAAAGTTCCCTATGGAGTGTAGATACTTGATAGTGTTTGATTTGGTGTTGAGATGAGTTTTTACTTAGCTTGGTCTACTCTTAGCCTAGTTTAGAGTGTTTTATACTTGTGTAGAGGCTACTCCTAATTATTTAATTTGATTTAGGGAATATTAGGGAAAATTTTCTCGTATACTTAATAATTATTTAGTAGAGCAGATCTTAAGAATGCCAGGTGAGTAAATGAGTGTTTCTAACTTGATTTTTACCATTCCATGGGATTTGATTTTAATCTAAGGATGACTAGGAAGTGGATATAAGATAAACATAAGAAAATATGAAAGTTATCCCATTGTGAATAAAACTATCGAACATGGACATAACCATATGATGGTTCTGTCTAACCTACATAAAAATGTCCAATGAGGTAGAATTTTATAAGTGGAAATCTAGAAAAATTGTGACATGAGATAATGTCTAGAGAAATGAGATCAATCATGTAAGTGTTTGAACAAAAATTTTTGAGAGATGAGAAGTATTTACAAGCATTGGGAGAGAGTGGAATAATGTGATTATTTTTATGCATTCAAGTCATGATTAAGGGATATAACCCAAATAAATACTATCAAGAGCCTAATTAAATAATTTAGATGTTTAAATTTCCCTCCCCTTTGCTCTAAAGGAAAATGTAAACACCATAATGAAAATTTCTAGCTCTAAAGGAAAATGTACCATAATGTGTGAGCACAATTTTTCTTTGCTTGATTGTTTTATTGTTTGTGTAAGCTAGGAAAAATGCACTACTAATAGGAAGTAAAATACCAATAATCATATCTCCTCCTTTGCGCATTTCGTAGAAACCTCAAAATGTGCTAGAAACTTGGATTGATCCCCGATTGTGTGATATGTAGGTACTTTTCTTTAAGATGGAGCAAGACCTTCCCACAACAATGATCCTCTTACTTTGCACTGATGGGAAAAAGGAATTATGAGGCTATTTGGGCATTAGGACGAGGTAGAAGAATGTTCTTTGCTTAAAGGATGCAAGAACTTAGATAGAGGCATTCAAGCTTATTCTCCATGTCCTTAGAGGGGAGGGGTAAGGTTGTATTTATAGCTCCGGGGAGTGATTAACTTAGAGTAATTTAAGTAATCATGGTTTGTGGGCAAATTAGGTGAGTGGGGACCAGATTAGGTGAGGATTTGATTTTGGATTTTTAATTAATAAGTGGAGGATTTTAGGTGAGTGGGGACCACAAGAGTGGGTGAGGATTTGAATTTGAATTTAATTCAATAGTATAAAAACATGGAGAATAATGACATGTGGTGAGGATTGGGTTATTTTTTCAATTTTGAAATGGATAGTTAATCAAATTATATTTGATTAATTCAAGTGTATTTTTGTGGGAAATGAGGAAGGGGAATTAATTGATTTAGACATGATGTGAAATTAGGGTGTCTACAAATTTGAATGGCTATATGAAATATCCCTTATGGAATACCCCTTAAAAATGCACAAAATATTGAAAATTTGCAACCAAATAAAATACTGATTTTTGTAGATTTTTACAAAGTAGGACAATGAACTAAAGAAAATTAATATCTCCCAAAATATCCACTCAAATTAATTGAAAATTTAAAGAGGGATTTCTAATATTATAAAGGACATAATAAAATTGTTTTTGGAACTTTACAGAAATTAAAATGCTGCCACAAAAATCACAAAGATGTGCCTAGAGGCAATTGGAAAACTTTAGAGGTTTGTAACTCTCCAAATACAAGAGAAAAAAATTATGAGACTTTGGAAATAACATTAAAAAATATAGGAAATGATATTTCAACCTTCAAATCTGAAAATGGCCAACTGGAAAACCCTCCAAATAAAGGTTACAAGTCACCTAGCTTGGAAAAGGGTTAGAAATTGATGAAGACACCTTCAAAATGATGTTAAGCCCTACTCAAATGGCTATCGTAAATCTGATCTAGAAACCCTCTGATTATCTTCCCCAAATTCCCCAAAATCCTCAAATCCCTTCCTCTGAAACTTTTGATAATATCTTTGTAACACAACCCTGAAAGTGGCTCCAAAATGACAAGCTAGGGTAGATCTCTCACTATCAAAGAATGCCCTACTAGCTAGGGATGGGTCTCTCACCACCGAAGCTAGGGTTCCTGTGGGATTTCACTCCACAAGCTATAGAATTGCAAACAATAGTTACACGTGAAGGAGAATAATTATTTATGCCAAAAAGTCCTCTTTCTTTCTCTCCGAGCTCCTTATATACTTCTTCACGGAAAAAGAGCCCCAATAACACTAGAAACATTTCATTCCATGGAGGGGATGATAAAATAAAAGTAACTAAAGTTAATTTTTCCTTTTTAAGTCGTCTTGGTCTAAAAGTGACCCCAAACACAAAAATTGAATATTATAACCACGTGGCCCCTTCCAGATAGCTCCCAACATCCATAGCCCCTTGGGCATGATCACGGCTTAGAATCCACCTGGCCCTTAGGCCTTTGGCATAGGAAAGGGGACATTACAAAATCTCCCCACATCCCTAGCCCTTGGGTATGACCAAGGCCGGACTCGAATTGGCCCTTAGGCCTTGGGCGTAGGAAAAGGGGACATTACAATCCTCCCTTCCCAAGAAATGCTTGACCCCAAGCATTATCTTATCATGCTACAAAAGCTAAATACCACGCCGTAAGTTTCTCCACCTCACCCTGTCATCAACCAAGGATTGGTGTAATCTGAAGTAACCAAGAAACCCCATGTAGTCATCATGACCTCCATATTGTATCAAGAGCAATGTTGTTCATGAAGTAGAATGATACCCAAACCGACTCTCCACTGGTACCCACATCGGGATTTCCAATATGTCTAATCCCTGCCACTCTGATGCCATCATCCTCATCACTATCTCTCCGATCAACTCCTGGGTACGAAAGTCCACTCTGAATCCTGTAGAATTCCCTAGATCAACCTGTGAAATAACCTGTATACGCACAAAGTGTGCCAACTCTCCCACATGACCCACATTGGTGTGAGAGTACAACTCCTCATAATGTATCTCAATGTGTCCCATGGGGAAAAATCCCAAGATTCCAGTACATGGTCAACCAAAATGTCAACTCCACATAGTTCACCTCTTGTGATGAGTGATAACCTACTAAATAACTAGGTAACTGAGTCAAATCCATCCCTCCACTGACTAGCACATGGGTGAAATGCCCACCGTGCCTAGAAGTAGTAAAATACATAGGAGTGCTATCCCATGTTGACTCAGAACATGATGAACCTGTAAGCTCTGATTTGTTATAACGACAAACCATACATCCTTGTATGAAGTTGGGGATATCCTCCCTCAACCCATGCCATCTGAACCTCTCTGATATGAGCCTATAGGTCTCATCGAAGCTCAGTGTGTGGTCACGAAAGAACAATGCACATGTCACAATATCTCCATCCTCAACCCTGAGTCTGACACAAGGTATAATCTGCCATGATAGAATATCATCTCATCCTCCAATCTGTAGGTGTCATCCTATATGTGACCATCCAGAATCTCACAAGTGTGTCGGTTCTTGGAGTACTCAACAAGAAAATGAGATCTCCAGTCTACCGACCCCTTAGATAACCAACATAATGATAAACTTAGATGATCTAAACCTATAACCCCAATCTCTATGAATCGTCTCATGTGCAACATTGCTGGTCACATCCACATCCATCATACTCCGCATCGATCTACAATAATAAAACTCCTCACCATGCCGGAACGTCCTCTCCATCCCCTCAACTGTAACCACCCTAGGTGCTCTTATAGATAATCCCCTCAAAATCACATTCCTACCCTCGGATTTAAACTTCAACTCCATCATCTAAAAGTTAGTTCGAAACTCACCAAGAGAGTGAAGCCACTGCACTCCCAGCACTATGTTGGTCACTCCCATACCAATGATGTGGAAATCATCGGTAACTATATAGTTACCCATCGTGATGCTCACTTGGGGAACCCGCCGTGTGCACCTCATAGACTCTCCATTGGCTACAACCCCGTTGAGGCCCTCAAAATCCTCTATTTGTAATCCTCACCTCTCAACCAATGAGGCATCAATACAGTTGTGGGTTTCCCCACTATCAATGAGTACCCCAACTCGTTGACCCTGCATAACTCCTCTAATCCTAAATGCCTTGTACATTAGAGTACTAGACAATGTGGCTATAATCTCTCGAGAAAAGTCTCCTCCTCCTGCCCCACATCAGCACTATCCAACGTAAACCCATCTCCATCATCCATCTCGTGAGTCTCTAACTCCTCACCTCTATCACCCTCACTCTCCTCAAGACCTCAATGAATTGGGCCTTCCCTCTACCTCTACAATCATGTCCTAGAACCCAAGGTGTGTGGTAATCGAAACATAGTTTCTTTCACCTCAACTCATCTCTATCCTCTCGGAAATGATTGGCTTCTTAGCCACCTCTTGCCTTGGTGGAGGATCCTTCTCTGAAGTTCATCTGATCTAGATGGAGGTTCCCTTTGCTGAATGTGAGGTGGAACCCTCGACTTTGGAGTGGATAACTCCAAGTCCCGAGCTCTCCTAATAGCCTCGTGCAAAGAAGAAGGTTCAAATGCCTTCACAAACCCAACGAGAGCATCATGTCAAACCTGCTATGAATAGTGAAATCAACCTCATCTCGTGACATCAGGTATCATGACTAATAATCTCTAAAAATCTATGATATACTAATCTAGGGGACCGGTTTGTCTCAAATGAGTCAACTCCCTGAAATACCTGTCAGGGTCCCTCCTATCAAATCTGCTCACCAGCCTCTGCACGAACTCTGCATAAGTAGTAATGTGTATGTGTCCCTGTGTAATCAACCCATGATGCCACCAATCATGAGCGTCTCCCTCAAGATGTAAGATTGCAAACTTAATTGCATCTTCCTCACGCATAGGATTCAAGTCGAGTATGTCTTCAACTTCTGAACCCAAGACTGTGTAGTACACTTCTTAGAACCATCGAAGTGTGGAATGGAAATTTGTCCCAATCTCCTCTATAACTTTGGTACATGTATCTGATGATCTCTCTTGGGTCTACTGCCAATCTTCATTTTGTAATATTCTTGGAATGGCATGTTGTTACAAAAGTCCCTCACTCAAGGTCTGGTACCTCTCCCAATAAGACTCCTCATCCAAAATATCTACTAGTTGTTGTACCTGTGAAACTTCCAGATCCTTCAAGAAAGATGGTTCGTGAAGCCCCAAAGGCCTAGCAGAAGAATGGGGAGGCCGCTTCCCTGAATGTCTACTCTCACCTCTTTGACCATGTTGTCCCATATTGCTATTTTCTCCTCTCATTATGATTACTATTATACACAGTCCAACAAGCTGAAGATGATTAAAAAATATTCTCTTACCATTTTTAGCAATCAGAAAACCAACGCTAGTACCTTGAGAGGTACTCTCCCTTCTTGCACTGGAGTCTCCAATGAAGAAATCATGCTTTCCAACACTTGTAATCCCAAAAGACACATTTGAATTCCTTCTTTTGCTTATGAAATCAGTCACAAAGTTTTCAAAATCAGAATTGATAGTTTTGGATAATTTCCACATATTACCAAGATCCCATACCTTATAATGCCCATGAACCCTTGTATCATGTAAGGTCTTCCATCTTTGCTTCTCTTGTATCTCCTCATAAAGAAGATCATCACTCTTTGTCTTCATGATGAATTGACTTTGATGTACCAAATTCTTAGCATTCTTATCGACAATAGGTTGAATACCATCATGATAAAATTGCTGTAATGATATAGGATGAAGATGATGAAATAAATCCGTGCTACTACTAACCTCCTTATAAATAATATCATCAAAAGGTTCACCTTCTATTGTTGATTTAGAAACCTCCAAAACACCATCCCTTAGAGTATCCTCATCAAGCTTGGTCTCTAAAATGACTTGAATTTTCTACCACAAATCCTAAGCATTCTGGTCTATAATGGGCTGAAATTCTTCATAAATCATCTTATCATGAGTTGTTAGTTTGGAAATTGCAACAGCGTGCAATTCCACACAAGTGTCCATGTGAGGCTCATCCTCATGTGCCACTTTGCTCCATAGAGTCTTATTTCGTGGGTGTAGACTTCCTTGCATCAATTGCCCTCATCGTTTCCTTGAACTCTTGAGTGTTGTCTTGCTTGAGTCTATCAACCTAGCAGCTCTATCTCTATATTCCATTCCTCACACTTTTAAGAGTTTCCATTACATCCTCCTTGATTGCATATACAAATTTCTTCTCCTGAGCTGGAATAATTTCTCTAACAAGCAAAGTTTCACTAATGCAATTATTTTTATCAATGGAAATCATACCTTTTTTTCTAGAAGCTTCTTCTTCAAATGAGTTCTTTTGTAATTCAATGCCGACATATGATGACCTCACTTGGGCTTCTTTACCAATATTCATCATGCAATAATCTGGAAATGGCATATTATCTTTGAAACCCTTACTCAAAGATTGGTATTTCCTCCAACAAGAATCCTCATCAATCACCTCTATTGGGTGCCCTTTATTATTGTTCTCACCTTTTTCCTTATTGTCCCAAGATTTGCTTTGATTCAAATTTTGAGTGAGCTAGCTCAAATAAAGGTTAGTGGCTTCCTGTTGTTTCACCATGTTGGTGAACATTTCCTTCATAAAACCCACATTGAGATCTTTCCAAACTACCATATTTAACCCACACAGTTGGAGGAACAACAACTCTGATACCACTAAAATATCCCTTATGGGATACCACTTAAAAATGCACAAAATATTGAAAATTTGCAGCCAAATAAAATACTGATTTTTGCAGATTTTTACAGTAAGGACAACGAACTAAAGAAAATTAATATCTCCCAAAATATCCACTCAAATTACTTGAAAATTTAAAGAGGGCTTGCTAATATTATAAAGGACATAATAAAACTATTTTTGGAATTTTACAGAAATTAAAATGCTTCCAAAAATCACAGCGTGCCCTAGACAGATTGGAAAACTTCAGAGGTTCGTAACTCTCCAAATACAAGAGCAAAAATTATGAGACTTTGGAAATAACATTAACAAATATAGGAAATGATATTTCAACCTTCAGATCTGAAAATGGCCAATTGGAAAACCCTCCAAATAAAGGCTGCAAGTCACCTAGCTTGGAAAAGGGTTGGAAATTGATGAAGACGCCTTCAAAGTGATGCTTAAGCCTCACCAAAATAGCTACCATAAATCTGATCTATAAATCCCTCTGATTATCTTCCCCAAATGCCCCCAAAATCCTCAAATCCCTTCCTCTGAAACTTCTGATAATATCTCTGTAACACAACCCTAGAAAGCGGCTCCAAAATGACAAGCTAGGGTAGATCTCTCACTACCGAAGAATGCCCTGCTAGCTAGGGACAAGTCTCTCACCACTGAAGCTAGGGTTCCTGTGGGATTTCACTCCACAAGTTGTAGATTTGCAAACAATAGTTGCACGTGAAGGAGAATAATTATTTATGCCAAAAATTCCTCTTCCTTTCTCTCCCAGCTCCTTATATACTTCTCCATGGAAAAAGAGCCCCAATAACCCTAGACACATTTCATTCCATGGAGGGGCCAATAAAATAAAAGTAACTAAAGTTACTTTTTCTTTTTTTAGTTGCCATGGTCCAAAAGTGACCCCCAAACGCAAAACTTGAATATTAGAACCACGTGGCCCCTTCCCAATAGCTCCCAGCGTCCACAACCCCTTGGGTATGACCATGACTTGGACTCGACCTAGCCCTTAGGCCTTTGGCATAGGAAAGGGGACATATAAAATCTCCCACGTCCTTAGCCCCTTGGGTATGACCAAGGCCTGGACTCGAATTGGCCCTTAGGCCTTGGGTGTAGGAAAAGGGGACATTACACTATAATATGCAACAAAAAAGAAAACCCTACAATATAAAAGTGTATTCAATGTCCATATAATGAAAACAAAAACTTTAATTATAAATATATTGAAAACTAATCTAGAATTTACAAAATATAAAAGATTAAGGAGTACACATGTATGTATAAGACCAAATCTTCCATGCAAATGTATAATATAGTCCCACCTTTTCAAGGCCTAAGGAGATGGATATTGTTGCAACAACCATGAAGAATTGTAGGTAATCAAATCCCCAATTAGAATAAGGTTGGAGGCATGGTAGGCCCAATTGAAAATTTCAGAATCCCAACATGTACAACTACAATAGAAGTAATACAATTAAATCAAGAGTATCAAAGCATAGTAAGTGTAACACTCAAAGCAAGGTAGAATCACATGGGACCAAAAATTATAATGGCATAGGAATTCAAGTGTCACTAAACCTCAAGGTGTGTATTTTTTGGTAAACCACATCACTTTGTAGATGGATCTAGATTTGTACTTCTCAAATGTCTTGAACTTCTTGAAATATCAATAACAACATGTAAATTGATAAATCTATAACATGTACTTTCCACAAGAAATCTCGTTAGGCTTGAATTTTACAATAAAATGTAGTGGATATGTAAATAGACTAATCATGCTTCTAGAAAAGTTACTTATATGTGATTTCCTATTTGAATCACTATAAAACATATATTATTACGAGAATCTTAAATTTTTATTGTAAAAAAATCGAGTAAGATAGAAGCTGTCACATATTATGACACCATCATACTATGGCTCTATCCAAGTGTATGTTACTAGTCTCATGTATAGAAATTACACTTGTTCATGTTTGTGACCTTGTAAATGTTCTCCTATAACCTATTCATGTGTTTTTATATCTAGTAATTATGTTTTGGGTGCTTGATTTATATTTATATTTCTATGACAACCCCATTGAAGGGTTCAGTGCTTGAATGCCCCCTCTATTAAAGCAAGGGAGATAGAATTTAAATCATTACGCTAAATATTTTTGAAGTGTTTCCATGTCGATATAGGGAAGAGGGCTGGTGAGTTGGTATCCCAACTCACAATGAGATCATTCAAATATCTCCACCGAGGTTCAAACCCCATAGTATTCACATAAGGTGCAAAAGATCCCACCTCTTGTCGGAAGATTGAATCACCCACTCTCTAGTTATTAGAAGTAGGAAATTCAAAGTACACACTAAACAATATATATATAATGTGGTTTTCAATGGCCACGTTAGTATAAACAAATCGATAAAGAGTATGTGATATACATCATTATACATAGAGAGAAAACCAAACAAACATACAAGTGCACAAGCTTAAACATAAAGTCACACACAATGTCAAATAGAAAGGAAAAATGGATTAAAACAAGAGACACACAAGTCTAACACAATCATAATATGTGTGAACAAGGGGTGCACACAAAATACATGTAATATGAAATCTAATATGTAAATAAAAAATAAATAGTAGTCAATAGGTACATAGAACAAAATATACTAGTCCTATATATGATACATAGAGATATAAAACAAAGAAAACATACAAGCGCACAAGATTAAACATAAATTCACACACAATGTCAAATAGAAAGGAAAAATGGATTAAAACAAGGGACACACAATTCTAACACAATCATAATATGTGTGAACAAGGGTTGCACATACAAGACATGTAATAAGCAATCTAATATGAAAAGAATAAATAAATAGCAGTCAATAGACACATAGAACAAAATATACTAGTCCTATATAGTCCACACATGTTAGTCACAAAAACAATCCCGATGGTAACGTATATCACTATGTATAATATGAACCAACTAGAATATGTGAAGTAGAAATGGAGAGAACTATGTAGTAAATAGAACAATAAAAACTAATAGTGTATAAGATGCCCTCATATTAGCAAGGTCATTAGGGAAGAGAAACTCTAGCATATGAAATCATGTATAGTTTGGTGTATCCTACATCATGTCCATATAAATCATGAAATACATGTGTATAGAAAATAAAGTATGATATTTATTAGATCATGTGACGAACAATATTAAAAGTGGAAGACTATTTGAATGTTTTTGAATTTTGGGAATAATTTTTTTGTATGTGTCTCGGTTGTAAAAAAATCATATATATAATAATTCGGTAAGTGCATGATATGCATGGGGTTCTCGACATGTTTTCCCTCTAACATAGAAAACATAATAAGCACTTGCTATGAACTTTTCAATAACCAAAAATAGGCCCAACCAATTGGATTTGAATCTACCCTTTAACTCATATGTTGCATTAGTATTCTTCTAGTTTTCTTTCAAAATAAGGTCTCGACCTTTAAAACTCTTGATCTTGTGAAAATTTTTATTATATTCTCTCATGTTTCATGCTTGATATACCTTTAAGTGTCCAAAGCTTATATCTGATTTCTATTTAACATTTCTAGTTTAATGTAGTAATACTCAAGTGTCTATATACAGTAAAAAACCCTATTGAAGTGCCATTTAGAGTTGTCTATACTTGATAGTTCTTGATTTTCCCTTGAGATGATTTCTGAATTTTCTTGGTATACGAGACTTGATTAGTATTTTGTAGAGGAGTTCTTGAGAATGCTAGGTGAGTAAACGAGTTTGTCTAACTTGATTTTATACCATTTCATGAATGTGATTTCACACAAAGGTTGACTAGGAAGTGGAAATAAGACAAACATAAGAATATTTGACCATTTTGGGTCATGGTATTCTTAGAAATCTAGTTGGTAGGTCATAAATGAAATGAAGTGAGTTATAGACAAAAATCAAATAATGACAAAACCATATGATGGTTTCATCCAACCTAGATGATAATGTCTAGGGAGGTTAAATGTTGTAAGTGGAAATGTGGAGAATTTTGATATGAGATATAAGATGTATATGAGAAATTAGATGTCTTATGAGTGTTTGATTTATGCAAGCCTTAGGAGAGAGTAGAATTATGTGTTTGAGTTTTATTTGTGCATGCAAGTCATGATTGAGGGATATTATCCAAATCAATACTATTAAGTACATGATTACCAAATTTAGGTGTCTACAAAACTCTTGTCACAGTGCCTCAATGCTCCATTATTTTCAAACCATTTTTATTGGAAATATCTCAAGAGAAGAATCCAATGATGTGTAACTCAACCTTTAATTTTCACAAATATTGCAAAAAAACTATTGTCTTTTATGTTTCTCTAGATTCTCCATGAGATTTGAAACTTCAAAAATTGTAAAAATCATTATAAATTAAACAAAAATTGAAACTTTTGACGAATTTTGGAGAAAATAAGTGGCTTTCATCCAAAACTATCTATTTTTTTAAAAATAAAAAAACTAAGAGAAAACATAGATTTTCAATTTTGTTTCAAACAAAAGTACGCAAAGGGTAATTTTGAAAATTACAAATGTGGGTTAGCTTAAAAATGTGATTAAGGGATTATGAATTAGTGTGAGGATGTTAATCTTTGTAAAATGTAAAAATTGACAAATCAACCTATGGAGAACCAAGCTATGATATCACAAAAGAAAGTTTAATCTTATGAATATATCTATGTAGTTTTGACTCTCTCTAAAGTGAAACACAATTCAAATAAACAACTGAATATGTATTTCCTTTGAATCAAATTGCAAAATAATTTACAATATATATAGATGTGAAGATATATATAACACAAACAAGATTTATCTACCCTTTTCTTATTGACCTCACTAAAAATGAAACATTTATAAAAAATAATAACTAAATTATTATCTTTATTCTAAGCCTAAATGCAATATACTAGCTATAAAAATTAACTAAACTAAATTAATAATTAAAAACATATACTATTTTGCACTAACCAATATAAATGAATTTAGATAATAATCATAGACTATCATTAGTGAACCAAATACTTAATTTATACATATTCCACAAAATCAAAATCTTGAGGGTAGAAAAATATTTCAAGGTAAAATCAAAAGGATTGTTTTCCAATCATCTCCAGATCTCTAAGAATCGAGAGTATTCAAAATTTGGGGCCCAAGGAAAGGGTATATGAATTTTCCAATGAATTTGGATCAAGAGCTAGACCATTACGAGGGTCATGAGACAACTTAATGGATTTGTACATGGTCTAAGTATTTGTTTGGAGGAACATTTGTAGGATATGTTTCTCTTCTCCCGTGTTCACACTAGGGGAATGTTAGGATTAAATTTCTTAGTTCTCCACTATATTTTATGTAATATATATAGATGAGTTATTATTTAACAAATTATACTATAGATATTCATGAATAAGGTTATGATAGAGATAATGGTGGGATAAGAGAATGAGAGATATATTAGGATTTTACGTGTCAAAATAATTTGTTGATAACAAAAACCTCCTTCTACTTAGGATCCTCACATATTATTAATATTGTTAATAATATTTCAAAGGTGGGTGGCTTTGGTATGTTACAAGTATTGCAATGTGATCTTAATTTCGTCAACATGGAATAGATTGAGGTTATGTAGATAATTTTTGCTTAGAGAATCTCCCACCACTCCCTAATCATACCTAGGAGGTTATTCACTTATGTTTTTAGTTGAGTGAAAGTTCATTATTGGCTATGAGAAAAGAATATTTCCTAGTTTACAAACCTCCGTCTCAAGATATTTTGAATCCATGTATGATTCAAGCTATTTTTACATCTAATTGATTTCATCTAAAATTTACTTGATCAATGTATAAACAATTCACATTTTAAACCATTCTCACTATTTTGGTGGCATTCTAGATTGTTTTGTAGTACAAGATTAGTGTAAAGTGTGTTAGAAGCACAAAGACTGAGAGGGGGAGTGAATTAGTCATATAACAATTTTAACTTCATTTACCATTGCTTACATTCATCATTCAATTCAACCATTCAACATCCATAAACCATGTGAGCTTATTAGGTGTGTATTAAACATTCACAAGTGCATGCAACAAGAGAGAGAACAAAAGACACCAGATATAAGTGGGAAACCCTCAAGGGAATAAAAACCATTGAAACCTCTGCTAATATTACTCATAACAAAGGACTTGCAAGAATATTACACATTAAGAAATATTTTTTTAGTGAGGCACTAACCCCACAAGGAGCACCAACCTCTAGTTTAATAGGGAACCGACCCTACAAGGAGGTTATAACCCCTTAATGTGATCACGAACCAACTCAACCACCTAGAAATAGATTATCACTAATGATATTTTGATACAAAACTGATTGTTATCTCAAATTTAGATCCTCTCCTCAAAACTCTCTTCAAAACAAGTTCTCTAAGTAAATCGCTCAAATTTGCCCTCTCATTTGCTGATTAGGTCAATTGACCTTGAACATATACTCCTAAATATTTCTTAGGTCTTCATCACTCTTCTAGGATCTATCCTTGACCCCTCTTCACTCTTCTTCTTTATCCTTTATCTAACTTACATCCTTTCTCACTAAACTAGTCCGAATGAACAAATATAACATGCTTTTATACACGAAACTAGATCATATTCACTCCTAGGTCAGACATGACCATATAGGTCATCATAAAAACAAAAAAAAATATCAAGTACATCATATAAATTCATTTCAAGACACCTCAAGGGTTGGAAATAGCCTAAACACACCACCTAGCACAAGGCTACTCAAACAAGCCCAAAACAAGGTCTTCATCTCCAACGAATGAATCATGATACTAAAATGCATACTCCATTAATGTCATGGATCCATCACCTCCAAAAAATGATTCCTTCATACATGTTCCTTCACACCTTCTTGAGAGACCTAATAGAGCTAATTAGGCCACTAGGGTTTCAACATGAAACCACTTCATTTGATCAAACCAAATAATCTAACACATCATGTTAGGTGTCTACAAGCTATTCATGCTCATAAAATGCTGCTACAACATGCAAAATGACTCAACTCAACTCAAACCTCCATGACTAGCTTTTAGCCCTTAAAGAAAAAAATCAGTGAGGGTTACTTTGAGGACCTGTATCTTCCATTTTCTCCACTTTAGAAAAAACTTTAAAATTTTCATGGACATATATAAACACTCCCAAGGATTAATTGGAATAGTTCAATTTTCATCTTGAAACTTCCATCTCAACTTGAAATAACAAATCTCCATAAAACTAGGGTTTTTCTCTCACTTCTGAAATAATGGAAACATCAAACCACCACCGAAATGAGCCTCAAAATTCTCTACAATCTCGATGCATTAATTTAGCTTTCCAACCTCATTTGGAGGCCATAAAATGCAAATCTTCCATATCACTCTAGAAGGAGGGTTTCACTAGGGTTTAAAACCAACTTAGCTTCTTAATGATTTTTCATAAATGTATAAGGTCCAAATTGATTCATTATTCTTGAAAGTTTTCTATAATACATATAAAACATTCTCCAAATCCTCATGATCCCATGAAAAGTGTGTGTGAGTGGGTGAGTAAAATGACTTCACTAACGAGTTGAAAATTAACATTCTAAGAACTTTGTTTTTCCAAAACTTCATATCATGAAAAACATTCATCATACTAACCTAATTTTTTTCCACAGCACCATAAATACCTCCTCCATGCATTAAAACTCTCATTCATTCTCAAATTCATCTATAACTCTCCAACCACATATACTTACCTATGTTTATATGCCTAGTCTTCACCTTCTTGTTCCATAAGGACATTAACTATGCACTAAACAACTGAGTTATGACCTAAAAATCCTCATAAAAATGTTATGAAACCTCTCAATTCTCTAAAATTCTTCAACATTTCTTCCTACTCTATATCTCATTCCACCATGCCAAATCCCATGCTTTAGGACTAGGAATAGGCCTAGAATGGCTCGACTTAACTAGGACTTCACATAAACTTACCATGATGACCTCCTACAAACTCATTAGAAATTTTTACACACTACATAGACCATGTATGACCTCATGAAGACCTTCAACAACCTATTGAGTACACAAACTAGCTTGATCATTCTTGAAACCATGCCTAGTCACTATATGAACTTCACCAAAACTAGACACTACCAATCAACCTTCATGTTTGACTTTGAATAACACCTCATGGTGACACACATGACATCTAGAGTCTAGACTCACTTTTCCTTGAGTGACCTTTGACATAAATGAAAACACCTTAGACACAATGGCCAACAGAGTGCACCTAATCTAGATGCATCCAATATGTTCTCTTATAGTGTGTAAGTCCTATCTAACATCCATTCTTCATGTCCAACAACATTTTCCATCTTAGATTTAGTTGAGACTCAAATTATATTGAACTCTTACATTGTTTGTGTTTTACATTTAAATCAATTTTACACTTGGCTCACCCAACAGTGGCTCCCTATTGTATTGTTGTAGTTTGAACAATCTACACTTGTATTGACCAACTCAAAGTATATCGACCCAAGTTTTGCATTATTTTCTCTATGGATTGAATCTTCAATTTTTTTGGATTTGCATGAGGGTTTACACTGGGATTTATATTCTTAATCTTTGTATTACCTTGAATCCTATGTTAGGATTATCATAGTTTTATATCACTTAGTGTTCCACTTGAATCTACACTTCCCACGTTAGATACCTCAGGGAAAGACATTATCAACTCGATATTCTAAAACTCTAATTTTAATAAGTAGTTTAGGCATAAATCTAAATGAATTCAATATTGTTTCATTAGATTTTGAGTCAAAATTACATTTTTCATGTCATTATAGTCTTAAATTCTACTCAAATCACTTGTTACTAGAGTATCTATTTGTATCACTTTGTCACCTTTTAATTGTCATCAAAAGTGTTTACTTTTTTTGTCTCAATTGTAACTAGACACATTATCGGGTGAACTTGATGTCTAAATTATGGGGGTTTTATAGATATGAGATTTAAATATTATTCTACCGAGTGAGCAACAATACACCAAAGAATGAAGGCAATAAAAAGGATTCTTGTCGATTCTTTAGAAATAGAGCCATGAATTTGCATTGGTGATAGCCAATTATGCCAAAATGACTAAGGTCGAGACTAGTAACTAGTGGTAGTGGATACTTAGGTATGTCATTTGAGATCGTAGTGGTAGTGATTTGAAATGGTGGCTACATACAAAGATAACAAGGACTAAGTCATCATCATTTTATTTTCTATATTTTCATTTTCAATTATGTGTGGTATAAAATAAGAATAGAAGTACACGTATACCTTCATGAGTGTAAATCCTTGTTTTTGCTTGATGTGATTATGATGTAGGAGATATAGACCACGAGTGCTAAAGAATGATATGTTCTTAATAAAATATAAAGTGGATGTGATGTTCCCACTACTTTTGATTGGATAGGTTGATGTTCCCAGAATTGGTTGATAGAGTTCCCTATTCATGGTTGATGTATGGTTGATGTTCCCATGGATTGGTCGATGAAGTTCCTAGTTCTAAGGTTGACGTGTTCCCACAATCAAGTACAAGCACCAATGCAACATATTGGAAGGTCAAGACCATGTGCAAGCTACAGAGCAGCATGTTGTTTAATCAGAAGGTGGTGTTTCTCCCCATGTTTGTACTAAGGGAGGAATGTTAGGAATATTGTGTTAATACTCACATGAAAGTGAGTTAGTTAGTAATATAATTGTACATGTGAAGAGAATAATATAATGAGTTGTTAGTAATAACTTATAGTTAGAAATAGTGTATGTGTGAGTTAATATAGAATAAATAACACACAATACAAAAGTTGTTGTAATAACTCTCATACCAATATCGAGATGAGTGTAATTGTAGGAGATTAGGTCATGAATATTTGATCATATAAATGTAATGTCTCTCCCACAAGAATGCATGAGAAGAAGTTGAAGTAATTTTAATCATTTTATATAGATTCATATTTTGTAATTTTATACCAATTACACCAATCACTAGACATTTTGTATGAGTTAGTGGTAAAAATATATTAGTAATGCTTATATTAAAATTTATTATCTTTTTTTATTATTATTGAATTTAACTGTGTGGGGATTTAAATTGTTATGTGGTTCAATTTTTCAACTATTCATAGATGTGTCTTTCCTATTTTTTTACTATTTGTGTTTTTATATTGTAATTTACTTATCAATTTTCTAACAATGTATTCATTTTGTTATCCATGTCCTATTTTATAACAATCCATCAATGTTTACTTATAAGTAAAGGTTAACATAATATTCCAAAGATTTCATTCAAGTTGTAATACCTTGTTCACTAATTTGGTCATTCATAATTAATTCTAATATCAACTCTTTGAATTAAGATGATTTTTAACTAGATTCTTGCCTTAATAAATCATTTTAATTTTTGTTACTTTAATACCATATTTTACAATGAGGTATTTTTTTATTGAATCCGAAGCTTGCATGGGCTAGGTGCACAAAATTCTTAGGCTTAACTACTAAAGATTGAGAGGATTCCATTTTTCCAAATTTAACTCGATCCCAACATCATCCCTTATTTATTGGTATATGATGGGATTGGAACTTTAGTGGATTACTAGATAACACCTTTTACACCATCATAAACACCACAAGCCATTCAATTATAATGGAGTATTTAGGTGCATAAGATGATAATAATTGATGAAAGATTCTTTAAAGCAAAAAGATATAAACAATATTTGAGAGTCAATTCAAAGAGTGATTAATAAATTTGTATATTATACTTATAAATTAATATAAATTTTAAATAACTAGTTTATATTTCTCTTATTATTATTTAAGTCTAATTTGTATACTTAAATAGACATTTTGAAAACTTTTGTTATAAGTTGGAATACTTAAAAGGATATTTTTCTTTTTCCTTTTCTTCAAATTGTGACAAATTCTATTTAATTTTTCATGTTTTAAAATATTTAGTGATGGATTAGACTCATTATATATAGTACAAAATTATTACTTTTTCTATGTTTAATATTTTTAATCCAATTTCTTACTTAAAAATTACAGACATGGAGTAGGCTTCACTCAAGTATCAACATATTAAGAAGTACTCATGGTGTCCGTGGATTTGCAAGGTTTGTTCTACTTGTAAGTTTTTCCTAAGATACCCGCTAATACAAAATTTAAACAATATGGGAGTTATTTGGAAAGAAATCAAAATAATGGTATGAATTTTGAATAATAAACATGTTAAGTGTAAAAATAAACTTAAGCAATTTATTGGTACAAAAATACATCATAAATCCATTTTAATATTATTATTTAAAAAATAACTTATAATTTTATTTTCTATCGAATCGTTTGCAAATTAGTTATGCCATTTTCCCAAAGGTTTCGAGCACAACAATATCAACCATGTTCAATTTTTTAAAGTATATTAAATCACCAATAAATCTTATTTAGACCGAGTATGCTTTAAATTTAAAGACTACTCGTGAGATGGAATCGAATGAAAGGTGAAATTTGGTTTTGATCATGATGATTATACGTATACATACATACATGACATACATATACGCGCACGTGTGTGTGTAGGTTTTGTTCCCATTTGGATTAGTATTGAGGAATATCCATTTAGATTAACTTTTAATTTTCTTTTATACTTTTATCATGTCAAAGTTAAATTGTCTATCTTTCAAATTTTAGTATCATTAATATAATTGCATGGTTGTGAGAGTTGAATATATGTATTCTCGGTACAAATTGGGATTGGGTTGATCTAGATTTATTATTTATATGTTATCCAAAATCTTGTGGGTAAAATGGTCACACAATATGGAATTATTTTTATTAAGCTTTGAGGAAAGCAAGTATGTTTACCAAATCCTATCATTATGAGGACCAAACATGTGTGGCTCTATTCATCACAGAGATGACACAATATAGATAAATTTTTGAGACTCATCAATACAAATATTTCTTCACAGCTCAAGTTCTAAGTCCTTGCAACAACCTTAAATTCCAAAGACAAAAATGAACACGCTATCCACTCAAGGAGTCATAAGTTATCATAAGAAAAGTCTCAACATTATTTTGTTTTATATTTTATCTTCTAAGAAATAGTTCAACAATAAACTATTAAAATATTGAATCACAATTAAATAAAATGTAATTAATTTAACATAAACATAGAACATACCATAAAAGAGTTGAGACAAGATTTGTCAAGTGGGGAAATTGATACATCGAAGAAAATCCTATTTCATTATTGAAAGATGACTCAAAACATTTACAAGATAGCAAAATATGCATAGAAATTCTTCTAAGAAAGAATAATACAAAGAATGAATCCTTAAGAAACTCTCTAAAAGAAAAGATTGAACAAGTGAAGAAGTGTTGAGGAAGAGACTCAAACACTCTTGAAATAGAGTGAAGAGAGAATAAGAAGTTACAAAGTAAATCCAATCATTACATTAGCCAACCTTCCAAGTGTGTGCCTAGTGTCACTATTTCCCATGAAGTGAAGGGAAGTGGGTACAAAGTGGAAAAGAAGTTACATTTGAAATATAATTACAATGTACATTATAATGAAGAATATTTCTAATAAGACAAAAGAGGTGAAGACTACATGCCACCTCACATTATCTAGATTATGTGAATTAATAATTCACATGATATTAATAATGCACAATATTATACTCCTTTCTCTTAGACTCCATTCCTAATAATATAATACCTGCTGAGAGGTTTAAGAGTCTTTCCAAAACTGTCACCATTGAGGAATTGAAAAAGGCTATTTTCGCTTTAGAAGGGGATAAGGCTCCGGGCCCCGATGGTTTTTCGGCAAACTTCTACCAAAGATGTTGGGAAATATGCTCTGAAGATCTATTGAAAGTTGTTAATGAGTTTTATAGAACTGGAAATCTTATCAAAGAATTAAATAATACACACATTGTGCTTGCTCCAAAGAAGTTGGATGCAAAGGACTTCAAAGATTTCAGGCCAATCAGTTTGGTTAATGTAATATATCGGATCTTCACAAAGATTCTTACCACTAGAATGCAACCTATTCTTATGGAGATCATTTCACAACAACAGAGCGGATTCATTCAGGGAAGAATTATTCAAGATGGAATTATCATGGTTCATGAAACAATACATTCTATGGATAAAAGTAAAAAGGCAGGGATGGCTATCAAGTTAGACATGCATAAATCCTTCGACAGAGTCTCCTGGAGATTCATGGATGAGGTCTTATCCAAGTTTGGTTTTCAAAATAAATTCAGGAAAATCATTCACTCTTGTATTTCTACTTCCATAGATTCTCAGTGGTTGTTAATGGGGAACCGGTTGGTTTTTTTGCCAGCAATAGAGGAATCCGTCAAGGAGACCCAATTTCCCCTCTATTATTCATTATAATGGCAGACAGTTTAAGCAGATCTATCTCCAAAGCTATTAGCATTGGCATGATAAAAGGCTTTCCTCCAACTTCTGGCAATCAGTCTCCTCCCACCAACAGTTTTCTGATGACACTCTGCTTCTTCTGATGGCCTCAATAATTGAGGCAAAGGCTATCAAAACTGTCCTTAGATTTTATGAGGAAGCCTCGGGGCAAAAAGTTAATTTTGACAAAAGCTCTATATATTTCTTCAATACTCCTATGGAAAGGCAAAGAAAGATTGCTAATATTCTAGGATGCACTATTAATTCTCTTCCCGCTACTTATTTAGGTCTACCTTTAAGTACTGGAAAGATTTCTAATGAGGTCTTGAATGATCTTAGTAAGAGATTTAAAAAAGCTGGCTGGAAAGGAGCTCTACTTTCAAGTGCAGGCAAGTGCTTATTGATAAAAAGCACGCTTTAAAACCTACCTATTTACATCATGTCCATATTCAGCATACTAGCAAGTGATGTGATTTATCGAAAAAAGATTCAAAAGAACTTTTTATGGCACGGTGCGAGGACAAGTTCGGTATCATTTAGTGGCTTGGGAGCGGTATATGTAAACCAAAGAGGCTTGGGGGTTAGGTATCAAAGATATCAAGCATATGAGTGTTGCCCTTATTGCAAAGTTAGGTTGGAGACTTATAAAAGAGCACAAGCCTTGGACAGAGTTGGTTAAGATCAAATACCTTTCAAACCAAAACAAGATTTCCTTTATTTCTGATCAGTCTCTTCCGAATGGTTCTATTTTCTGGAACAATCTTCTTCACAATGCACATATTCTCTCTTAGGGGTGTAGCTGGAAGCTTGGGGATGGTCAAGACATTAACTTCTAGACTGATAAATGGACTGATTTTAATTGGATTTCTTCTTATGGACACATTAAAGACAACTTAATTACAAAGTATGGGCACAAAATACAGGGATATATTGAGGTGGATGAAAACAAAAGAAAATGGAAACAATTAAAAGTGGAGAAGGATAATGTACAGTCTGATGTTTCATCTTTACAGAATCAACTTTCTCTAATCCATATTAGTAATCAAAATCTTAAGGATGAACTCATTTGGAAAGATTCTTTTGATGGGGAATACTCAGTTAAATCAGGATACAATTCTTTCTTTGCCTCTATTGAAAGTGAAATTAAGTGGCATAAGTTGTGGATGCCAGAGCTAACCCCTAGAGTGAACTTCTTCTGGTGGCTCATCATTAAAGGAAAGATTTTGACTAATGACAACCTCATTAAGAAGGGATTCATCATGCTGAATAGATGTTGCATGTGTCAGAAAGAGGCAGAAGACATAAAACATTTATTTCTTCATTGTGAGTACGCTTCCAAAATTTGGCATCTTGTTTTTGCAAAATTTAATCAGAAATGGATCTTTCCCCTTACTTTTCATAAACACTAGAAAGGCATGTAACAAAGTCTACAAGGAAATTATCATTGCTGTGCAAGGATAATATTGCTAGATTTAAACCTCCTAAAAATAGACTTTACCCTGAGAAAGAAGAATACATTCTCACTGATTGGAATATTGACACTGTCTTCAAAAAGAATACCAATGGTATGGATAGAACCACCGTCCGATGGACTAAGCCTCCTAATACTTGACATAAGTTAAATTTTGATGGGGCCTCAAAAGGAAACCCGTGAGACTCGGAGGTGGAGGAGTCATCAGAGATCAAAGAGGTTGTTTTGTTGCTAATTTTTCCTGGAAAATGGGTAGGAAAACTAATCATTACTCAAGCTCTTACTTTCTCTATGGGGAATAAGGCTAGCCGAGGATTGTAATATTCAGAATATTATAATTGAGGGTGATTCTCACGAACATCATCAATCTCTTAAACAAAAATCAACACCCCAAAATTGGTCAATTAGAGATTTCATTGTTGAAGCTACGATATATGCAAGAGTTTTGAAAATGTTAAAATCACCCACACCCATCGGGAAGGCAATAGGGTCGCATGAGATGGTGTGGAAAACTTTGGAGTTACCAATACTTTTCAAACTTGGCTAAGAGGGAACATTCTCGCCCATTCAAGTTAATAAAGACATAATCAATGATCTACATGGCTTAGATAATCATCACTAACGGTGTAATGTTGATGCTAATGCACGAATTCTTAAGTATAGAATGATGACATCATATAAGATTTGTGTGATTGATGAGATTTGTGCGAATGGATAGCCATCATTTCTTGTCATAGGAAGAACGCCAAGGCGCGGGTCACTAATTACAAAGTATGGTATACTAAATACATCTTCTTCCATGGAAGGGAAAGATTCAAAAACAAAGCTAAGTCTGCTACGCATAGTGCTAAAATCTTTACCGTTGAGAGTAGAATCACTAGAAAAATGGGGGGTACGCCATGAAAATAGAGCCCACCCACAATCTAGCGTGGAAAGAGGATGTTGTGCTCTGGAACTACCTTCAAATTGGGGGTCTTACAAATTTGATAGAAAGGATTCAAGGTTTTGATCAGGATATTTCTATTAAATTCACACAGGGATGGAAGAATCAGGTTGTTAAATACAGCAACATAGAGGTTGAGATCACGGAGGAGCTCATCGCCCAGATCACGGGACTCAGTCTTGATGGCACCAAATTCTTCAATAAGAAGGTAGACAGGAGGTGGAGGTAAAGAAATTCCTGGACGATGGGGAAAATCTTGAGTTTGTGATAACCGGCATCAAGGTGGCTTCGATTCTGAACCTTTTGTTGAGCTCGCCAGGATGGTTGTTAGGTATGTAACTCTTGAAGGGATATTTGTTACTATACCTCAAAAGCATTTGATATTTCTTAACCACTTTCGTAGAAATATAACCATCAGCTTCCCTCACTACTTGATAAACTCGCTGGAGAAATCAGTTAGGGAAGTGCAAAGCCATTCTAGGGCAGTCCCTCTGCATCAAGGGCTAATTCTTCTTATCCATCGTCACTGCTCAAACTATCCCCACGTGAATCCTGCTCCACCCTCTTCCTCCATTCCTCCCCCTGCTCACACCACCTCCATTCCCCCCTGCTCAGAAAGGAAGATTGAAATTGCGTCTAGCAAGAAAAGAAAGGGCATGAAACCTAAGATCCCTACTTCTCGGCCGGGTTCTTAGAAGCCACAAAGACCTAGAGAGCTTTCCGAGAATCTCCCGCACATCGCCCAACCGAGTGGAGGAGCCTAAGGAGGAGGATTTGATGGTCGAGTGGGCAGGATGGAAATGGAAATCCAAGAGCTCAAAAGGGTTATCAAAAATATGGAAAAAGCTAAGGGAAAAGGAATACTACAAAATGATGATGAGGAGGGTGTTATTGCTGAAGTGTTCAAGAAGTTACAGTCTTTGGATGGCAGAATGGGAAATGTAAAAGTCGTAATGATTGCATCCTATCTACTCTTAAAAGTATTTACAATTTCATTGAACAGCATGTTCATAGTGTTTGCAGCCTAAGCGGGATTAATGAAGACATTTGGGGCCCCAAAGAGAAAAGGGATATGGCAATTGCTCAGGTGGATCTGAAAGACTCTTCTCAGGCCACAGCCATTGCTTTCTTTGTCTCACTACAAGCGATCAAAACCAAGATTGACAGGGCTATCAAGTAACGTGGTGTTGTCTGTGTCATTTCTTGTTGCCGCGAAGTTCTTGATGATTGGATCTGGAGCTGTTTTTTGGCAGAGATATTCTATGATAGATATCTATTGTTTTCTTTTTGATCTCTTCTGCTGTTTTTTGGATCATTGTACGTCTGGATCCTTTCTTCTAATTTGTTGTTTTATCTGGCTGATGAGCCCTCTGAGGTTGGTTGTTTTGCCCTTCTCTGGGTTGTTTCTCTCACTTCTGATATCTGGCTTTTGAGCCCTTTTGTATACAGGGTATAGTCCCTTCAAAACTATTTGCCCTTAATAAAAAAATAAATAATGCACAATATTAGAATATTTAATATACACAAATAAATATTAAACTCCAACACTTTCCCTTAATATTTATTTGGGGGTTACAAAAATGGAGAACAACCTACACATAGAAGGGAGGTGTCATTACACAACATTCCCCTTGATGAAAAATTATTTTAAAAGAAAAAATGATTTGAGAAAGAAAGAAGAAGAGAGTAGGTGCCACCAAGAAGCTTGCAAAGTGAACATCGACAATCTCCAAGAATCCTCTTTAGACAAGAAGGTCAATTCGTATTAGAAAAAAATACCAAAAAAGAAGGAGATGGAAAAATGATTCGCTTATGCTTGTAAAATAGAAAATTACACTAATATTCACGTTATGAAACTATGGTCTATGTCGATGTAAAAATGTAGATTTGATACAAGGAAAAAATGAGAAGAATATAACTTCCATCACAAAGTGTTGAGCCCCTTGCGAAAAATAAGTTAGTCAAAAATAATAAGATAAAAAAACATATATGCTTGATAACTTCAAGAAGAAGTAACCACAAAAGAAATGAATGAAAATAAAAACAAAATTTTTAGTTTTAAAATTATCAAAAGGGATATAAATAAGATGTTTCACTTTCCTAAAAAGATATCTTACTTGAAGAAATTGAGGAATTATCATAAGAAGGCACATCAAAGTTTCAAGAGTATACCATAACTATAGGGATTCCAATTGATTTAACCTTTGAGGTTATTTGGTGGTTTTTCCGACAATGTAGAATGACATTAATTTATTTTCTACAAGATTTGCATGGATATAATTTCCAACATTTAGAAAGATGATGCCCGTGTTTAGCACAATGCTAATTTTTTTATTGTTTTTAACTACAAAGATGAGCATGAAAAACATTATAATCAAAATAAGTCTTATGTGATTGGAAAGTATTATCACATAATGTCATTCAGTGAGGGGCACAATACGACTTCAAGTTTCCATTAGAGACATTAAAACTAGGTTTTGTAAAATTTGCTAAGATTTGAACAAAATGGGCTCAACAATGTCATTTTCATCTTTACCAAGACCACCTTTATTATAACCCATTGATTTTATTATTTTTAAACTAGGGTTAGAAATATTATTTTTCATAGATAAACATTCATTATTTAAAAAGTGTACAAGAAATATTGCTATCAATATCAACATTAGAAACATGTTTTTCTAAAGATGCAATCTTAACAATTAATGTGTCAACACAATTATGCATGTCTGCTAACTTCATATCAAAAGAGTTTTGCAATGCATTAATAATCTTATTTTGACATTCAAGTTGACATTTAAGAGCAATAATTTCATTATCTCAAGAAGAAATTTGTTGCTTTATATTTTTAAAAGCTAAAAACAAATCCAATTTAAAAGTCATAGTAATAAAATATAAAAATAATGACCATTAAATAAATAATGTTAAAAAATAACACTAAAAAATTATCAGTATTTAAGTAAAAATTTATTTAATGAATATTTCCAAAAAATCACTTTAAGAAGAAATTGGGAAAAAAATTTAAATGATTTATTTTTAAAGATAATGAAAATAAAAAAATACATTAAAAACATGATATATTTTTAATGATTTCTAAGAATGTTTATCTTATAAACCGTAATTTGGGTCACTATAAATTTTATAGAATTTTAATATATAAGGAAACAAGCTCACTAAAAATTAGAAATTCAGATTATAAAGTAAAAGTGATGAGATGTTTTTCAAATATAATGTTTTTTTAAAAAAATGGGTATAAACTATTCAGAACAACTTACTAAATTATATGTTTCTCTTAAAATGTGATTTGGGTTCGGCTAAAATTTAACATGTCCCCGACATAGAAAATAAAAACCCATTAAATTTTATAGAGATCTAAAGTGTAAGTAAAAATTATGATCAAATTTTTATTCATGTTTTTAAAACAAAAATTAATAAAAAGGACCCAAACAAATTGATTTTTTCCTTTTACAAAGAAAATAAATGAAGAAAACCATATCATAAGAGATAGAAAATATCTCAACATGAATCAAATTTTATTTTTATTTTTTGTTGCAAATAAACATAAAAATAAAAGAAAAATACCGTAGAAGAATGGATTTAAATTGATTTGAAAGAGCTTCCAACAAGCTTGTATAATGAGGCAAATCCTACAAAATGTTAGATTGCAAGGAAAATAATAATAATAAGAATAAAAATGGCTATATAAAAATACCAAAAATATTTGCAAGGGTATGAGCCCTTGCAGAAAAAAGTGTTAAATAAACTAATAAATCTTCTTTCTTTTTGCCCAAAAATCTGCACACTTAGAAACAAGATTTAGTAGTATAGATTTGGTACCATGTAAGAAATAATTCAAATATCAACTACTAAAATATTGAATCATAAGTAAATAAAATGCAATGAAATTAATGGAAGCATAAAACATACCATAAAAGAGTTGAGACAAGATTTGTCAAGTGGGAACTTGATACACTGAAAGAAAACCCCATGTGTTATTGAAATATGGCTCAAAGCATTTACAAGATAAAGCATAATCAAAATAAAAGTTCTTCTAAGAAAGAATAACATAGAGGAGAAATTTTTGGTGAGAGAATAAAATCCAGAGAAAGACTAAAAGAAACCTTAAGAAACTCTTTAAAAGAAGAGATTGAACAAGTGAAGTGTTAAGGAAGAGACTCAAACACTCTTAAAATAGAGTAAAGAGATAATAAACAGTTACAAAGTAACTTCACTCATTGTATTAGCCAACATTCTAGAAGTGTATGCCTAATTTCACAATTTCCCATGAAGTGAAGGGAAGTGAGTGCAAGGAAGCAAAGGAGTAGCATTTGAAATATAACTCCAATATTATTATTTAACCCTTAATTAAATTTTAGGTCAATTTAATTAGGTTTAGAGTTGATTACAGATCTTGCAAAGATGATACAACCAAAATAATAATTTAAAACCCTATCCATGGATGAAGATTCCTACAAAATAAACATTAGATTGGTTGTGAGCACCCCTGGCACCGATGATGTTGAAACTACTCCAAAGAGTCCTCAAACTACATGTCATTATCCACCTAACATGTGATATATAGATATATTAATTAGAAATTTGGAATTTTCTTTGACCATGCTTGACATCGAATTTTCTCTTCCTAAAATACTTGGAGAGAGGATGTTTGAGTTGTTATGGAAGAGAGATACACGATTTTCTTGACCTGGTTTGTAGCTTTATATTTGGTTTGGGTATTGCCTTAATTACTTTAGATGTGACTGCGACATTTAGGGAGATTTGCATTCCTTTTACAAGTGTATGAAGTGAGTGCTCTAGTGCATTTCCTTATGAGTCCTAGGTTAACAAATGAGGTAGTGTTTACTTGCTTATATAGGGTTTGTTAGAGTAGGTTTTACCTTAGCTTATGTTCACCTAGGTATTTTATTTACCTTTGTTGTATTTATCCTCATCCACTTATGTGTGTAGATATTTCTTTTATTTATTTAGATATTAGGGGATATTATCTAGTTGTTAGGTATAGTTCTTTGTTTGATCTATGGTTTTGACTAGATCCTTGATGTCTAGTTCTCTCCTAAATCTATGGACTTAACTAGTTATTTCCTTTATTTATGGCTTGATCTACAACCTTGACCGGGTTCTTAGATTATTATTCCTCGCCTATATAAGCAAGGTCCATTCTCATCAGATTTCATTGAGTTCCATAATAATATATGATATTGTTGCTCATTTGTTTGCAAAGGTTTATGTAAAGTTATTTTGGTGAATTACTTTCATCTTATTAAGCATGGTGTTTGATTAGCATTCAAGTTCTTGGATTGGTACGATCCGGTATCGTTCCTTTTATGGTATCGAGCAAGAGATTGCTATCGACATCCTGTCTGTAAGTTTTATTTTGTAAATAAGGTTTTTGTATATTCATATATTTGGGATTTGTTCATATTTTTTTGCATGTAGTTTTATGCAAAACAAATCCTTCCATTGGATTCAGAAGGTGGCAAAACCCTAAGATCAACTGTAAACTCGACCATTTCTCGGATGCGCTTATTTTTTCAGTTTTTTTGTTGTTTCGAGACGCAGAGACTAACCCATCTTGGAATTTGTGTCAATTAGAGAAAAACTAGAAAATCAATTTTTGGGTTTGTTGTAGTTTTTCAAGATCCGTAATGGGTTTTTTCTATTGTGTTGCAGCATTCTCAATTGGTGTGAAACATGCGATTTTAGGAAAGATATTTCTTTCCTTTTTTGGCAGAGTCTATGGACCATTGTGCACGTTTTGCTATTCGGGCAATGAAGGACCCTAGAATAGTAAGTTGTGCAAACACCCATTGAAATCCTTAGCCCTTGTTCATACAAAGATGGTCGTATGAGTTTGTTTGTGGCAACTAAAATAAATAGCAGAGCATAAACTTGTAAAGCTTGTATCTTTTGATCAACAACTCGGATTTGAGTATCATTTTTGCAAAAGTTCTTGTTGTTTCATGATATTTCCATTGGAAATATTTATTTTGCAAATTTCACTATAATTATAAAGTTCCATATTGTAACACACACTCAATTATAAAGTGCCAAATTTGAGGGGTGTTGTAATCACTTGTGGACGCAATTTCGGGTGTTGCACTTTTGGGTGTTGCATTCTTGTATCTATCATGGATTCTGAGAATGATATGATTTTATCTGAAGTGTGTGGAATTCAAGAGGATATTGTAATTTTTTTGAAGAAAATAGATCACTCAAGAAGTGAAATTCTCTTCTCAAGTACTCATTCACGATAAGTATACACTAATACAATCACTACAACAAAAACTTGCTAGCTTGCACCATTTCCATCATATTGTGGACTATCATATCCATGCTCCTAGTTCACTTGTAGTTATTGCTCCGGCACCCACTGACCTTGATCTATCAGTTTCTGAGCCTATTCTTGCTCCTGATGCTCCTAAGCCTATGAGGCTTGTTATTGCATGCTCTTCCACATATGTGCCTATTGCAGTAACACATGATGTATATCCTACTTCTACTCATATGCATGGATATTTCAAGAAGCATACCTCGTTGGTTGCTCAAACGTTCACCCGCATATTAGATATCTTAAGGGCCGAGGTGTTTGAGACCACAATGGAACCATCCCCAAGTTGTGGACCTTGCACACTTGGGACAGATCTTCTGGAGAAGGCCGGTTCCTCTACCTACCTCTAATGCTCCCGCTACTCCTAACACTAAATGAAAATCCTCTACAAAAACATGCCAAGGAACCAGGATATAAGGATGTGTAGAAAGGGGAAATCCTAAGCTAAGGAAGGTGATAGTGCTAGAAGGAAAGGGTCGATCTCTCTCCACGAGCGGCGAAGGAGACAAAGAGGGTGTGGGAGAAGAGGGCGGACGACGTGCACCATAGATCAACACACGGGCTTTGCCTTCCAACTACACGTAACACATGAATGTGGGAATGCAAGCACAAGAGTATGCACAACATGCCAGAAAATGTAAACAGAGAGGTGAGATGCAATGAAAATGAGAGAGGGAAGACAAGAGTTCCATAAAACATGATTTTATTGCTTAAGGGATGCACAATCATTTACATTCACAACAGGAGGTGAGAAAACATTACAGAGACCACACCAAGGTCTGAGACCCGTGGGAAGTCGGCCACCATTTTGGCATGGTGTCATTACAACAAGGAGGGATGATTTTTACAAAGCAGAACTCTGCTATTTATAGAAGAAGAAGGAGAGAAGAGAAGGAGAAAGGGAGGGAAACTCATATTCAAATCTTCAACCACCAACAACCAATGATAAATGCCTCAAATCCACCTACAAGGTTGTCAAATGTGCTTCCCCATGTCTGTTTTGTGTGTGGAAGAAGGAAGAAGGCAAGATCTGATGAAATATGGTAGTTGAGGTTGATTGGATGTGTGTATTGATGAGCTGAAAGACATTTCCTTATTTTCGCCAAACAAATCCTGCTGAATCTGAATTTGAATAGTCCAACGTGTAGTTTGTGTCGCATCTCTCCGAGAAGTCCAAGCGCGTGCCAATATGAGATCTCAGTAGCAAAATATATGACTGTCAAAAGATGTCAGAGTCATCGACACATGAAAAACACGTGGCGTGCACAAAGTTGGCTGAAATGATGGCCAAATGTTCATTTGTTTTCTTTTCTACCACGTGTCATGCCTTTGGTTGGTTTTCTAGATTTGGCACCTTGTTAGTGCACTTAGATTGGTCACACGTGACACACTCAAGTCTGAGAGAAGATGACTTGGCACGAATGGGCGCAAAGGAGAAGGCGCAAGGGCGCGCATGTAAGAAAGAGGCACGGAGGAAAGTAGAAAGAGGTGAATGAAAGCGTACGAGATGCACGGAGTGTGAGAAGCAAGCACATGAAAGGGAAACAGAGGGGAGGCACGAGAGGGCGTGTAGAGGAGTGCACGATGGGATAGGAGAGAAAGAGGGCGTGCGGGAGGAAGGTGCATAAGGGAAAATGGAAGGAGAGAAGAATGCGAAGGGAAGTAGGAAGGCGTGGAAGGGTGTGCGAGGGACTACGACGCTGTGCCAAGGTGTTTAAAAGAACAATCTAAAGTGCGTGCTTGCAAATGTGAATCATCGAGTCATAATGAAAATATAAGTTATCCAGATAACTAGGAGATTTATTTGGATAACAACTTTGGTGACTTTCAGGGGCCATCTCCGCCTTTACTAGATGAAGAGACTAGTAGCCTTACAAGTCCATTAGGCATGGATTCAAGCACTAATCTTGATGATCCGGTCTCTGCAACTTAAAGAACACTTTGGAGTCACTTGAAGCTCTATCTCGAACTCGAACTACATTTTTACTCTCATATGAAGATATTTTGAATTGGATTGACGAGAATGGAAGCTATGCATTGACCGTTGGAATCGCTCTACCAAAATTGAATCTGCTCGTCCCAAGAAGCAATAAAAGGGGCATGCACGTATCGTGCAACAGAAAGGAAAGCGTCGAGGGAGCATGCCGAAAGAGAAGCACAACACTGTACAAAAGTTAAAATCATACATGTCCCAACTGGAACATGCAAAGTGTGCACAAGCACTTGTGTTACTTGAAAGAAAACCTAAACTAACCTAAACTAACCAGAGGAAAGGGCACTCAAGTAAAACCTGCAACAGGCAGAGAGAAGTAGCTTCCCTTCCTCACAAATTGTGACCATGTAGTTGATTTGGTGCTGAACATGGTTGGAAATGAGAGTGAAAAACCACCTTGTAGATGGTGTTTCGCCCTCCTCAAAGTATCAACAAACATAACATACACCTCTTGGAGTTGTTCTGTACTTGGATCTGGGAGGTGCTGCTACTGACCTTTGGCACACAGCTGAAGCTCTACCTCATGCTCTAAAATGAGCATGACCGGTGGAAACTTTGTTTTTGGCTCTAGGCTAGCTAGATATCTGATTGGGCATGGTCTGATCCTTGTGGTTTTCCCATTACTTTGAAGCTCAATCCCATAAATGGGATTTTCTTGCAGAATTTCCTCCTGAAGGAGAGTGCTTGCAAGTGGGGCGTGTAAATCTAGGGTGCGCATGGTTCTACCTCTACAAGCAACTCGGTCTCCTCCAGAACTATGCCCTCTAGAGCTAATTGATTCTCCTTTGGAACATACACCCGTATGATTTCCTCTTCTCATTCAGAGTCACATGACTCACGCCATTCTTCAACTATCCTGTAGTCGTCGAACATGATGACGTTGGTTGGGAGAGGCGTATTGGTGGGGCTATTCATTTATGGTACAGCTAGATAGAGGGGGCTTGGAAGAAAATGGGAGGATGGATGCAGAAGGGATGGAAGGTGCACGCGCAAGAGGAGAAAAGGCACGCGTAGGAAGGGGAATGGAAGAGAAATGAAGGTGAGATGAAAGCGAGGAAGAAGGGATGAAATTCTCAATGGGGGTAGCGTGGAAGAATTTAGGAACACGCATAGTGGGTTGAGATGATATAAGTCAGCGCGGAGGAGTGGGACGACTATAATATGGTAGTGCAGGGTTGCCCCATTGATAGGGTTACCGCACGCTAGATTTTTGAACCTCCATTTCTTCCGCCTACATTGTAATCTAGGGCAACATCTTAATGATGAAGTATAACTTCTACTAGGCGCTAAACCAGCTTGGTACATGGCCGACCCATGGACAAGGGACCTTGTAGCCAACTTTAGATGCCTTTATAGAGCACTTGACTTTGATTTGCATCATGTCCATCTCTCGCTCTTGCACTGCGCTCTTAGATCACTTCACCAAGGAGTTTCCACCATCATCTGCATAAACCTATTCTTCATAAACATTTTGGTTAGAAAAAGGTGGGTTGTATGCATTTTGGGATAATGGGGTTTATAAAACTGATTTAGAGGAGGATTTTGAAACTGTGGGGATGGAGGGAAATAGTTCTATTGCTGCAAATGAGAATTCCATGGCGGGAAAGAATTCATGATTGCACAACTTCAAAAGAGGAATGTGGAATGATGGAAAAGGATAAATGAATGGAGGAATGAGGGGAGACTTGGTCTGCACATGAGATAATGGGTGCGTTGAATTAGTGGAGTCACTAGATGTGTTGAAAAATGCCTCCAAAGGCTAGATCTTAGCGATAACACATCAAACTTGCTGAGATGAAGATGTAAAGCTCTTCACTCTGGTCCCACCGGTGTGCCAGAAACTATTGGTTACTCAAACATGCACCCACGTCTCGAATCTCTTAAGGGACGAGGTGTTTGAGACCATAATGGAACCATCCCCAAGTTGTGGGACCTTGCGCGCTTGGGATGGATCTCCGAGAAGGCCGAGTTCCTCTACCTACCTCTAACACTACTGCTACTCCTAATGTTGAATGCAAATCCTAGACTAAACATGCCAAGGGACCAGGGATAGAAGGATGTGCAGAAAGGGGAAATCCTAAGCTAAGGAAGGTGATAGTGCCAGAAGGAAAGGGTCGATCTCTCTCCACAAGTGGTGAAGGAGACAGAGAGGTGTGGGAGAAGAGGGCGATAATGCATGCCACAAATCAAAACATGAGCTCTACCTTCCAGCACGTGTAACACATGAACGTGGGGAATACAAGCACAGGAGTACACATAACATGCCAAAAAATGCAAATAGAGAGGTGAGATGCAATGAAAATGAGAGAGGGAAGACAATAGTTCCACAAAACATGATTTTATTGCTTAAGGGATGCACAGTCATTTACATTCACAACAGGAGGCGAGAAAACATTGCAGAGACCATGCCAAGGTTTGAGACCCATGGGAAGTCGGCCACCATTTTGGCATGGTGCCATTACAACAAGGAGGGATGATTTTTATAGAGCAAAAATCTACTATTTATAGAATAAGAAGGAGAGAGAAGAGAAGAAGAAAGGGAGGAAAACTCGGATTCAAATCTTTAACCACCAACAACTAGTGATAAATGCCTGCAAGGTTACCAGATGTGATTCCCCATGTTTGTTTTGTGTGTGGAAGAATGAAGAAGGCAAGATCTGATGAAGTTTGGTAGTTGGGGTCGATTGGATGTGTGCATTGATGAGATGAAATATGTTTCCTAGTTTTCTCCTAAAAATCTTATTTGAATCTGAATTTGAATAGTCCAATGTGTAGCTTGTGTCAGTAGCTCTCTGAGTCCAAGTGCATGCTGATCTGAGATTTGTAGAAAAATATATGGATGTCGAAGATGTCGAGTCATCGACGCATCTAAAACATGTGGCGTGCGTAGGTTGGCTGAAATGATGGCCAAATGTTCATTTGTTGTCTTTTATACCACGTGTCATGCAGGTGGTTGGGCCAGTCAGATTTGGTGCCCTATTGGTGTGCTTTGATTGGTCATGCGGCTTACACACTCAAGTCTGACAGAAGATGACTTGGCACAGAAGGGTGTAAAGGAGAAGGTGCAATGGCGCATGCGAAAGAAAGACGCGTGGGAGGAAAGTAGAAAGAGGTGAATGAAAGTGTGTGTGATGCATGGGAGCGAGAAGCAAACACGTGAAAGGGAAATAGAGGGGAGGTGCAGAGGGGCGCGGAGGATTACACGATAGGATAGGAGAGAAAGTGGGTGCGTAGGAGGAAGGCGAGCAAGGGAAAATGGAAGGAGAGGAGAATGCAAAGGGAGAAGGAAGGCACAAATGGCGGGAAAAGGGATCGCAACTATGCTAAGGTGTTTAAAAGAACAAGCTTGAGTGCTCGAAACCGAAATGTGAAACATCGTAGTCATAATGAAAATATAAGTTATCTAGATAACTAGGAGAGTTATTTGATAACAATACCACTACATTCGGTTATCACATGCTTCATTTTATGGGTTTCACTGGCAGAGGTATTGGTAGAAATTCACAAAGTTTTGTTTCTCCTATTCCACATGTTAAGTGGAATTCTCACCATGGAAATGGTTTTGAGTAGGTACTTCATTGGGATCACACATTGTCGAGATCCTATTTTTGTTCACTCGACTCTCACCGAGGATCGTGATCTCCACATGAGATCTACACCTTCTCCGAGGCTTGGAAAAATTGAGATTTCAGCTATTAGACATGATCGGCTCCGACACATATTCTCCGATGTTCCCGTACATAAACCCATTGTGCATTTTGCACCAAGTCATATGCAGGCATCTTCTTCATCTATCCATGTTTATTTGGGGTGGATATCCGATCACTCCGGCGTAAAAATAGGCATTCATTGAGAGGACTCTACAAAGTGGCTCCTCCACCATTCACCTCTTGCTCCACTTTTTATACCTCCCGCATTGTAATGTTTTTTGTTTTTGCATTTTCTTTAAGAGTGTAGTGTATCTCTCTTATTGGTTGAGAGATTTATATCTATATTTTTGACATTTTTGCATGTTGATAGTCTCTCTCATGTGGGAAGCTATTCTGGTGAAGCCCATTGTTATTTTTTCAGTGTTCGAGTAGTTGATTTTAGGCAACTCATATAGATCTGTGGTGTCACTCTACCCATTCAACAATATGGGAGGGTGTGGTGTTGATATTGCTTTTTAGGTTTCATGTACTTTCCTTGTTACCTTGGCTTTTCTTGGATCGTGGAACTCCTATTTATTTGGATCTCGTGTCTTTTTGTGTTGCCTTGGTTTTTCTTGGATCGTGGCACACCCATTTGTAGCAGATTCATCAAATTATATTTGTTATTTTTTTTACACTTTTGACATCACTTCATTGATGGTATCCTTATATGGATCTATTCTCGTGAAGCCTAGTGTCGATTGTTTTTGAGTTCTATGATCGAGCGGTGGATTCAAACCACAAAGTGCACACCAAACTTCTTCAAAGATTGTATGCATTTTTGAGCCAAGATTCTTGGGGATGCCTTGCAGCGATTTTTTACTCTCTTTACTTTGTTGTTACTGGTTTTGGGTACCTTGCGTTGTCCTTTTTCTCTAGTTATCAGACATGAGTACCTCATTAGGCCTAGTTTTCGGGAATCATACGATGGACATGCTACTTCTATTTTGGCCCCTAGCTTCATTTGAGGGGGATGTTAGAGTAGGTATTTACCTTAGCTCATGTTCACCTAGGTACTTTATTTATCTTTATTGTATTTATCCTCACCCACTTATGTGTGTGGATATTTATTTTTATTTATTTAGATATTAGGGGATATTATCTAGTTGTTAGATATAGTTCTTTCCTTGATCTATGGTATTGACTAGATCCTTGATGTCTAGTTCTCTCCTAAATCTATGGACTTGACTAGTTCTTTCCTTGATTTATGGCTTGATCTATGACCTTGACTGGTTCTTATATTGTTATTCCTTTCCTATATAAGCAAGGCTCATTCTCATTGTATTTCATTGAGTTCCATAATAATATATGATATTGTTGCTCATTTGTTTGCAAAGGTTTATCTAAAGTTATTCTCGAAAATTACTTTCATCTTATTGATCATGGTGTTTGACTAGCATCCGAGTTCCCGGCTTGGTACAACTGCTTTATTGTTCCTTTTATAGTATCGTAACAAGAGATTGCTATTGCAATCTATCCGTAAGTTTCACAACTAAGATGAAAACAATTCACCATATGTTGCACAACTAAGTATAAGTTGAATAATTGTTGAACCATGATTAACAAATCTAAACAAAATTAAATAAGGAGATTCATGCCCCAAAATTCTTAAAACTGATCCTCAAGCTAAGTGTTGATGTGAAGAAGGAATGAACACTTTCATGCCCCGTGTACTAATCTGAATTGAGTATTTTGGATGTGAAATTTTTCAGAAAACCTATATACATAGGTGAAAATATGAAAATAATAAAAAACTTTTTGACTTACCCTTGGTCAAAAATATGTGGGGGTTCAGACCATACCATATAGTTCGACTAAAGTGTACAGCTTTTGAATATGTGCTGATTTTGCCAAAATTATGTATATGATTGCATTTCTAGGTTCATGTGCCCTATATGTATGTACATTTACCCCCACACATATGTATATATCTTTGAAAATGTATAATAAACCTGGTTAGATTCTCCCTTTTTGGCATGTGCAAAAACCATGTTAAGCATGTGGCTCAAAAATAGATGTGTACTGTTGAAATAGATATTTGAGGAGTTGCATAGAGTGTCAAGATGTGGCCAGGTCTTAGAGAACATGTACCAGTAAAGGAAAGGTTTTTTTCAGTGGTGGTAACTTTGTTGCGTAACAAAACAACACTAGCAAAAACATTATAGTAGAAACTAGAGCAATGCGTAAGAAAAACACATATAGAAACAAACAAGAACAAAAAAATACAAACAATTAAAAATAATTGCATACGAAAGGATTACAACTCAGAAACATGGGACACCCATGGTGTCATAAGAAAATTAAGCCCCTTAGACTAAAAAGAAAGAAAATTCAAGGGTGTACAAAAGAGACATAGATCCACAAACATGGTACACCCATGGTATCACAAGACAATCAAGGAACTTATAATGTAATCAATGAAGTAAATAACTAGTAACACACATAACTATCAAGCATGTATAACAACTAGCAATGTCGAATGAGATAAACAACAATAACAACAAAACAATATATCTTGATGTTACACAAGAAACATGTGTTAGTCTTGGTATTTAGAATAAAAGCAAGTACAAAATGTATATTTAATCGAGAATAAACGAGGAAGTGCGAAGGAACTACAATTAAACAATAACACCTATAGAATGTGGAGGCACTACCACCCAAGATGATAATGTAAGCAAACATGAATTATCCTATAAGTGTGTATCAATATGTGTGTAAATAAATAAATCATGTTAGCTATTAAACCAAAGTGAAAAATACATGTGTAATATAAATTACTAACAACACAAGTAAGATGCACATGTCCCGATTTTGTATAGTTTACAAATATTTGAATGTTTTTGTATTATCTCAATGCATATATATATATATATATATATATATACACACACACACACACACACACACACACACACACACACACACACACACACACACACACACACACACACACAAACACACACACATATACAAAATATGGGTAGAACAAAGGCTACCTAGTGTATTATTGAAAAAGCTATCTAAGGACCTATGTAGAGTGATGAAGAGGTGGCCACCTTAGAGAACCTATACCTATAAAAAGGGAAGGTGTTAGCCCATGATGGTAAGCCCGGTGCACAAAAAAATCAACACTAGCAAAAATGATAGTAGAAACTAGAGCAATGCGTAAGAACAACACATATAGAAGCAAACAAGATTAAAAACAATGCAAAAATACAAATAATGACATATGAAATGATTAGAACCTAAAAAACATGGGAAACCCATGGTGTCACAAGACAATTAAGGTCCTTAGGATGAAAAACAAGAGAATTCAAGGGTGTACAAAAGAGGCATAGATCTAAAAACATAGAATATAATGAATGAAGTAAATGAGTAAGAACACACAAAACTATCAAGCAAGTATAATAACTAGGAATTTTAGAATGAGATAGAGAACTAAACAAGATATCTTGATGTTGCACAAGACACATGTGTTAGTCTTGGTATTATGAATAGAAGTAAGTACTATATATATATATATATATATATATATATATAAAATTAAGCATAAATGAGGAAGTGTAAAGGAACTATAATAGAACAATAACACCTACAAAATATGTTGAGGCATTACCACCCAAGATGAGAATGTAAGGAAACATGAGTGCTCCTATAAGTGTGTATCAATATGTGTGTCCCGCATCCGACTCAATATACTCATTGAATGTATATGTGCAAATAAAGCATATTATCTATCAAACCAAAGTGACAAACAACATGTAATGTAAAGTGATAATAACACAAGTAAGATGCATAGGTCCTGATTTTTTTATTTTTTGTAAATATTTGAATGTTTTTGTATTATATCAATACATATCTATATAAAAATAGGGGTAACATAAAGGATACCAAGTTTCATCCAAGGTGTTAAAATTATCGTGGTCAAATCCAACAAGAGTAGGGTATGGTGTGTTTTGGATCTTATTACAATGAGATTCAAGGAACAATCCATATATGTGGAAATGGTATAATGTCGTAATATATTCCTCATTAGTTTAAGAAGGGATTTAGGCCTTCACTATATGAAGACAATGTGTTCTATTGGGTCGATAATTATGGGAACATTCGTTGTAAATGATATGTGTGCCAAGAAGTAGAGGAAAAGCGATGCTAGTGTTATTTCGGTTAGAGCACCGATATTCATCAGAATAGGATCGCTCAAAAGCCAACAATGTGGGTTAGCAAATCCAGAAAGATCCAAACTTTGGTAGTGATAATATTGAGGTTGAAATCAATCATAAACATGATATAGCCTTGAAAAGTGGTGAAGGGTATGAGACGGGGTGTAATGTCCGAGAGTATAAACCATAAAGTTCACATTAGGAATCATACATACAAACATTATTTTTTTGTATGTAAGGTGAGAAACAAATGTGGAAAATAGTGACCATGAATATAAACAACGCTATTAAAGGTATTGAAATGTGACAGACAATTGAGATGGGAAAATTGGTAAAAATGATTTTTCGGGAGAGGATGTTGTTGTAGGCAATAAAATGATATGACCACTTGTTTTAAAATCATTGATGAATCCAATAAAATATTGATAGTGATCAGTGTCATGCCTAGAAATGTGATGATATTTACAAAAAGGAATATCTACTTGGTGGGAAATATTAATATTAGAATGATTCCTCTTAGAAGGAAAATTGAAGAAGTTGTGATCAATTAGGATTCAAACAAATTCTATGGTGTATTAAGATGAGCCCGAATGGAAATTGGATACATAGGTGGTAAATAATCCAAAGGTGTTTGATTGTATTTTATAAATGAGGTGAAAATATTATCGAGAGACATAAGGTGGCAAAGACAAATAGTAGATTTATCATACTTGAGCTGATAATGCCCAGACAAGTGGAGATAAAGAGAGAATGGAACATAGATTTATCTTCATCAATTAGATTGAAATTGAGTTACGTAAATTGTCATTGGTAAATTCAATGATGTAATTATCACTATTAGTAGATTAATCAAGTGCATCAAGTTTTTGCATAACACCATTCAATATGGGAGGAGTAACTTTTGGTTATAAGAGAGTGACAAAGGATGATGGAAGGATTAAGGTGCTACAAAGTGTAATTTTTTTTTGCATATGAGGATGAAATTGAATAGGAGAAAATATTTTTTCACCAACAATATAAGTATCATGAATATCCATAGGGATGGGTTCTAACATAGGAATGAAAAAAAAGAATTTGTGGATGGGACATGTCAAGTTGATAATACCGAAAGGGATCGGATCGATGGATATGATATTTTCAATGTGATTATGAAGGAATTTAACTTAACGATGGAAAGTATAAGGAATATATCAGTATGTCATGTATCTAAGGGCGAATCAAAAGTAATTTGTGATGAAGAAAATTATCCATGATATGACAGAGGGTCGATAGTGTCTTCGGTCAATATGCACATCTAAAGTGATTGTTCCTAATATATAGCATGTAACATTATCGAAGCCACAAACAATAGTAATAGTATCATTGATCGCACTAGAAGGAAGACCCATCATGTAATAGAAGATGTTTAAGACATATATTAAGGCTAGATCCATTTTCAATCAAAACCCACTTGATGAGAAAATGTTGAACACTTTGTTGATAAAAAGTGGTGGGCATGTTTCAAAATAAAAGATAATGGGGATAATAGTCTCTTTAAAGGTAATTAAATGTTCGCGTGCTTTAAAATAACCCATGAGAAAAGAAAATCAGTCGGCTGATTATTATTAGATAATGTGAATGAACCCATAGTAGATTAGAGGAAGTCCTCATACACTAATTGTTTTAGGATCTCTAAGAGAGATATCTTATCGTAAATATTTTAAAGTTTTTCTAATAGGTTATACTCCTTCGAGGATGCAACAATATTAGACACATGATCTGTGGGTGGAGGAGGAAAATATGGGTTTCCCCTATGGGTTACATAGTGAAACATGTGGTGAGAACATTAACCTTAAGAACTATAATCAACGCTAAAATGAAGAGGGAAGTGAATATTAATAAAAAGGACCTCATAACATGGCTATCTTTAATGCCATTAGTGACTTTTTGGAACAACATGTTCACAACATTTCCATGCTTAGCGGGGTCCCTAAAACTATCTGGGGGACTGACAAGGAGAGAATTCAGACCATATCGAAGTTGAATGCAAGTGACCCCATGCACATCACCACTTTGGCGTTGTTCACTTCACTACAAACAATCAAATCTAGGATCGACAGAGCTTCCAAGAAATAATCTCCCTCGGGCTGGAGGGCTTCGTTCTAGACGCTGCTATATTTCGGTCTTTTTGCTATTTTTCTACTACTGTTTTGCTATCTTGTTGCAGTTTTTGTTCTGTTTCACTTTCTACTAGTAACTATCTTTTGGTTACTGTTGGGCATAATGCTTTATCTAGATTTTGATCCTCTTTGTTGTCCCTCTATAGCTCTATTTGGCTATTGAGCCCTTATTGTAACAGGGTATAGTCCCTTCAAAACTATTTACCAATAATAAAAAAATAAGAAGGACCTCAAAGTGTATATCCACATAAGTGAGGGGGTATCAGTCATGTTGCAATTAAGATCAGGATAAGGATTCTCACCAATAGAAAAAGCATTTACATGGACCTAGTCGAGGGATATTGGCCAATGCTAGCATATGAGGGAGAGTTATTAGACCTAAATGTACAAGCTTATAATATAGAATACAATGACATGGTGATATAGATGAAAAAGGGGAATATAAAAATGAATAAAATCATAAGAAACCCTATAAAGATCGGGGTTTTGATATTGGCAATACTAATAACAAGGAATAGATCCTATATTAGGTTAAGGATTCAATCAAAAATGGGTTCACCAAATTTTTGACCCTTAATTAAAGTGTAGTACTATTTAATTAGGTTTATATTATATTATATTTGATTATAAATCTTACAAATATGTTACATCAAAAATAATAACTTAATTTTGTAAATTAGTGTTAGGACGAGGATTATAAATCCTATTTAACCATATTAAATTAATATTAAACAAACATTAATGTAAATGCATAAATAAATAAATAACAAGGTAAAAACATTGTGAACACAAGATTTACGTGGAAAACCCCCAAGGGGGAAAAAACCACAGACAAATGAGAAATTTCCATTATAAGAGAAACAACCTTTATAGTCCAATAAAATATCCTTTACCTCACTTCTCTCCAAGCCATTCACACGAGGTGAAAATAATATGATCCACAACCATATTTAAATGACCCCACAGTCATGAACATATTAAGTGATGGGGTATGATTAAATCGTACCCCGATTTAATATAAATTAGTTACTAAATAACCAATTAAACATAAACATAAATTTTATATTAAATAATTAAGAATATAACTTATTCTAAATTATTTAATTATAAACTAAAGTTTATAGGCACTTAATATTACATTCTAACACTCCCTTAATATTAAGTGGGGAACCATATGCCAACATTACCTATTTTTACAACATGATTTACAAATCCATAAACCATTAGTGAAGGTTTAGGCTAGCATATCACTTTTGAAGGATTTATAACACCTTCATCATGCTCAACTTACCTTTTGGTACAAAAGGATTTGGAATCCATAAATCAGTTATGATTTAGGTTAAGCATGATTTGTGAGACTATCATCTCATAGTTTCTCATGGAAAAAATCTCAAACAACATCTCTAAAAGCCTTTTATAACACAAGGACCTACTTTACAAATAGATGCAACGCAATGGACTAAACACTATAAAATTAGAGTGATAATTTTATAAAAGACCATTTTTTACAATGCTTTACAAATAGAGTAGAAGTATAGAGGAGAAGGAGATATCAACTAGCCTCGCCATTATGAGGTGAAATCACCATGCAAACTCCCCAATGGCAACCCCGAATGGACAAACAATACACAAAACTTGTAGAACTTTACAACACACAATGGCTTCATAAACATATCTACAACTTGATCTTTAGACAAGCAATACTAGAGATCTATATCACCACAGAGGACCTTCTATCGATAACATACATATGATATTCTATATGCTTTGTTATTTTATGTCAACTAGACTATTAGTAATAGAAATGCAACTTTGGCTATCACAGAGAAGATGATTACTTCCTTTAGCTTCCATATGTATCTCTTCCAACATCTGCTTCACCACATGGCTTCTTCCATTACACTTCTATATTTTACCTTAGTAGAAGACATGGAGACTGTTGGATGCTTTTTACTGTTCCAAGCAATGGCACTTGCACCAAAAAACTTGAACACATATCAAATATTTTATATGTAACACAATGTCAAAGATGGTTAGAGTCACAATATTCATATAGACATCATAATAAGCATATAAATATTTATTGATTTCATTTTTAACCATCTGTAAAAGTTAAACACTACTTACATAACAATATGCTTAACAACTAACCATGTTATATAAATATGTTTAAAAAAATCAACATATTAATCTTGTAGAATATATATTAGATTCAATCAAGATTGGATGTCTCCAAAGAAAAACACAAAGGCATCCCCAAGTTCATTTGATATGCATATAATAATAATATTTTAGTAATCATATACTACTAAATTTTTATCAATAACATAAATATCTTTATTATCGATCTTAAGCCCTTAAAAAAGTGATAAGACTAATAGATAATGTTGTCCAATTTTGCACCCTTACAAAATTTGAGCAACTTGAAGAGCTACAGCTAGCATTTAAGACCACGAAGAGTTCGGCATGTTACAGAGGTCAAACAAAATCTAATGGATAAAGGGAACAAGTTTGCGGATGCTTTGAGTACCATGGAGTGAAGGACATATTTTAAAAGGCCATAGAGGCTTAAGGCCACGGAGGAAAGAAACTTGAAGAGCTACGGGAGATGGAAAAGAAGTCCAGTGGATTTCCACAGTGATGTCACACCTCATCATGAAGTTGTGGAGTAAAGAGGAGAAATTAGTAGAATAACAGGTAACATAAGACAAAGCCACGAAAGCTGAAAATTGCGTAGAGCTGAAGCAAAAAAGCCACATATCAAAGGAAAATAGCATTTTTCCGCAGATCGCTAAAATAGATTTGAATTTCAATATGATTATTTGATCTTTGAAAATCTGATACTATATGAAGAGATCTTATCCTTCTCTATGTAACAAAATCAGATTTCATGAAGGAAGGTGGGCAAAGTAAAGGAAAACTCTCCAAACAAGCAAGAGGTCTATTGAGGATGGCTTAACCACCAAAATTAAATGTGATATGGGAATCGTTCTTTCTTTAATAGGTAGATGGCGTGGGGAAGTGAAATTGTAGAACAATTAGATCTCTTTCGCTTTAAAATTAATGAAGGTAGTTGAGTGGAGTAAAGGAAGATCTTCTCTCTTTCATCTAATTTTCTATATATTGAATAGTGATGCCTTGTTTTAATGTTGGATACTTTGGGAATACAAGGGCATCATTTTCATGCTACACAAGTGTTCTAAGGGTCACATGCCTTGGGTTATGTCTCTATAAATGTTTTGCATCTTCCTCATGTATCGTGATGATCTATGCATGATCTCTTAGTAATAAAATCTTTGGATTTGTGGCTTGTTTAGTGTTAACTATTTTTATTGCACTCTCTTGCCTCTCATTTATTTACATGTGTATTTTAGAGGTTTGTGTTCATTTTTCATCGTGAAAATGGAACCCAGGACATGAATTTGATCTATGGCTTTCATTTTAGCCCTCTTCATCATTGTTTTCTTCCATTTTCTCTCTTGTTTAAGTATTCATCCCCTTATTTTTGGTGTTATCACCTTCTCTAGTTTAGGTTTATATTTTATGCATCTCCTTCTCACCCTGGTCCCTTGGAAAGTTAGAGTAGAGCTAGATAGTTTCATTTCAATTCCTAGGAGTAGTTTAGCATTAGGAGTAAGTAGAGGAAGTCGACCTTCTCTAGAGGTCTGTCTTAATTTGATTCCCACAACTTGGAGACAATCCCATGTTGTCTCAAATATCGAATTGTCTATAATTTGGTCATGAGTGAATTTTTGAGCTCCAATAGTTTTGGCTTTCCCGTGGGACGTTGAAATTAATATTTCTAGTTTTATCAAGTTTTGATGTGTATCTTCATGAAGCTCTAGTTTTTAGAGGCTCTGAAGTAACACATTTAGAGACTCCTTTCAAAATATTTATTGGTTTCAGCAAGATTGGTGATTTGAGTGTTCCTGATTCATGAGAAGGATCCAAAAATGGTTAAGAATAAGAGAAGAAGGTGTATTTGAATACTTGCAGTTATTCCTATGTAGAGGCAGAAGAGGAAGACAGATTCAAAGATCCCCATCTCCTCCAAATAAAACTATGTCAACACCTCCCCCTAGTAGGCCCTTTTTATAGTCAAAAAGATAACTTAGACCAATTATAATGGATCATCAACAAAATCCGCCACCTCATAATCCATTTGTAAATTTATCATGCAACGGTCCACTTTCCTTGAATGCCCAAAATCCTATTCTAGTAGTTGCCTTAAAAATATTCCATATTTTACTAGAGAAAATCACACTACTCTAGTTGATCACATTCAAGATATTGCAAATGTCTGTGTTATACATGAAGTTTCCAATATGGGCATGGTGGTTAAAATTTTGGCTTCATCACTTAAAGGAAAATCTCTACAATGGTTCAAAAGTCTTAAAGGTGAACAATTCAAACCCTGGGATCAACTTTGCAAAACTCTTTGTGACCAGCTTTGAGAAAGAGAAGATAACTTATCTCTTTGGAGAAGTTGAAAATAATCAGGAGAGAACATAATGAGTAGATGGAGGATTTCAAATTTAGATTCTAGAGGACCCGGGAAAAAATTCTAGCTCTTGTGATACCTACAACAAAAGGTTCCTTTCTTTACTTCTTAAAATCTCTTAACTCTGATATATATATGTTATGATACAATATATGGGAGGAAAAACTCTACCAATTGCTTATGCAATTATAATCAAAGCTTAAAATAGTTTAATACAAGCTGGGAAATTAGCTCCTAGACCACCCATGCCATCAGATCCTCAAGTACCCAAAACTACCTGCCTTTTATTGCTCCTATCCCTGAGCCAAATCTACAACCTGTTGCTTCCACCTCAAAAACTCCTGCTCAACAAAAAGAGGATGAAGAAATTAAGGCTTTGATTATAAATTTGAAAACAAAGTGATATCCCTAGAGAATTAACAAACACAATCCTGTAAGAGTTATCAAAATCAAGGGAAACCTTCTAATCAAGGATATCAACCATGGAGAAATCAACAGCCTGATCAAATATATGCACAAAACTGAAAAATAACATATGGAAGACTCCAAGTGCTCCTCTTCCATTGGAAATAATCCCTCCTCCACAAGCATTGTCTAAGTTCCTAGTTCAAGCCAGTGCTTTATCTCCTTTGTAAAACAACTTGGCATAAGAAATAGAGTGGTGTTTTCCATGTAACATGCCACATAACAAACTTGGTTGTGAAAGGGCAATACATCTTCAAGCATACATAGTTTAGAGATCTACCAATCAACAAGAACAGTTGATAGAGGCACCAAACCCAACCACGTAGTGAATCAAGATACCGAAAATGATACAAACCTCATGTTCTTTGGAGTTGAGGACTTCTGCGTGGTTAACCAAATGGTAAGATGTTCTCGATGCAGCACCATCAATCGGTGTTCCCGATAATACGTGACATAATCAAAGGATGTTGAAGTCTCAACCTTCACTTTCCATGGATCAAGTCAAAGTCACAACTAAGGAAAAAGAACCCGTGGTGAATAAATGCAAGCCACCTAAGATTCCTCAAAATTCATGGAAAAATAAGTCACTATTAAGTTAAAGCCACCCAACCAAATGCTACCACAAAGAGAAGAAAGAAGGCAACATGCCACGATATAGAAATCCGCACGCCTCCCATTCAACATTGTTGAGCAAATAAAGGAAACTAATGTAAATGTCTCAATATGGGATGGCACTTACTATTCCATCGCAGAAGGATCTTCTATGCAAATCCCTCAAGCAATTGCCTTTGGTAGATCCATTAATGCAAAAAACTCATGCCATGGTCCATGTCTATCAAGAAAATGATGATCAAGTAAGAAAAATTATTCAAACCCCACCCTTTTACATGTTAATAATTGTGGGTAAATACCTAGTTCATAATTGTATGATTGATTCAGGGGCTAGTATTTGTGTAATGCCCAAGAAAATTGCTAATATCTTAGGTCTCAAATACAACCCCGTGTCTAGGGGAGTTTTATAACTTGATGATTCAATTGTGAATGTTCGGGAATAATAAAAACCTTGAGTTAACACTTCATTCCCGTCCAGAGCCTAACCATAACCCACGACATTTCTTTCATTGACTTGCCTCCTATGTTTTCCATCTATTTTTGTAAAGATTTTAGTACTAAAGTAGGTGGCTACCTATCCTTAGGTTGGAATCACTTGCTTCTAAAACCATATATGGTACCCGATTCAAAATACAAGTTAAGCCCATATTTTCTTAGCATATTAAACCATATGATTTAACTCCCGTCTAATCAAATTACCTAATGCAAGAAGAACATGAGTGAGGTTCAATTCTAGATGAACAAATAATTCCTCCTTCTATCTATGATTTGTTATTAGATGAATGGGTTGAGAGAGACCATAAGTTTGATCCTTATGATGAAGAGCTCAAGACCTTTGAGACTAGTTTAGGAACCTATTGCATTCTCTAGGAAGAATCTATGATACCCGTGACATTCAAACAAGAAAAGGAAAATGTTTTGGACTATGGTAGATGTTATTTGATGGTTCTAGAAGAAAAAATGGATTCGGGGTGGTGTTGTTCTCATTTCCCAAGAAATGAAAAGTTATTCTTTTCTCATAGATTACAATTTGCATGTTCTAATAACGTAGCGGAATATGAAGCATTAGTGCATGGTATGTTGATCGTGGAAAAGAGGAAAATCAAAGAATTACAAGTCTTTAGAGACACTGAATTATTCATTCACCAAGTCCACGGTAGATGTGTGAAAATAAACAAGTCATGCTAAAGCTTGCAAACACAAAGTTTAGTATTTGCTAGAAATATTTGATGCCATCAACCTATAGGTTGTGACCAGAAAGTTGAACAAAGACGCATACCAAATGGATGACCTTGGATATCAATTCTTACCTGCTGTGGATTTGATCAAAGGGAATGTGCGGCATGTGAAAATGGTAGTTAGGCCATCTATTCCAGAGATAACCAGTGCCTCCTAGAAGGTATTTTACAAAGTGATGAACAAATCAGTATGGTTCATCCAAATTGAAGCAAATTTTCCTCGAAGATGCAATCTGATTTACAGGTGAATTATATGGAGATCAGATTATTTAACTAAAATCAAATAAGTTACCGAAGGGATTAGTCATGTTGGAGTAGATCTTCGGTCTAGATGAATAGTTCTAAGGAAAGCAAAACAACATGGTGGTAAAGCAAGAGGATTATTAGCCGCTTACAATTGCCCCAGAAAAGAGCTTCTACTGGAAAGTTATGTGATGAAAATGAAAGGAAATATTTTATTTCCTTGTGTCAAAAGTTCAGTGATGTATTTTCATGGGACTATGAAGATTTAAATGAATTCAATCTAGATATAGTCTAACATTCCATTGATATTGACCACAATATACAACCAATCGTAGAAACAAAGGTCGGTCAACCCCAAGATTGAGCCTCTCATGAGAAAGTAACTCTCTAAGCTCATTGAAGCCAAAATAATTTTTTCAATCAAGTATTCTACTTAGGTGACAAATCTGGTTCCAGTAAGGAAGAAGAATGGTGAAATATTGGTTTGTATGGAATTCAGTGGATTTAAATAGGGATTCTCTCAAGGATCACTACCCTTTTCCTTCCATGGAACAAATTTTGTAGACAGTAGCAGGAGTAGAGAGGTTCTCCATGCTCGATGGCTATTTTGGTTTTAACCAAATCAAAGTGAAATAAGAAGATCAATATAAAACCACGTTCACCACTAAATGGGAAATGTTTTCCTAATAAAATATACCCTTTGGTTTATCAAACACACTGTGTTACCTTTTAAAGAGCAATGGATATTTCCTTTAAAGGGTATATTAATCAATTCATCTTGGTCTACCTAGATGACATCATTATTTTCTCCAAGCAAAGCGTGGATCATATGAAGCACCTAGAGAAAGTATTTGAAAGATGTAGGGAATTTGGTGTATCCCTTAATCTTAAGAAGTGCAAATTTGCATTCCTTAGAGGTAAGATCTTGGGGCATATTGTCTCAAAAGAAGGAATTTCCATTGATCCAAAAAGAATTGCAACTATTGCGGCTCTTTCCTTGCCAACTCACAAGAAGGCTCTGTAATCATTCCTTGGAAAGATCAACTTTGTTAGGCGCTTTATTCATAACTTCATGGGTTTGGTAAAACCTATTACTCTCATGTTCAAGAAGGATTCAAGACTCAAGTGGACAGCAGAGAGGGGAAAACTTTTAAAAAATAAAACAAGAGATTTCTCGCTCCCAACATTAATTAATCCCAATTATACCTAGGATTTCATTCTTTATGCTCATGGGGAAAAATCCAACATAGTCGCATTTTTGCACAACCGAATGATCAAGCGATGGAGCACTGTGGCATTTTTCAGCCAAACACTGAAGAATTATGATCTTAAGTACAATCACTTTGAAAAATAGGTGTTTTCCATCATGAGAGACTTAAAGAAATTCAAAAGAATGATTGCTAGTCGTGTAAAGGTTTTAGTATTACATTCCAACGTTAGAGATTTCATTATGGGAGCAAAGATCAGTGAGAAACAAGATGGATGGGTAACTAAAATAATGGGATATGATGTGACTATTATGGCTGCAAAATTAGTAAGGGGAAGAGTACTTTGGAGCACCTAGCTCGAGATGTTGTGGAATATCAAGAGACCATTCTCATAAATGAAGTTCCTTCAAATGATGACCTGTTGTGTGTTGTTGAATGGAAGCAAGATGAAAGAAATGTATTCAATTATCGTAGTTGGATTTCTAATATGTCAAAGTATTTGTCTACCGGTGCATACCCTCATGGTTTGAATAAAGCAAAGAGAAGACATATAAGGTTATGATCCATTCCTTATGTATTGATTGATGGCATTCTTTTCAAGAGGAATATCAATGGAGTGCTACTCGAGATGCATTTAATGTTAACAATGTGATAAGGTTCTAACCGAGTTCCATGATGGTTTCTTAGTGGAAATTGATTTGTCAGTGGCTACATGCCCATGAAGATTATAAAGGCAGTTACTTTTGGCCTACATTTTTCACGGATGCTTACAGAGGGGTTAAAAATGCAAAGAACATGCACTCTTCACCGTGAATAAAATATTGGGATCCTCGCCACTTCATCCAATTTAATTAGATCATCCACTTGACTTTATTGGTATGGTTAATCCTCCATCCAAAGACTCGGTCACAAGTAGGTTCTCACACCAATAGACTATTTCACTAGGTGGACTAAGGCCGCACCATTGAAAGAAGCTATTGAATCACCATCCTAGAATTTCTTAAGAAATTTTTACAAGGTTTTGCATCCCTTAAACCATCATTTTTTATAATGCTAAAGATTTTATGGGACCCAAGATTTCTAATTGGGCTTTGGGACTTAGGATTTATCAAAAATTCTTCTAACTATTACTCCCAAGGTAATGAATTGGAAAAATCTACTAACAAGAACATGATTAGAATCATGAAAAGTATAGTGGACATCAATTAGAGACAATGGCACACAAAGTTAAAAAATTATCTTTGGGCGGACAAGATAACAACAAAGAAGGAAATTAGAACTTCTCCTGACAAATTGGTATATGGTAAGGAGGAAAGATTTTCATTTTCACTAGAGTTTTCTTCATCCGAGTTATCTTGGTAGCTTGAATTTGAAGGCGCAAAATCAAAGGGAAATCAGAATGGTGGAATTGGTGTAACTAGAGGAAAATAGGAATGCCACCATGGTCAGGATGGAACAACATCGTGCATCAAATAAATAATGGTTTGACATAAAAACTTGATATTAAACATTCAAAGTCGGGATATCTTTTTGAAGTGGGATGCGGATTGAGCTAAACCGGGACACACTCCAAATTTTATGTTATTTGGAGTGAACCATACATCATCACCACTTGCAAGGTGGATAACTCATTTGATTTATCTAATCTTAATGGGAACGTGTTTCAAATCCTAGTCAATGGGATTCATCTCAAACCTTCTCATTAAGATATTTCTTACATCTTGTATATAGTATATTAGAATTTCAATTCTTCCAATCCGCTCTCAACAATTGCATTGTTGGTGGTGTAGGTTTCTTTCCTTAAGTGCTTTGCATGCCTTGTTGATTGAGACATTCTTGCACTATTTTATCATGTTTGTAATGTTACTTGCTCAGTGGAAGGAGATTCAAAATATCAAGGATTAGTTACAGATACCCTCGTAAAATCAAATGATAAGCAACTATATCATAGTCAAGGAATTTCAAGATGGCTCCATGCCCAATGGATGCTAAAGCTACTGATTATCTCATCTAGCAGGAAGATATCCCCTATGAGTCACCAAAAATGTTGTCAAATTTTAAACCCTTGCAAAATTTAAATAACTTATAGAGTTTTCACTGGGAATGAAGACGGTCAAGAGTTTAAGCATGTCGCGGAGGTCAAATAAAATCCACGGATAAAGGAAAAAGTCCACATATGCTTTGAGTACCGTGGAGTGAAGGACATATTTGAAAAGGCCGTGGAGGCTTAAGGTTACGAAACAAAACAACTTGAAGAGTCACGGGAGATGAAAAGGAAGTTCTTGGATGCCAATAGTGACGTGCCTCATCATGAAGTCACAAAGTAAAATGGAGAAATTAGTAGAACCATGGAACAGAAGAAAAATCCGTGAAAGCCAAAAACCATGTAGAGATCAAGCAGAAAATCCGTGTATCAAAGGAAAATATCAGTTTTCCGTGGATCGCTAAAATATATTTGAATTTCAATTTGATAATTTAATTTTGCAAATCTGATACTATTTGAATAGATCTTAGCCTTCTCTATGCAACAAAATCAAATTTCATGAAGGAAGGTGAGCAAAGTAAAGGAACACGTAAGAGGTCTACTCACGATGACTCAACCACCATAATCAAATTTGTTATGGGCTTTGTTCTTTCTTCAAAGGTAGATGGCATGGGAAGCAAAATTGTAGAACAATCAAATCTTCTTAGAAAATTAATGAAGGTGGTTGGGGAAAAAGGAAAATTCAAATTTCCCCCTTTTCTTCTTCTCTCTTTCATCTAATTTTCTATATATTGAAAAGTGGTGCATTGTTTTAATGTTGGATACCTTGGGAATAAGAGAGCATCATTTTCATCCTACAAAAGTGTTCTAAGAGTCACATGCCTTGGGCTATGTCTCTATAAAAAAAATCATCTTCCTCATGTATCGTGATGATCTCATGTGCATGATCTCTTAGCAATAAAATCTTTGATTTTTGGCCTGCTCGCCTTAACTATTATTTTATTGCACTCTCTTTCCTCTCATTTATTTGCAGGTGTGTTGTATGTGTATTTTAGAGGTTTGTGTTCATCATGAATTGTAAAAATGGAACCCAAGACATGATTTTGATATGTGGATTTCATTTTAGCCCTCTTCATCATCGTTTTCTTCCATTTTCTCTCTTGCTTGAGTATTCATCCCCTTTATTTTGGTGCTATCACCTTCTCTAGTTTAGGTTTATGTTTTATGCATCTCCTTCTCACCATGGTCCTTGGAAAGTTAGAGTAGAGCTAGATAGTTACATTTCAATTCCTAGGAGTAGTTTAGCATTAGGGTTAAGTAGAGGAAGTCGAACTTCTTCAGAGGTCCTGTCTTATTTTCAGTCCCACAACTTGGAGACAATCCCATGTTGTCTCAAATTCTAAATTTTCTATGATTCCGACATGGTTTCATTTTTGAGATCCAACAAATAACATATATGAAAAGATAATAAAATCATGCAAGAATAATCACAACATACACTGAATCAAAAAATATCCTCTAACTGTGGACACATCCCATGGATTTATGTGGAGTTTGCTTCAAAGAATGACTGAGGAAGGGTTTTTGGTGATAGCTTACCATGTAAGTACCCTTTACACATTTCATAGGTGGCAAGATTAAGCTAAGACATGTCATACATGATCCTAAAGAAATGATCTCAGTATTTTATGCCAAAAATGAATAATAGTTTGAATAAACTACTAAAAAAATGAAGCAAAAATTTTGAACACATATAAGCCATTTTTGTGTGATTTTCAGCTATAGTTACTTCTAAACCATAAGAAATTATAGTTATTCTGAGTTAACTATGAATGAAAAAAACTTCTTTTTCAATTCAATATCGTACATTCAAAGAAAAAATTTACTTTTCATTAAGAGGTGATAGATGCAAAATTTATAGAGTTACTACATTAGATCTATGATTTATTCTCTTCATTTTCATCTTGATCTTGATCTAATTTATTCCATTTTTGTTTGAAATTTGACTTATTTTTGAATTTACAAGTCATATTTCTTGTGGACAAATTTACCACAATTATGACATATACCATCAAAACTAATTCTTAACTTTCTTGGTTTCTTATCTTTACTAAGAGGTTTAAAAGATTATTTTTGATTTTTTTAGGCTAGAAGGTTTATTTTTCAATTTTTGAGTGAGAAGTGCCTAAGTGGCATTCTATTTTGAATCAATTTTTTCATAAATTTCTCTTCCTAAATCAGAGAACACTTAGGGTTTACAAATCAAGGATGTCTTGTTCAGTTTGATACTTAGAATTCAATATTGAAATGAAATTTCTAAACCTTTCATGTATATTCAATTGAATAATAAAGTAAATTAATTTTTCATGAATTAAGTTACAGTTACATCCATCCAACTGAGACTTAATATTCTTAATTTTTCTAGAAAATTTATTACCTTTTCATCTCCCTTCATGGGAGTCGTCATCAGTTCTAGAATCAATTTTATAATTTTTGATACTTGCATACCTTCATGCATTGATTCTAGTTGTGTCCAAGCCTCACTTAGAATTTCTTGATTCTTGATGTGAAGGAGGAGATCATCTTGCATGCTCCACAAAATAATGGACATAGCTTCCTCGCACCTTTATTGATATGTAACAACATTGTGCGTTGTTTCTTTTCTCGTTGGTTAGATCCTTCTCCATACCATTTACGACCGTCTCAGAGCTTCATGCGAACCATGAATTCTGCCTTCAACTATATATTCCAGATGCTATAATTTTTTCCATTCAACATCTATGATTTATCAATAATAAAGTGGTTAGATCCCATTTTCACATAAATAATTTTTCAAAAAATAAGAACAACAAAATTTATAGTGATCAAGGTTTTAAAAATCCTCTATCATTGTTCAAGCCACACGGTCAAATTTTAATGAATTTATGATTAAAAAGGACCTTTCATACAAATAAACTAAACATATGAAACATTAGTTTGAAAATAGCAATAATTTATCAAAATGTGAGTGAAATTGTTTTAGTTTTACATGAAAAAGGGATGAAGATTAAGTTGTCATATTGTAAAAAATTAGTTCATTTGAACGATAATTTTATATAAATTGTATTATTGAGATAAATTACCTATTTAGAAAAATATTAAATTAATTTAAATCAAATTATTTAAAATAACTGAGAAAAAATAAAAATATCATATATGAAAAAAATGTGGAGTTTTTCTCCTATAAAGGTTAGCTCGATTGAGTTGGGTTTACCAACTCGGCAAGTCAAGATTACTTGTCATTTGAATACACTTTCTTATGAAATTTGAGTCAATACTTGTCAATATCCACTTGTCACTTCTCAACTTTAAGCAATGCCAATGCATAGAGTTATCAAGTTGATTTCAAGCCCGTGGACGAGCCACAAAGGATGAGCCATCACTGTGCCATACTGGCTCTCAACCAAAATGTTGTGGCATGTCTAAAGTCACAACCAAAATCCTTTACAATATGTCATTTAAAGTCCTAAAATAATCCCACTCCCACTGATGTGGGATTAAACACCAAAGCCAAAAAAATAAGGCTTGCGGCCAACTGAGCCAAGTGACCACAACCAAAGTCGAGGCTAGACGGCCAGCTTGGAAGGAGATAGGAGGATGCATGGTGGGAGAGAAGAGGGTCGGGAGAGGGCGCGACAGGGACTGCTGAGTGGCATGAGAGAGATGTGTAGGTAAAGAAGGGGGTCGAGAGGGGTTGCATTGGAGGGGGAAACAAAATGTGACCACTCTCAATTATAATAGGGTCCCGAATAGAATGTTAAAGGTAGGATATTAGACTATAGTTTAAAGCTAATAGGTTTATGTCTAATAAATAAACCATAACATATAGTATTTATTTTTATTTTATTTAAACCATAATTTTTAATACATAGTTTATATTACTTATAAACTATAGTTTTTATGATGACGTTAATAAAATACAAACTATAGTATTTTATTACTCAATTTTTAGTATATAGTCTAAGATAGACTATATTATAGATATATGTTATGAATTAAATATAAACTATAGTTTTTCTAAAATAATGAAGGATGATGCATCGTCATCCTTCATTATACTTGGTGAAGAATAAAACAAGGATAATAAGTCATTTAAGAAATGAATAACATGTACTAGGTGTTTCAAATGAGTTTCCCTCCAAGAATGTCATAGTTTGAATATTTGAATTATGTAATGTAATTACTCTTTGTGATAAGAGTAAAAAGTGAAATTTAGTTTTCTAGGTGGATATGAGTGTTCTCATTATGTAGGAGGAAGGATTAGAATTATTAGAATATTGTGGAATCATGTTTCTAGCTGTCATAGATCATGTCTAGTTGGCACAAACAACTATATCTATTCTTATGTGGAAGTTGAGAAAATATCTCAACAACTAGGGAGTCAAAGTCCTATCTTAGTATGAAGATCAAGATAAGTTAGAGGCATGTTCTTGAAAAGAGGTACCATGGTCTAGAGAGGTCGAATCATCTAAGAAAGATAGAGTTTTGTGTGTGTAAAGAGGTTAGAGAGGATGGTGTGTGTGTAGAAAAGACAAGACAGGGAAGACATGGATCAAAATTGATTGTACTATACTTACGAGATGAAGGAACAAAGGATCAAAGCTTATGAATGCATGAATTTTGTGTTTCAATTGGTTCCTCAAGTGTATATAGGAGAATTTTTAATGGAAAAAGCATTGGTAGATTTTTGCCTCATCTCCTCTAGACTGAATTATGGATATCAAACTAGAGGTAATATGTTCTTAGGCACTGAGTTATAAGTCACATGAATTTTTCATGTATTGGACAATGAAGGTATGGATATACATAAATAAATGTTGAACATTGTTTTGATCTCTATATGGTCATATTATTATATTTGAGCTAAGGACTATTACCTAAGATACATGTGGGGTCTCAAATTAGTATTTCTTGCAATGGCAGTAGGTTGAGCTAAGAGTGGCATCATTTTTGGTATCAAAGCATGAATAATATCTTTTAAATTCATATTTTTGGTAATATTGAATGATATAATGCAATTTTCAGATGACAGACATGATGAATACTTTTTTGTTGTGATCCCTAAAGATTGAATCTTTCTTGAAAACTTCCATCGAAGAATGTTAAGCTTTGATGATTAAATCTTTATAGTTTATTGTTGAATGAATTAGTCTTGATGAGCCTTGATGCATGTGTGTACTTAATAAATTGTGGAGTGGTGAATGGTTGATAGGTTGAGAAGAGGAGTAAACAAATTGTCCAACAAAGGGACAAGCTGAGGTATTGGTGACCCTAGTGAGGCACCTAAGGAGAGGTGGAAAACTATAAAATAATAAGCCCTATAGAATTGAATATATTATACAAATACCAAGAGACTAGGGTGAAAAATACCTAGGTGAGGAATTAAGAGAATCAATAGACCAAGGTAGAAAAGACTTGGGTGATGATTCTTAGTGAAATGGAGAGAATGAGTAGAGTAAAGGGATTAGAATAAGGAAAATGCCATAGGAGAATAAAAGACTTCATTTTAGATGAAGAAATAGAGGGACTAAGAGAGAGAATAGTGAAATTGGGATCCATAATAGAGACCATGATGATCCAAGAAGTTGGATATAAATTGAGAAAGAAGATGAAATGAAGAATTAAGCTATTGATGGAGAAGAATAGGCAAAAGTTGATTGCCTTGGAAAAAGAAATGAAGAAAGGTACTCATAGAAGAAAGTAGAATGACTTATCAAGTAAATAAGTGAAGAGACTTCTCATTGTGGAGAAGATGAAATAAATTCCAAAATAAGCACTTGAGAAATAAATTGGAAAGAAGAATGAGAGAGTTTCCATGATGGAGGCACTCATAAAAATGTTTTGGTATCTTGTTATGATTTCTAACTTTGTATTTCAATTTGTATATACAGTTTGAATGATAGCTTAAATAAGATCAAAGACATGATCTTGACACTATCAAAAAATGGATCAAACCAAGTGCTTGTGAAGAGAGATGGAGTAATGAATGAACTTGTGATAGTTCATGAGGAAGAGATGCATTTTGAAGCATCTATGAAAGAAGAAGATGCTAATAAAACACAATAGCAAGCAAGTGAAGAAGAGGATAAATCAAATTTCCATGATGCCTTTGAAGATGATCCAGAAGAGATAGATCAAGTACACCAAAAGGATATGTTGGTGAACCATGAATACTTGAAGAGAGATGTCATCATAGAGAAGCCTATGGGAAATATGGAAAAAAATTCAAAATCTGATTTCAGTCATGCATACAAGGAATAAATTGCACAAAGCCAAGCCATGAGAAACATGCATCAAACCAAAAGGTTCTCAAGAATGAAAATTTATTTCTAAATCTTATTTTACTCCTATTTCTAATGCATATGTAGGTGTACAACATGGTAGAAGGAAAGAGAAGGTTGATCTCTCAAATTTGGCACAAGAACATGGCTATAAGTTTCCTAAATGGCTCAAGAAAATAGTGTTATCCAAAATTCACCCCTCGCATTAATTTTGATAACATGCATCAAATTCAAATTCTTCGGTCCCGAGCAAGTAGAATTGATTCAAGGCCCAAAATCATGTTTTGGGGTCCCTTGGCTTCTCTCTAACTTCCCCATCTAGAAAGAAAACCTAAGAAGTTAGAGAAAATTGAAAAAAATCCAAAATCAAGTCGCATGCTTGTTTTAATGGATTGTGGAGTCCGGAGGTCATGGATCATACCAAGGTTCGTCTACCACTGTGTTGGAGCTGAAATACAAAGGAATCAGCTAAATCAGCTTTCTATGTCCCAGACCGCACAAGTTCAACAGGACAAAAGTACATGCGGGGCCATGAAAGTGAAATGGCCGTGAGCAATAAAAATCGAAAAAAGTGGAAGTTTTTTTCCCGTGATGGTTCACGAGACATCTAGGACACAGTACGCATCGACATGAAAATAAGATTTTGCTACATGTCAATGCATTGCTCACTGTGGCATGGAGAAATGTGTCCGGGACAGTCGGGACAAAAGTACGCACATGACATGCAAAGGTGAAAGGGTCGCAAAAGGAACCATATGTTGCAGCGAATGTGGAAGTCAATGGCCCTCACACTTTGGTCAATGGTAGATGCGTGTGAAAAGGAAGCCCGAATTAGGTGATGTGGAGATTTTTTATGTCAGGGACAGCTGGGACGCGTGGACCCAATTTTGCCGAAATATCCACAATGAAGAGAAAAGTCAATGTTTGACCTCCCAAAGGCCATAACTTTTGACTCCAACCTCCGATTTTCATAAAATTGGACTTTCATAATTTTGATGAGGGTAGATATATTAAAATAAAAGAAACATATATAGCTCTGGTAAATTAAATGCTCAATCCCGTCAAATGACAGAAAATGCCTGGCAGACCCAAAATAGTTGCCCGCACTCAGAAGGTCATAACTTTTGCATTTCTCAACGAAATCACATGAAATTAGTACCGTTGGAATTTTGTTTCTGATCCCAATGCACAGAAATAAAGAAATTTGGGATTTGATGAGAAATAGATGGATATTTTTCATAAAATGTGGCCGGTTCATGACAGTGTTTTATTTGGTAGTTGGGAGTGCAATTAAGAGGCATGGTCATCATTCTTTCTCTGTTGCAGCACCTGGGATAGTATGGGGAGCCTTTTGCAAGTAACATACAATCATTTCAATCCATTTAATTCCTCTTAAAAGTGGTTGAAGGATAGATTTTGGGATTTCCATTTTCCCCTTCTCTCTCTCTTCTCATTCTTCTATAAATTGGAGTGTTAGGCTCATTGTAAAGGGGGGAGTTTTGTTGTAGCAAAGCTCTGTCAAAATTTATTTGTGAAGCCAATGTGCTGTAGGCCCTTGTAGTGGACTCCTTATATGGTGATCCAGGCCCTTATCTTGTAATAGATTGAATTGTGCATATCATGAAGCAATAAAATACAAGTTTGTGGATGCATCTTCCCCTACTGTGTTTTTTTGCACTCTTCTTGCCCTTTCAATCTTCATTACAAGAATATTGTGTCTATTTTTATGCTCTTGCAAGGATTCATTATTATTGTGCATGTATGAAATATTGTTGTGAATGCATTTGCCGGATTATGGAGAATCTGTTATCATCCCTTCTAGTATGCATTTTACTTCTATCTTTCACACATTATAAGACTACTCTCACATCCCTCCTTTTTTGGTGTATCATCGTTGTAGTGTAGGCTTTCATTTTTTATGCATTCTATCTCCTTCGTCCCTTGGAAAGTTAGATTAGGATGGTTATTTTTTCTGCATTAGAGTAGATTGTGGCGGTAGTTTAGAGTAAGAACCAACTTACTATGGAGGTCTATCTCAAGTAGCATGTTCCACAACTTGGAGATAGTACACATGTTATCCAATCACACCGTGAGCTCAAGTATATGCACTTGTGTAAACATAAGGGTGCTTTGTGATTCGGTGATAACAACTAGATGGTAAGATGTAAATACAAGTATGTGTAAATGAGAACAATAAGAGTGATGAAGATACATCTCAAGAAGGTGTATGTGATGATGAACTTAAGAAGGTGATGATAGTACCAAGAATCCAATGGAAGAAAATTGAAGAAAATCCAAGCATGCAAGAGCCATTCCATGAGCATGAGAAACATGAGAGGTATACAAGGAAATTAAAGGTAAACAAATTGTTTATGATGATTTAAAGCAATAGGCTTGTGAATCTACTTCTTATTTATCGTCTCAAATCAGTTTAAGTGAATAAGAAATATGGAATGAGATGCATATGATAATTTATGGGTAAGTGCACCAAGTTGGGGGGCCAAAAAGTGGACAAGAAAGCAAAAATGAGAAAAACGTGATCATGTTTTGTAATAACGTGATCGCGTTATGTTTTCTTTGGTTCGGTAATTCACGAACCTAAAATGTGTACGCACTATAACACATACTCATTTCTAGTGCTATGAAATGCATACGCATTTTGAGCTATATGAAGTTTAGGAGGGCTGAAGGAGCCATATTTACTAAAATAAATGTTAAGTATAATATTTTTTTATACTTTTATTATTTCTTATACTTAAAATTTATTTTAGTAAATATAAGAAGTTAGGTCACTCTGCACCTGATGGAAGTGGTCACATAGCTTTGACATTTATAATCTAGAAGATAGTTTTTCAAAATCTAATTTGGTTAGTACTTACTCATTTTTAGAATTTCAACAATGACCTAAAACTTTCAAGCCATATATATTGTAGTTGGTCTTTGTTTTGGGAAAACATATAGTCATTTTGTAGGTTTTTTTACCTTATGGATTGGATTTTGGCCCTACCACTACTTGAATTGGTACCAAATTTGAAATTTGGTCCATAATTCACTTTAGTGACCACAAATTAGCTCTATGATGCTTGTTTACTTCTTACTAAAATGAGATCCTCACTTTGTAGATAGAGGATTGCTCCTGAATGGGATTCCTATCCTATGACAAAAATGAGGTGATTTTAATATGCTTCATCCTTAAGGTTTGATCACAATACTAGGTGTTGAATGATTTTTTATGAATAGTACCAATTGAATTGCATCAAGTGAACTCAGATGATTGTTCATTCTTAGAAACATGGTGCTCCATATAAAGATCATCCCTTCACCTTTCTTGACTCTAAAATCATCCTTTCATGGAATCAAATTCAAGATTATCATACATTTATTTTCTCATATGTACATCTCATGGAGATAGATGATGCCTTAATACTTCACACATGATGGTCCTGGATACCTCGGTGGCATGACTAACTCATTTTATCTTGTTCTTTAGAGATATTTGGGTACAATGTCGGAGTCAGGACATGATGATTATCAAGTCCCTCCTTGAGCTCCACATTTCACCTTTAAATATTATGAATCCTCACAATTCAATTCATTTAACAAGACGAAAATTGGGTGTAAGCATACTTTTGCTACATGGATACCCTTTTTCTCAAATGTGTTTCCTCCTCCTGGATAGGGAATGAATCCTTGAATGAAATTTGAGTATGAGTTACATGTTCTTAACCTCCATACTTCATTGAAACACTAAAAATAACTTTTACAATCAATGAAACTATTCTAAAAATATAATGTTGCGTGTAACTCAAAATTTAGGTCCTATTTCATTTTGAACTTAGAGGGGCAGCTGAAGAGTTTTGCAGAATACCTAAAGAAATATTTAAGCCTTGAATCAATGTTGATTATTCCACCTTATATATTATTATAATATCCTTCCAATTCCTATTTTTTTCATCCTAAGTCTTTCTATAACTCCTGGAATCATCCAGAGAAGTCAACTTTTACTATTTTAGCTTTCATTCCCTGCACCTAAAAACTGGTCTTAAATAGATTGCTCCTGAATGAGATTTTATTTCCTAAAATTTCCTAAATTTACTTAGAAATATTCAATTATCTCTAAAATCACCCTCATATGCTTTATATTTTCTCTAAAAACTTCCGAAGGGTGTTCAATTAGCTACATAATAGCCAAAATGGCCTTTTTAGACCTTGAAAGAAGTAGTCTCTCATCAAAACTAAATGAGTTAATCGATCACCTTAAAATTATTCCCTACACACATAAATACACTTAATGACCTTATGACTTTCCTTTGGGTAAGGGTTTATGATTTAGATTTTATGCCTCAAGGTTCAAGGTTTAGGACTCGAGTTTAGGGTTTCATGTTTAGGGCTCATGGTTCAAGTTTTAGGGTTTAGGGCTCGGCATTTAAGGTTCACGGTTTATGGTTTATGGTTTAAGGTTTAGATTTTAGGATTTATGGCTCAAAGTTAAGGGTTGAGGGTTTACGATTTAGGGTTCAGGGTTCAAGTTTAATATTTTAGGGTTTAGGGTTTAGTGTTTAGGATTTAGGTTTTACGGTTTATGGTTTAGGGATTACTTGGATTAAGTGTTTATGATTTAGGGTTTAGGGTTTAGAGTTTAGGTTTTAGGGCTCAATAAATAGGGTTTGGATTTTAGGGTTTAAGGTTTAGGGATAAGGTATTATGGTTTAGGGTTTAGGGTTTAGGGTTTAGGGCTAAGGGTTTAGGGTTTATGGTTAAGATTTTATGCTTTAGGCTTTAGGGCTCAAGGTTTGGGGTTTAGGATTTAGGGCTCATGGTTCAAGGTTTAAGGTTTAGGGTTTAGGGTTCGTGGATTAAAGGTTCTGGTTAATGGTTTAGGTTTAGGTTTTAGGGTTTAGGTTTAGGTTTTAGGGTGTAGGGGGTTGTAATCGGGGTTTAGGGATCATGGTTAAGGGTTTAGGTTTTAGTGCACTTAGGGTTTAGAGTATAGGGATTAGGATTGTGTGTTTAGAGTTTACGATTTAGGGTTTAGGGTTTATCATTTAGGGCTTAAGGTTTGGGGTTTATGGTTTAAGTCTCAAGGTTTATGGTTTGGGGTTTAGGGCTTACTTAAAGTACATGGTTTAGGGTTTAAAGTTTAGGGTTTAAGGATTAGGGATTAGGGTGTAGGGTTCAAGACTTAGGGTTTAGGGTTTAGGGTTCATGGTTCAGGGTTTATGGCTCAAGGTTTGGGGTTTGAAGTTATGGGTTTAAGGTTTAGGGTATATTTAGAGCTCGGGGATTTAGATTTAGGGTTTAGTGTTTAGGGCTTTATCTGGGTTGAAGGTTTAGGGTTTAGAGTTTATAGTTTAGGGTTAAGATTTTAGGGTTTACGACTCAAGATTTAGTGTTCAGGGTTTAGGGTTTATTATTTTGATTCTAGGGTTTAGGGTTTAGGGTTTAGTTTTTAGGGCTCGGGGTTTAGGGTTTAAGGTTTAATTTTTAGGGTTTAGGTTTTAAGGTTTAAGGTTTAGGGTTTAGGGTTTAGGACTCATGGTTTAGGTTTTAGGACCTAGACTAGAAATTTGAGAGGATTTTTGAGCTTCAATTTTATTTTCCAAGATGCACTACCCCCATGTTTGAATTTTTTTAATCCAGATGTAATGACATTCTGATTTAGACACTCGATGATTCTTGAATGTCTAATCCTACCACAGACCCTAGTAGTCCTCGATCCTTGGATACATGAGACACAGTTACTTGGCTTCCATTTATAATGATAGAGATATTTGTAAATTCATTTTATGACCTCTAAATTTGTATGCATTTCAAGTTGTTTGGAAATTACATCACACCCTTCACTAGGATTGATGACTACCCCTATATTTTGAAGGAACTTTTGAAAGCATCCATGGGTTTATCATAAAAGGAATTATCAATGAATGGAAGGTCACTAAGCCATAGGCCAATTGACTCCCATTCAAAACTAAACAAGAAAGATTTACTAGGTGATTGATAACCCCTGTGTGTTCTTAGCCATTCCCTTGTTGCTATACTTATTTTGTACAAATAGAGTCAATGATGGTTCTAGGCATGAGGCTAAGGAATATGGTCCTAATATTGTCATTCCCTCCTAGTCGAGTAGTACGAAGTTACAATTTCTTGTTACTAAGTAGTAGTGCCAAAGTTTTAATTTTCAAGGTACAATGATTACGTTGACAGGAATTTGGAAGCCATATTAGTCTTGTTGATACTTAGTACTAATTACCCATGAAATCTAATTCTCTAGCTTTCATTTGCTTTGCTCATCTTCCATGTCATAATGAATAACCGATTTGATAGGGGACTTCCCTCTTCGATGGTGATACATTGAATATGAATATGATCCTTGAGATTCGACCCTCATCCAACCATAATACTAGTATGAACTCCTTTGTTGGTAATGTTGCATGGTCATTGTCCTTTCTAATTTTGTTAATAGATCATGTTCCATTTTTTTTTGTAAATACATATCTTATATTTATATTGAGAGTAGTGTGCATGGACGTAGAGGAAGAATGATGAAGCTGAGTGTGATGGAGAGAGAAAGGACAAAGTTGAGGGAGAGAAATAGGAGGGACATTACCGTAAAATACACCTTTGTGGCACATTAAAGGTCTCGGATGAATGTTTAAGGTTTAGGGTTTAGGGTTAAGGGCTCAAGGTTTAGGTTTTATGATTTAGGTTTAGGGCCTAGGGTTTAGGGTTTAGGGTTTTGATTGTAGAATATAAACACTAAAATATTTAGGCTGAATGCTGAAATCTTGAAAATTACTTATTTACTGACTAGATCATACTATAAAAATTATCTCCTAAACCATGACTCATGGAGTTGTGAGACTAGTTCCATAAGGTGTAGAGTGACCCTAATTTCTTATATTTACTAAAATAAATTTAAAGTATAAGAAATAATAAAATATAACTAATAATAAATTATAATTGTGTTGTGTTTTTCCTTTTTCTAATGCATGCCATAGGCTTGGATATGGTTTGGATCCCCAAGCTTTGAGGCATGGACGTAAAAAACACAAAAACATGTTTTTGTAGAAAAATGCTAAAATGCCACTTCCGCCATCATAAATCAAATTAAATGATTGATTCGTTTAATAAAAATATGACTACGACGTAGAGCAGACTTTCTTCTTTCTAAAAATATAATTTTTCAAATTTTCTGACTAATATAAGGTTTCCATATTATTTATTTTCTAACTATGCCTTTTTGTATCTTTTTGTAATGTTTAAACAATAAACACAAACCATTCAAATGTGATGCAAGATCATGCACAGATAACAAAATTTGCAGTGAAAGATCAGGAGGATGCAAATGAACACAGAGAGGGTTGAGAATCATCCACAGACATGCATTACTTGCTCCAAAGATCGATACAATACACTACAAAATGCCAAGAGGCAAGGTTGCATTACAGTTTTAAATGGGAGGTTTGAACTCCACAAATTCACCTGCCAAAGAGAAGAAGGGAGGGGCAAAACAAGAATGTTCCACCTTTAGAAAGAAGCCCCTCCTTACAATTTATAGGAAGAATGAGAGAGGGAAGAGAGAGGAAATCCAGATCTACCCCAACCACTTCTAGGTTGCATTTAATTCATCTCATTATGGCGGTAGGTGAGAACCCTAGCAAAAGCGGCGAACTTGTATTTTGCATTTAAGCTGGTTGTTGAAACGTCATTTCTGGCCATTATCACGCGCCAGAGATTTTTTTGATTTTCTCTCTCCAAACTGAACCAAAATGCAAGATTGACCCTAGAATCATGTAGAGAATTTCACCAGCTTTCCATTGATATAAAGAACGTGAAAATCCGAGCTCTGGATCGAAAGTTATGGCGATCTGAAGATTTAGGGCAAAAAAAGCCAAACGGATCGGCGGGAAAATATTTGAATTTTTCCCGCTCTCGCCACTGATGACACGTGTCGCTCGATTCATCCATGGGCTCATCCTCTGAAAATTCCTTTCGGGCCCTTCCTTAATTTCTTGCCACTTGGACACGTGGCACTATTTTATTGGCTCGGGCCTGAGGGGCGCACTTTGTCCTTCGAAAATTTGGTATTTTTCACTTTGGGAAAATTTTCCCATTTCTCCCCCACGCTCCACCACTCAAGTGCCACATGGCATGATTTCATCTGACGCGGCCCTTCCCCGACCATTTCCTTTTTTTTTTTTTGGAAAAATTTTTTTAAAATTTTCCCACCGGCCGATGAGGTGAAGACACGTGGCGAGATTTGATTCGTTGGCGGCTCTTTCAGCTTTTCACGTCCCACGCGTCCCTCGCGTACCTTTGGCCCGGCTGTCCCAAACTGCCTGGGAAAATATCTCCAAACCGCCCGATTCGGCTTCCTTGTCCTCTCTTTGAGGTGAAGACACGTGGCGAGATTCCATTCGCTCTCGCTTTTCGCTTTTCACCCCCACGCATACTTTTGGCCCCGGATGTCCCAAATGTCCTGGATGAAAGTCTCTCTCGCTTTCGCCGACCGCCGGTTCACGCCCTCCGCGTACTTTTGTCCCAATGTCCTGACTCGCTGGGACAAATATCTCCGAACCACCCGAAATGGACTGACTTTGCGCGCTAAACCGCCGATCCACGGCCCCGCGCATTTTTTTGTCCCGATGTGTCCCAAACCGCGTGAAAACAAGACTTAGGCAATTTTTCCCTTTCTACGCTGATTCGATTCTTTTCGCGCCCCACGCGTCCCGACGTCCCAACTGTCCCAAGCACCGCCTGACTAGGACTTAGCCGATTTTCTTCATTTTTTCGCCTCAAGTTTGGTACGACGAACCTCGCTTCAACCCGAACCGGTACAACCCCGAGCCCTTCGTGACCGAAATGCCTCAAAACAAATTCCTCGCAACCATATTTTTGCATTTTTTCCATTCTTTCTAACTCATTGGGATTTCTTCTTGATGGGAGAGTTAGAAAAGGCCGAGGGGACCTCAAAACATGATTTTGGGCCTTAATCAATCTACTTTGCTCGGGATCGAATAATTTGATGCATGTTATCAAAATTACCTTGGGGGTGAATTTTGATAACAATTTTGGCGACTCAATGGGGTCATCTCGCCTCTAGATGAAGAATGGCCACTGCTTGTAGAAAATCCATTGGGCATGGAGTCTATTTGATAACCTCTCAGCTGATCTGAAATTTGAAAACCTGTGTCCTTGAGCTATTGAAACATTTGTTGAGCTGGTTCTCCCGTGGCTGCAAATTCTTTTCCAGAGCTTGATGAACTGAAAACATGCACATACTAGAAGCAATAGGACATGTGCACAAGCACTTAGGGAAATAAAAACTACTCTAACAATAGTACAATGTGCATAAGCACTTAGAGGAATGGAAATTCTAAATTAATATTTACAAGGGTGAGAAGCTTTCTTTCTAGTAGCAACGTTTGAGATAGATCCCATTGACCGGAATCTGCAATTCTTCACCATCCAACTTAGCCAGTCGGAAGGCATTGCTACCTTTACATTCAATGATCATGTAAGGGCCACTCCAGATGGCATCAAACTTGGAATGCTTTCCCGCTTTGCACGATCTGCATCCCATTTCAACACTAGATCTCCAATTTGGAAGGTTCTAGCCTTGGCTTTCCTATCAAAAGTCTTCTTGATCAAGGCTTGATCCTTCTCTATCGCCTGGGCTGCATGCTCTCTAATTTCTTGGAGCTCCATTAATTCTGCATATCTAACCTCCATGGGTTCAAACTCAGCTAGTTCCAATCGTTTCATGAGTTCCAATGCTGGCAACTCGAGTGATATAGGTAGAACTTCTTTCCCATACACAAGCTTGTATGGAGAGCTTCCTGTAGACCTCTTGGGTGTGATCCTATCAGCCCATAGGGCTGATTTGAGCTTTGTAGTGCCAAGTCCTTTGATTCTCATCAAGAGTCCTTCTGATGATTCTTAGTAGATTCTTGTTCATAGACTCGGCTTGGCCATTACCTTGAGGGTAATAGTTCGATGAAGTGCTGAGATACACACAATTCTTGACAGCCCATTCAGTGATCTTTGTGCCAAGGAATGCCAATGCATTGTCTGATATGATAGTGGTAGGGGCACCAAACCTCGTGACTATCCCTTCATAGAAATCTAAGATATTAGATTCATTTGCCTCCTTGAGTGCCACTGCTTCGGTCCACTTGGTGAAATAATCCGCATGTCGTAAGTATCCACTTGTGGCCTTGACTTGAATTGGGATTGATAACCCCAATGAAGTCCAATCCCCATTGCATGAATGGCTGATTTACTGAAATTGGACGAAGGGGCAGCGCTGCTAACCTCTCTTTCCCTGTGAAGAATGCACATCTCTTGCATTTTTTGACCCATGAGTAGCAATCATCAACACAAGAGGCCAATAGTAACCAGCTCTCATGATTTTGAGAGCTGCCACTGTGGAGCAAAGTGGCCTCCTGCTTCCCCGTCATGGAACTCATGTGTAAGATCTTCTCAACTTGACTTGTTCCAATGCATCTTAATAGAACACCATGGATGTCTTTCTTGAACAAGATACCATTAATGAGTACATACGGGATAGCTTGTAATCTAAAGTATCTCCTCTTCACCTTGCTCACTTCTGGAGGGCACAAGCCTGTTTGGAGGTAATGCACCAAGTCTTGAGTCCAACATGGGATGAGTGCATCATCAGCTGGTTGTTCTTGATCATTCTGTAGTAGTAGGACAACATCTTCTTCACCTTTTGAGCCGTCTGGTTGTTTGGAAGCAGCTGCTCACACAAACCTTTGCCACGAACTAGCTTGGTCACTTTGATTTCAATATCATATTCCATCACCCGAGTGATCCAACCTACTCTCTTCTCTCATTTAAATCCTTGTTTAGGAGGAAGTCCTCGACACCAAAGATGAGACACCAAAGCAGCTTGAATCTTATTGTTCGAGACCAAGTGTCTGAACTTCTTCAAGCTCCTGATGACGGCAAGGACATGCTTTTCGATGAAAGAATACTTTATTTCGTAATCTTCCAAGGTTTGACTGAAGAATGCTATGGGCTGTTCTGAACCTTCTCTATTCAGCTGTGTCAAGATAGCTGAGATTGTATCTGATCCTCCAAACGCATACAACATGAAGTCCTTTTGAAAAGTCTCGGGTTGATAAGAGTCGAGCTTGTGATATTGCATGCTTGATGTTTTCAAAACTCTCTTTGCCTTCTCGTCTGTCCATTTGAATGCCGACTCTTCTTCAACATCATTGTTAAAGGCTTCACAAGAGTGGCAAAATTAGGCACAAATCATGCGACAAAGTTTATCCTTCCTAAGAAGCTTTGAAGAGATTTCTTGTGGTGTGGCAATGGGAGTGTTCTGATGGCTTCAACCCTTTCAGATCAATTGTTAGCCCTTCCCTAGAGACAATGTGACCCAAAAATTTTCCTTCGTGTGCCAAGAATATACACTTCTTTGGATTCAATGACACTCCGAACCTTCTACACCTCTGAAACACTTGCCTGAGGTGAAAGAGATGGTCTCACGCTGCATTCTTTGAGAAGACAAAGATATCATCTAGGTATACCAAAGACTATATTGTTGATTAAGCCTTTGAATGCCATATCCATAGCTCACTGAATGTTGCTCCGCATTCGACACCCAAATGGCATCTTCAGTAAGCATATACGTGCCCCATTTTGTAGTGAAGGCCATCTTGAATTGATCTTCTTCCTTCACCATTATCTCGATTATAGCCTCAATATCCATCTAGCAATGAAAACCTTTCTCAACCAGCTACAACCTCGCAATATTTGTTCCATCGATGGAAGCGGATAATGATCTCTTGAGTGATGCTCTATTTAGATCGCGAAAGTCCACACACAATCTTATTTCTCCATTTCTTTTCTTACCGGCACCAAGTTTGCAACCCAACTTGAGTGTTTGATGGGGAAGATGATACTGGCCTCAATGAGCTTGCTTAACTCTTTTCTCATGAGAGGTTCGATATGAGGATTTACTGGCCTTTGCTTTTGCCTGACAGGCTTGGATTCCGGATCCAACTCAATAGTATGTTGTGCCAACTTTGGGTCGAAACCTCTTAAATCTTTGTAAGTCCAAGCGAAGACATCTGGGAACTCTTGACAAAGCTGAACAAAATCAGATTTCTCTTGTGGAGTACTTACTTTGCCAATTTGCAATGTCTTGCCTTCATCTACTAAAATAGGTTCTGAATCTTCACCCTTTACTTGAATGTTCACTTTCTCCTTCCGAACTCGATCATTCGGGTCAAGATCGACTCCAAGGTTATGAGGCCTTTGGTAATTTGTTAGTTCTCACTGCACCACTTGGTCACCATACATGCGCTGCTCCAAATTTGTCTTGATTCCTCATGGAGAACTCAGCTTCTTCTTCTTCAGAAATTAACAATCACGCTGATCATTCTCGAAGACTTGCCAACTTGTGTTATTATCCGGAATAGCTGGTCTCACAACCACTTTGATATGAGGCTGAGATTTTTCACTTTTGATATTTTCTACAACATCAAATGCAGCCCCAATTGCTGCCAGTCTGTCCGCTGCTTCATTCCTTTTTCTTGGGATGGAATTGATGCTAAAAGCTTCAAAATCTTCCATAAGATCCCATACCCGATTTTTGTAGCACTTGAGCAGATTATTCGACAAGCATGCTGCCCTTAACTTGGTTTACGATCAGCTCACTATCACCAAATACTTGCAAATTCTTGATGCCTTTCTTCTTTTCGCCCAAAGGTAAGTCCATGAATTAAGGCTTCATACTCACCGTATTGTTTGAGCAAGAAAACTGAAAATGGAAGGCCGAGTAATACTTTATACTCATGGAGAAATGAGCATAGCTCCTCCTCCTGCACCTTGTCTACTCCTTGACCCATCAAAGAACAATTGCCATACTTCATTCTTGTCTTTATGATCTGGCTTGGTGATGCTGGGGAGAGGTTGATTCTCTTCATGTAAACAATAAACTCCTAGCTCAGATTCTTCTATTTCTTGATAAGGATCAAAAGCATGCACCTTGCTTGCCCATTCATCAAGAGTCAAATCTGGGATGCTTCCAACCTTGGTGTCAGCTTCATCACTGCTTGGATAATCTTCTTGATCAAACGCTGAACAATTGGTATTGATTTGGCTTGGAGTGTAAGGCTCAATGTGAAAGTTTGCAATAGGTTCAGATCTGATTGTGGCCTTAGTTCCATATCTTGTTCTAAACAACATGTGTGACCAATCCACCGAAAGATAGCCTCCAATTTTAGCAGTGAAGTCTCTTGACAAGCACAATGCAAAGAGTGGTGGCAGGTCTATGACTGACACATCTTGTAACACTATTACGTTGGGACATGCGCAAAGTAGAGGCTCAAACCTTTGATTACTCCAACCATTGTCACCGCTGTCCCATCTAATCGCACTACACCCTTGAGATGACTTCATATTGAGTCCTAGCTGATCAGCCTATTTGCTTGGGCATGACCGAGCTACTTGCCCCGAATCAATCATGCAATTATGCACCAATTGTTTCCAATGATTAATGAGACATAAAAAGGAGGGGGCTTCAACATTTTACCTTGTTGTCCTCCATGATTTCCTTCAGTCGGGCAGCATTTGTGAGTACCTTCTCTTGCATTTGGACCTCGTTGATTTGAAGTCGACTACCCTTCATGGCAGCTTGAGCAAATCTCTTTGTCCTGGGATAGATAGTGATTCCCACATTGATATGTTTACATTTGTCTTCTTCATCTGATCAATGATACTGAATGGAGATGAAGTATCCTCTCGTCCCTTGCCTCGCACATTCATTCCTTGCACATGGGCAGCAAAGAATCGGCATTTGAGTTGGTTTAGGAGCTGGTTTGGGTGCCCTCGCGTGTTGGGAACTACATTTTGTTTGCCAATAGCTTGTGGAGTGGTAGAAGGTCAGTGGATTACTTGGGCCAATGGCTGTTCTTCACCCAAATTTCTCCTTTTGACCTTGTGTTGGCTGCAACACTTTGAGAGGGTATTTGATTCATACCACAAAATCTTCACCGCCAATCGACAAGAGTAGTTTCATTCTCGAGATGTTCCTTGCTTGCCGAGGTGCTTCTCGCTTGCACTGATCCTCTTCGTGGCTGACTTCATGCGACCCACCAATGGTTTGCACCATAAGAGCCTGATTTAATGCACCGTTAAAGCACATTGATTGGTTATGTGGCTGACCGCACGGGAAACACCAATCATATTCTTGGGCCATGTTATTTTGGACTGGCACTAATGCTTTAGAAGCAGATATGACATTGGGGTTATAGGGCTGAAATGGTCTATTAGCGGGAGGCCTTACTTGGCTTTGATTTTGATTTGCAGCCTGAGTTGGTGACCTATTTTGTTGGTATGGGGGCCTAGCCTGGATCTGCGCTTGAGGCTGATACGGTCTAGCACTTTGAGCTTGCTGTCTTTTGATAGTAACCAGCTCATTTCCCAAATTTTGTAATTGTTTCATGACCTCTTGGAGTTCATTTGAAGCACTAGAGGATGAAGTAGAAGTCTCATTTGAACTTTGATTTCTAGGAGTGGGAATAGGAGCCAAAGTGGGTGCTTGACTAGTGCTTGGATTTTCTAAGTTTGGATACAAGGGCATGGGAGGCCTAGGAGCCAGCTTTACCAGCTTGAATAAGACAGTTTTCAGCCCTAATGGCAATGCTATAAGCAGCAGGTAAGGTTTTGCCTCCCATAGATTGAATTAACATAGAAATATCAGAATTCAAAGCCTTAAGATAGTATAGAAAAGCACCTTCTCACGCTTACCTTACCGCCACCGGAATCCTCTCCCAAGACCTTTGAATCTGAAGTTGTCGTCACCACCGCTCGTTGGGAGCTCTCTCGATAGTTGTCAATTGTTCTAGTAGAGACAAATTGTCTCCTTTTCCCCAAACTCGCTCATGGAGAACTATGCATAATCGATTCCAATTTGTGATAGAACCAGCTCCAAGGCTCCTAAACCATCGCAATGCCTTCCTTTGAACGAAGATGCCAAGAATTTGACACCACATCCATTTCATTTATCTCATGGATTGCATGAGACGTTAGCAATGTCTTTGACATGATCACCAGTGAGTGGTATGATTTTCTCCAAAGAAAAATGGAATGTTCTTCAACGCTGCAATCGAACTAGATTCTCGCGCATCGAGGGCAAGTGGGCTACCGCCAAAGAAATTGACAAAGGGATTCGGTGGTCATGCCCATTCTCGATTGGCGCCCGAGAACCCTTGTTGATGGATGAGAAAAGGTCTACTGTGGAGGTGTAGAGAGAGTTCTGTTAGGTGGAGATGGTGATCTTTGAGCTCTTCTTCCCCTTCTTTCTCTGCCTAGAGATAGGTGCAGATAAACAAACAATCCTTCCTCCCTAGTTCTTGACCTGGTCTGTATTCTTCTCATAAATTTTCCAGCTTGACTCATGAAACCAAAGGATTATGCCTCTTTTGGAGTCACCAGATGTGTAATTTCAAAGCTCCTTCAAAGCTGGAACGTGGAACAAGTGCACATCGATCTTGTTGTAATGAAGGTGAAGACCTCTAATGTCCCACCGGCGTGCCAAAATCATTAGTTAGTGCAAAATCACAAAGACTCCCGGATGTTGATCGATTTCTAGTTGATCATACTAGCATCCAATGTGATTGCACAAACATGGAATCCTTTCTCCAAGTGTGGGACTTGCAAAATGAGAAAGGAATCTCCAGAGAAGGTTGGTTCCTATTCCTCTGTTCAGATGCACACGAAAAATGCAGAGGGTTTACTCAAAACCTAATCTAATCTTGCCAAGGAGACAGGGTAAGAAGATGCATAAAAATAAACCTAAGCTAACAGAGGTGATGCACCGAGGAATGAAGAACACCTATCTTGCCAATAAACACAAACCATTCAAATGTGATGCAAGATCATGCACAGATAACAAAATTTGCAGTGAAAGATCAGGAGGATGCAAATGAACACAGAGAGGGTTGAGAATCATCCACAGACATGCATTACTTGCTCCAAAGATCGATACAATACACTACAAAATGCCAAGAGGCAAGGTTGCATTACAGTTTTAAATGGGAGGTTTGAACTCCACAAATTCACCTGCCAAAGAGAAGAAGGGAGGGGCAAAACAAGAATGTTCCACCTTTAGAAAGAAGCCCCTCCTTACAATTTATAGGAAGAATGAGAGAGGGAAGAGAGAGGAAATCCAATCTACCCCAACCACTTCTAGGTTGCATTTAATTCATCTCATTATGGCGGTAGGTGAGAACCCTAGCAAAAGCGCGAACCGTATTTTTATTTAAGCCGGTTGTTGAAACGCATTTCTAGCCATTATCACGCGCTGCAGACATTTTTTGATTTTCTCTCTCAAACTGAACCAAAATGCAAGATTGACCCTAGAATCATGTAGAGAATTTCACCAGCTTTCCATTGATATAAAGAACGCGAAAATCCGAGCTCTGGATCGAAAGTTATGGCGATCTGAAGATTTAGGGCAAAAAAAGGCCAAAACGGATCGGGGGAAAATATTTGAATTTTTTCCCACGCGCTCGCCACTTGATGACACGTGTCGGGCTCTGATTCATCCGCGGGTTCATCCTTTGAAAATTTCTTTCGGCCCTTCCTTAATTTCTTGCCACTTGGACACGTGGCACTATTTTATTGGCTCGGGCCTGAGGGGCGCACTTTTCCTTCTTCGAAATTTGGTATTTTTCACTTTGGGAAAATTTTCCCATTTCTCCCCGCTCCCACCACTCAAGTGCCACATGGCACGATTTCATTGGACGCGGGCCCTTCCTGACCATTTCCCTTTTTTTTTTCCTTTGGAAAATTTTTTTTCAAAATTTTCCCACCGGGCCGATGAGGTGAAGACACGTGGCGAGATTTGATTCGTTGGCGGCTCTTTCGCTTTTCGCGTCCCCACGCGTCCTCGTACCTTTGCCCTACTGTCCCAAACTACTGGGACAAATATCTCCAACCACCCGATTCGGCTTCCTTGTTCTCCTTGCTTTGAGGTGAAGACACGTGGCGAGATTCCATTCGCTCTCGCTCTTTCGCTTTTTCGCATCCTCACGCGACTTTTGGCCCAAATGTCCCAAACTGCTCTGATGAAAGTCTCTTGCTTTCACCAAATCGGCCGGTTCACGTCCTCCGCGTACTTTTGGCCCAATGTCCCGACTCGCCTGGGACAAATATCTCCAACCGTAACTATAGTTACTCTTATTTTATTGGCCCCTCCTTGGAATGAAATGCGCCTAGGGTTATGGGGCTCGTTTGCCGAGGATAAGTATATAAGGAGCCGGGGGAGGAAGAAAAGGGACTTTTTGACATACATTTTATTGACCCCTTCTCGTGCAGCTTGCTTTGTTGTCACACATCTACAACTTGTGGAGTCAAATCCCACAGGGACCCTAGCTTCGGTGGTGAGAGACCCGTCCCTAGCTAGCAGGGCATTCTTCGGTAGTGAGAGATCTACCCTAGTCTGTCATTCCGGATCCGTTTTCGGGGTCAGTGGCAGAGACAATATCAGAGGTCTCAGAGAAAGGATTTCGCAGATATTTGGCGGCATTGGGAGAGGATAAACAGTGGGCTTCCAGATCAGAATCACGGTAGCAGATCAAATCCACGATAGCCATTTGGACAGAGCGTGGCCACTCGTTGAAGGCATCTCGTGAAGGATTTCATGGGGTTTTGGGGGCGTTTGGGAAGAGAAAGCAGAGGGGGCCGATCGATTCACGACAGCCTTTTGGGTCAAGGCGTGGCAAAGACGTCAAGGTGCGTCCATCATTTTCCGACCCCTTCTCCAAAGCATGGCGACCTGCAGCCTCTATTTGGGGTTTTTCCAGTCATCGTTTCAGATCTGAAGGTGGAAATATTGTTTCCCTTTTCTGTTAATGTTATTACCAAAGACCCTTAATTTTTGCTCCGGTATTTGGAGAGTTACGAGCCTCTGAAGTCTCCAGCTGTCTAGGGCACGTTGTGCTTTTTCTGGCAGCATTTTAATTTATGTAAAACTCCAAAAACAGTGTTATTATGTCCTTTATAATAATATCAAGCCCTCTTTAAGTTTTCAAGTAATTCGAATGAATATTTTGGGAGATATTGATTTTATTTAGTTCGTTGTCCCTACTGTAGAAATCTGCATAAAACAATATTTTATTTGGCTGCAAGTTTTCAATATTTTATGCATTTTTAAGTGGTATCCCATTAGGGATATTTCAGTGGTATCATAGTTGTTGCTCCTCCATCCTGTGTGGGTTAAATATGGCAGTTTGGAAAGATCTCAATGTCGGTTTTATGAAGGAAATGTTCACCAACATGGTGAAACAACAGGAAGCCACTAACCTGTATTTAAGTCAGCTCACTCAGAATTTGAATCAAAGCAGATCTAGGGACAATAAGGAACATGGTGAGAACAGTGATAAAGGGCGGCCAATAGAGGTGATTGATGAGGATTCTTGTTGGAGGAAATACCAATCTTTGAGTAAGGGTTTCAGAGATAATATGTCATTTCCAGATTATTGCATGATGAAGATTGGTAGCAAGCCCAAGCAAGATCATCATATGCCGGTACTTGAATTACAAAAGAACTCATTTGTAGAAGAAGCTTCTAGACAAAAGGGTATGATTTCCATTGAGCAAAATAATTGCATTAGTGAAACTTTTCTTGTTAGAGAAATTATTCCAGCTCAGGAGAAGAAATTTGTTTATGCAAGCAAGGAGGATGTAATGGAAACTCTTAAAAGGTGTGAGGAAGGGAATAGCAGAGCTAGAGCTGCTAGGTTGATAGCGACTCAAGCAAGACAACACTTACAAGAGTTCAAGGAAAAGATGTGGGCAAATGATGCAAGGAAACCTACACCCACGAAAGAAGACTCTATGGAGCAGCTGGAACATGAGGAGGAGCCTCACATGGACACTGGTGTAAAATTGCAGCCTACTGTAATTTCCAAACCAGCAACTTTTGATCAGCTTTCTGATACTTTCAACAGCACTCAGGCAACAATGTTGGGGACAGCTCAACATATGTCTATCTTGAACACACGGAGGACATTGATGGCCTTGAAAGGTACGAAGGGCACACTAATGTGTCTTATTTATTGTTGCCTATTCCGATTTATTTCCATCATGAGATGCATGGTAAGGTAGATGATGAAGTCTTCATCATGGAGTTTGTTGGACCATTGCTCCAACTATGTGTATATGAGCATCTTGAGGATGATATATGGTGGCAAGTTGTAGCTCACTTAACAGATACAAGGGCTCATGGGCATTATAAGCTATGGGATCCTGGTAATATGTGGCCATTATAAAAACTATCAATTCTGATTTTGAAAACTTTGTGATGGAGTTCATAAGCAAAAGAAGGAATTCAAATGTGTCTTGTGTTGGCAAGCATGATTCCTTCATTGGGGACTCCGGTTCAAGAAGGGAGAGTAACTCTCAAGGTACCAACGTTGGTTTTCTGATTGCTAAAAAGGGTAAGAGAATATTTTTTAATCATCTTCAGCCTGCTGGACTGTGTATAACAACAGTCATAAAGAGAGGAGAAAATGTTTTATTAATAGAGCCCATGACTGATTTTTATACCAGCTACATGGTGGAACCCTTGGAAGGGTTAGTGGGGGCATTTGGTCCTCAAAGTGCTCAAAGAATCAAGGTGCACTTTGCTGTTAAAAAAGAAGAGTTGAATTCAAGGTGCATTCATGACTTTAGCATCCTAAGGTATGAGAATGGTTACCATCTTCCTAGCTTGTTGAGTTCTTCTATGTTGTTGCCATGTTTCTATTATTTGGGACAACATTTACATGCTTGGATGATTGAGGAAGACTATTTCATAATCACGTTTCAAGGTATGCTAGATGGAATAAACACATCTTCCATTCACATTGCTCTTGATTCAACCAATAAGCATATGTTGGCAAAGAAAATAATGCAGGGGCCCATGATATTGAAAGGACATGAGGTATGTGGTGTATTTATTGTGGTTGAAATTGCTAGAAGTAAGGCTGTTTTTGGGATGCCATGGTTGCATGATGTTAAGGAAAACGATGATGCATGGGTTGAAAAATCAAAGGAGAATGAAGATGTTGATCCTATATCAGAAATTCTGAGTTGCAAAGGCATGATGAGCAGCCCCAATTATGCTATTTCCGATGTGTTGTCTTCTCTGATGAGAATCAATGGGTACAACAAAGGGTATGAAGTTCCTTATGATAAAGTTTATGGATGCATGAGTTCTAATATTGATTTCCCTTTCTCTTGCATTTACGGTGAAATGAAAATATGGGGAAAGAGAATAAAGTATGATGAGGGAGCAGCCATGTGTATTCCCAACATACAAGGAATTGATGAGTTATGTCCATGGAAAGATATGTCTTGCACAAAGAAGGTAACTCATTTCTTTATTGTCAATAAGAGATGTGAAGTACTTGAATGTGTTTGTACATTTGGGTTACTTGAAGTTGGAATCATTCATTGGACATATTGGCTTCCATCTTTTGGGAAATTTGCATTCATCCCTCATGTGGATAAACTAAAAATTTCAAGGAAAACAAAGAAATCAGATTTCAGGGTATACAAGGGCAGATCGCAAAAGATGTGATTGGTGAAGAAAGAAGCATGTCATTGCAGCGGTCGAATTGTGAAGGAACGCAACCTCTTGTGGTTCATGGTGACATCACAAGGTATGAGACAAGTGGGATATTTGATGACTCCTATTCCAACGGGTTGTTTGTTGTAGACACAAAGCACACCAGATGACTTATGAGGAGAGCAAGGGTGACAGAGGTGAGGAGATAGAGACTCGCGAGATGGATGATGGAGATGGGGTTGCGTTGGATAGTGCTTGATGCGGGGCAGGAGGAGGAGACTTTTCCTCGGAAAACTATAGCCACATTGTCTAGTACTCTGATGTACAAGGCATTTAGGATTAGAGGAGTTATGCAGGGTCAACGAGTTGGGGTACTCATTGATAGTGGGGCAACCCACAACTGTATTGATGCCTCATTGTTTGAGAGGCGAGGACTACAGACAGAGGATTTTGAGGGCCTCAACGGGGTTGTAGCCAATGGAGAGTCTTTGAGGTGCACACGGCGGGTTCCCCAAGTGAGCATCACGATGGGTAACTATACAGTTACCAATGATTTCCACATTGTTGGTATGGGAGTGACCAACATAGCGCTGAGAGTGCAGTGGCTTCACTCTCTTGGTGAGTCTCGAATAACTTTCAGATGATAGAGCTGAAGTTTAAGTCCGAGGGCAGGAATGTGTTTCGAGGGGGAGTATCTATAGGAGCACCAAGGGTGGTTACAACTGAGGGGAAGGAGAGGACGATCCGGCATGGTGAGGAGTTTTATTATTGGATCGATGTGGAGTATGATGGATGTGGGTGTGGCCAACAATGTTGCACATGAGGTTGTTACTGAGATTGGGATTACAGGTTCAGATCATCCGAGCTTATCATTATGTTGGTTATCTGAAGTTTTGGTAGACTGGAGACCTCATTTGCTTGTTGAGTACTCCAAGGACCGACACACTTGTGAGATTCTGGATGGTCACATACAGATGACAACTACACAGTTGGAGGATGAGATGCTCCTCTATCAGGGAAGATTGAGCCTTGTGTCAGATTCATGGTTGTGGATGGAGATACTGCGACATGTGCATTGTCCTTCCGTGACTGGGCATTTGAGCTGCGATGAGACCTACAGGTTCATGTCTGAGAGGTTCATATGGCACAGGTTGAGGGAGGATATCCCCAACTTAATACAGGCATATATGGTTTGTCACTATGACAAGTCAGAGCTTACGGGTTCATCATTTGTTGAATCGACATGGGACAACACTCCTATGCTTTTTGTTGCTTCTATGCCCGGTGAGCACTTCACCCACGTGTTAGTCAGTGGAGAGACGAAAGTGACCCATGGTTGTTCAGTCGGTTCACATTCAGCGCAGGAGGTGGACTATGTGGCGCTGATATTGCCGGTTGACTGTCTACTGGAGTCTTGGGACTTTTCCTCCACGGGGCACATCGAGATACAATATGAGGAGCCTGGCTCACACGAGTGCAGGTCAGGTGGGAGAGTTAGCACCATTTGTGCATAAACAAGTTGTTTCACAGGCTGATACGGGGGACTCTACAGGATTCAGAGTGAACTTTCATACCCAGGGGTTGATTGGAGAGGCCGTGGGTGATTCCATGATGACAGCCTTGCATTGGCAGGGATTGGACCGATTGGAAATTTCGGTGCGGGTACCAGTGGAGTCGTTTTTGGGTATCATTCTGCTTCACGGATAACATTGCTCTCGGTACCATATGGAGGTCATGATGACGGCATGGGGTTTCTTGGTTACTTCGGATTACACGGATCCTTGGTGGACGGCAGGGTGAGATGGAGAAACTTACGGTGCGGTATTCAACTGCTGCAGCAGAACAAGATAATGCTTGGGGTCAAGCATTTCTCGGGAAGGGAGGACTATAATGTCCCCTTTTCCTACGCCAAAGGCCTAAGGGCCAGGTCGAGTCCTAGCCGTGGTCAGACCCGGGGGCCGTGGACACTGGAAGCTTTTGGGAAGGGGCCCCGTGGTTTTAATATCCCAGTTTTGCGTTGGGGTCACTTTTGGACAGGGTGACTCAAAAAGGGAAAAAGTAACTATAGTTACTCTTATTTTATTGGCCCCTCCTTGGAATGAAATGCGCCTAGGGTTATGGGGCTCGTTTGCCGAGGATAAGTATATAAGGAGCCGGGGAGGAAGAAAAGGGACTTTTTTGACATACATTTTTATTGACCCCTTCTCGTGCATTGCTTGCCGTTATCATCTATCAACTTGTGGAGTCAAATCCCACAGGGACCCTAGCTTCGGTGGTGAGAGACCCGTCCCTAGCTAGCAGGGCATTCTTCGGTAGTGAGAGATCTACCCTAGTCTGTCATTCCGATCCATTTTCAGGGTTGTGTGGCAGAGACAATATCAGAGGTCTCAGAGAAAGGATTTCACAGATATTTGGTGGCATTGGGAGAGGATAAACAGTGGGCTTCCAGATCAGAATCACGGCAGCAGATCAAATCCACGACAGCCATTTGGACAGAGCGTGGCCGCTCGTTGAAGGCATCTCGTGAAGGATTTCAGGGTTTTGGGGGCGTTTGGGGAAGACAAGCAGAGGGGCCCCGATCAGATTCACGGCAGCCTTTTGGGCTGGGCGTGGCAGCACGCTGAAGGCGCGTCCATCATTTTCCGACCCCTTCTCCAAAGCATGGCGACCTGCAACCTCTATTTGGGGTTTTTCCAATGGTCGCTTTTCAGATCTGAAGGTGGAAATATTGTTTCCCTTTTCTGTTAATGTTATTACCAAAGACCCTTAATTTCTACTCTCAGTATTTGGAGAGTTACGAGCCTCTGAAGTCTCCAGCTGTCTAGGCACGCTGTGCTTTTCCGGCAGCATTTTAATTTATGTAAAACTCCAAAAATAGTGTTATTATGTCCTTTATAATAATATCAAGCCCTCTTTAAGTTTTCAAGTAATTCAATGAATATTTTGGGAGATATTGATTTTATTTAGTTCGTGTCCCTACTTTAGTAGAAATCTGCATAAATTATGATTTAATAACAAACAAAATCATGCACACATGATCTAAACAATTCCCCAAAATCTACAATAGTGGAAGTATAAACTAGAATAATCCAAATCAAAACAAAGTACACACACATAACACAACATGTACCATGGTTCACCCAATGTGGGCTACATCCACCAAAGATAGAGATCTCATATATATAATACAACAAGAGTACAAACCAACTCTTCAATACAAGAGTACAATGCATCTCTCCAAGAGTATCTCCTCTCCTCCAGATCTCTAAATGGATCTCCATGAGTGCACTACAATTGTGCCTCCAAACACCACCAATAGATCTCACATAACTAGGAACTACTACATCTCTAAACTACTACCAAGTTCTCTGTGGATCTGCAAACAAGACCTCTCACATGGGTCTACCATATGTGCAACTATGACTATGCACCAAGAAGTAAGTATGTCTCTCCATCACTACATAACCTATAAAAACATGAAGACAACCTCCTCTACAATATCTAGATCTACATGGATCAACAATACAATATGATCTCATGGATCTACAATACAAGACTAGATCTACATGGATCTATAATACAAGATCTCACCAACATGTGGATCTACAAGAAGAAACTCTATGTGCTTTGCATACTATGCAAGCCATTACAATGAGACAATAACTATACAAAGGAAATATAGTAGAAGATGTTACCCTCTTCTCACCATTCAGATGTACCTACTTTTTTCCTTCTGTCCAGCTCCTCTCCATGGAGACTTTGTCTTCATGTAACATGTTCTTTCTTTCTCTTCTTCTTCTTCATCTTCATCCTCTCAATCTAGGAGAATCAAGGATCTAATTCAATCCTTCTCTTAATTCTACTTCTAAACCCTAGCTTTCATGCTTATATAGGCATATATAAACTTAGGGCACTTAGCCATGCAATTACAATCAATAGATATACTTTAATGCTAAAAATAGATCTAATTCCCAAGAGTTAATTAAAACACTCCCGCATAGGTAACCATGTCAACCTTAACCTAGAACTGATTCATTTCCTAACCTTTCTGACCGATGCCGGTTCTTATGCCCGACCGATGTGGTTACCTCGAACCGATTCTAATGCCGATGCTATTGTGTAACCCAAACATGTAAAAAATGCTATTTGTGAAGCAATTCAACTCCACAATCCTAACAATCTCCCACTTGGAGATAAATTGTTGAATCTTTGTACCTGTATACATCACCATCCTCTACACACCATGAAGACCATCTATTCTTTCCTTCAACAATTCTCTCAAAAATAAAACCAGGAAGATCAAACCATCTTCTCAAACCAAGAAGATAAAAACATGACTTACCAAACCACCACAAAGCTACAACTGATCCGTGATAATCGAGCTATCCATACATCAAGCTCCCACTGAATCATAACACCAAGCCTCTCATGCAACCAAGCCATCATGACTAACACACATGTAAGAGCTCCCACTCAAACTGAAGTACTTGAGCTTCAACTACAACCATAGCCATACCTATAAAACCAACCATGTTCTCCATCCATCTATCCATGTCTCCATGCAACCACCAATGCAACTGTCCAAAGACAAGTCAAACTAGAATATGTGAAAAAAAAAACAAGATCCTAGGTAAAAATAACCCTGAATGAGTTCTACATGCAATAAGTGGGTGATCAATCCACAAACACTTGCATAACTCAAAGAAATCCAAACACTACAATCTGCAAATCCAACCTTACATAAACAACTAGCATGTCCAAGACATTCATCTGTAGATAACATACCTATCAAGGAGTAACATAGTAATCAAGAGGAAATACAAACATCCCCTACTCATGCTCAAGGCATCTAAACATGCTCATAGGCATCCATGTGCAAATCAAACATCTGCATCATCATAGACTCACAAAACTGAATCTATCCACATGTATAAACTCACCTATACATCCATCCATATCATCGGGCTCTCCAGAAGCGCCAAGTCTCTCACCGACTAACTCCAAAGCAATATATGAATCTTGTGCTCATCAATGTCAATAACAAACAACCATGCTAAACCATGCAACTAATACCAAGTGCAAATACCAACAAACATGTCATCAACATACTACGCACAAACCAAACCAAGATGAAAGCAAAACAAGGGCACCATCTAAAAATGGTAAATAAACACTTGTTGTCAAACTTGTAACCAAACCGACCATGGTTTCCCTAACGACACCGGTCACTTCCTAACTAACCATGGTTACCAGATGACCGACCACGGTTCATCCTAACCGACACCAGTCTCTGTAACTAGCATATTTTCTCTTTTAACCCTTAAAACTCTGAAAAATTGCTCTATCATCTTCACCCAACTGAATCTAACCATCAACTGTAATCCCATAGGGATATCCAGCACCAAAAAATAAACCAAAAGTGACATCACAAAGCAATAAACTCAATATACCTTGAAAATCTATGACTTCCTCCAAAACCAACTAGTGCCTCTGCCACTCTGAATAGTAGCAATCTCCTCTCACTCTGCATGTGCATCATGTATCCAATCCTACAATGCCAACAACCATGGCTTGCTCCCACTGAACACGAAATCCCCTACACTACCTCTAACACCAAGCTCAAAAGCTAATATGTCAGTGAGAAATAAAACCAAGATGAAAGAAAATATAAAATGATTCCCTTCTTATCAAAGAATACTCCTACATCACAGAAGTTTGGACTTCTTGTGAAGTAGGTGAATCAACTTCTTTTCATCCTGTGTACTCAACATCTTTCATTACCTACAACTATGTCTAACCATGACTTTTCATTGAGGATCTCATCCTTAGACTAGATATCCTTGTCCTCAAGATTCCACACAACCGGAAATAAAAGTCAAACAACACCAAAAACATGGTGTAAATTTGTGCACACTATCCAAACATAATATCATTTGCTCCAAAAGAAAGAAATAAAACATGAACCATATAGAGATACCTGACCCAAAGTCTCACTGACTAACCAAGCCAAATCCATCCTCTTTTTTATCCAAACATTGAAGTGATCAACACTTGTTTCTACATGTACACACTATGCAAGAAACATGATCCTCCAAAACAGACACTGAACCATCCATGCCCTCTTCTACTATAAGAAACCATGTGCAAACTCATTGTCACAGAGACCGACTATGGTTTGTTGACCAGTACTGGTTACCCTCTGTGACCGATGTTGGTTCCTAACCGACATCGGTGCTGTTGGAACTAACACAATGCCACAAATTGGCATAGGTCACCAAACCAAGTGCCTACTCCGACCAAAGCCGATAGTTGTGTTGAGCCATCATTTCAAGAAGCACCCAAATCTTGCACAAAAACTTAACAACAATAATACATGTAATAAAAATTACACCAAGATGAAATACATCACCTTACCAACACCAAGATACTCAACCACATCTTCAACTGAAGAACATGCTTCTCTGATGGAAACCCCGTCTTCACTTATGCTACTATATTATGCCTCTCTAAGAAGCCCATGCATCTAACTACACCAAAGGATGCATAACTGCTCCTCTTTTTCTCATTCTCAGATCTAGATCTGCAATCCCAAACATGCATGTGCAACCAAAATAATATAAGCACTGCAATACCAAGATAAAACCATACCTCAATAACCAGATCTGCAATCTGACCAACATGCTTGTGCCTCCAAGAACTAGGGACACCTCAGCAAACAAGATACATTCCATGCATCTTTCTTAATTCTTCAGATCTGTGATTTTTGTTTAAAACTAGGTTGCCCAGTAACCACCATGGTCACCCTGTAACCGACCACGGTTACCTACCACGGTCACCCTGCGATCTTGGTTTGCCACTTAACGACATCGTCACTATAATTTCCAGCAACCTTACTCTTCTAGCTCCCACTTGAGATTGAATCTCTTCCTTGATCTTCTCATCAGGAAAAACAAACCTTGCTCTCATACATGTCAGTCAAACCACTAACAAAACCATGAAGCAAACCCTTGCTCTAAAATAACCAAGCTAAAGCTCTAAGCTTATCGATACTAGTTGTTGGGAATTCAGACTGCGGAATAGTGCTATGATTTAATAACAAACAAAATCATGCACATATGATCTAAACAATTCCCAAAATCTACAATAGTGGAAGTATAAACTAGAATAATCCAAATCAAAACAAAGTACACACACATAACACAACATGTACCATGGTTCACCCAATGTGGGCTACATCCACCAAAGATAGAGATCTCATATATATAATACAACAAGAGTACAAACCAACTCTTCAATACAAGAGTACAATGCATCTCTCCAAGAGTATCTCCTCTCCTCCAGATCTCTAAACGGATCTCCATGAGTGCACTACAACTGTGCCTCCAAACACCACCAACAGATCTCACATAACCAGAACTACTACATCTCTGAACTACTACCAAGTTCTCTATGGATCTGCAAACAAGACCTCTCACATGGGTCTACCATATGTGCAACTATGACTATGCACCAAGAAGTAAGTCTGTCTCTCCATCACTACATAACCTGTGCAAACATGAAGACAACCTCCTCTACAATATCTAGATCTACATGGATCAACAATACAATATGATCTCATGGATCTACAATACAAGACTAGATCTACATGGATCTATAATACAAGATCTCACCAACATGTGGATCTACAAGAAGAAAATCTATGTGCTTTGCATACTATGCAAGCCATTACAATGAGACAATAACTATACAAAGGAAATACAAGTAGAAGATGTTACCCTCTTCTCACCATTCAGATGTACCTGCTATTTCCTTTATCTATCCAAATCCTCTCCATGGAGACTTTGTCTTCATGTAACATGTTCTTTCTTTCTCTTCTTCTTCTTCATCTTCATCCTCTCAATCTAGGAGAATCAAGGATCTAATTCAATCCTTCTCTTAATTCTCTTAATTCTACTTCTAAACCCTAGCTTTCATGCTTATATAGGCATATATAAACTTAGGGCACTTAGCCATGCAATTACAATCAATAGATATACTTTAATGCTAAAAATAGATCTAATTCCCGAGAGTTAATTAAAACACTCTGGTAACCGTCACCGATTATTACCTAACCGGCACCATTACTTCGACTTAGACTGATGACAAACCCTCCATAATGCGATGTCGCTTATCAGTAACTAGTAACATGTAAAACAAGCTATTTGTGAAGCAATTCAGCTCCACAATCCTAACATCATCTTTATTTTTATGTTTTGAATTCAAGTATAGAAGTTGTGAGGATGAATGAAGTTCATAATTAATTGAACAAGCTCATAGGACAAGAATATATCAAGACATGAATGCTAGTGCAACATGTACATGGAATATCGCAGTGAAGAAATATATGGAAAGGAAGATATACCAAAATAAAGAGAGAACCAAAAATATGAGATAAAAAGACCATATCAAGGAAATCCATGTTCTAACTCTTCTTCAGAAAGACCATGGGATCCAGGAATATAAAGGAGATTGAATATCAAGAATGATGAAGGAAGACATTTGAATCTGGAGTTCAAAAATTTTCTTTCCAAGGAGTCTAATGCAAGAGAATCCTTCATGATTCTTGGTGATGAATAAAATAATCATAATAATCCATTCAAGGCATGAATAACATGTACTAGGTGTTTCAAATGAGTTTCCCTCCAATAATCTCATAGCTTGAATATTTGAATTATGTAATGTAATTACTCTTTTTGATAAGATTAAAAGTGAAAGTTAGTTGTCTAGGTGGATATGAGTCTCATTCTATGCTACGTGGAGGAAGGATTATAATGATTAGAATATTGTGGAATTATGTTTCTAGTTGTCATAGATCATGTTTAGCTGGCACAAATAACTATATCTATTCTTATGTGGAAGTTGAGAGAGTATCTCAACAACTAGGAGTCAATTCCTATCTTCGTATGAAGATCAAGATATGTTAGAGGTGTGTGCTTAAAAGATATACCATGGTCTAGAGAAGTAGAATCATTTAAGAAAGATAGAGTTTTGTGTGTGAAAGAGGTTAGAGAGGATGGTGTGTGTGTAGAAAATACAAGATATGGTAGACATGGAATAACCTTGATTGTACTATGTGACAGAGATGAAGGAATAGAGGATCAAAGATTATGAATTAATGAATTTTTTGATTTCAGTTGGTTCCTCTAGTGTATATGGGAGTATTTTTAATGGGAAAGGCATTGGTATATTTTGGCCTCATCTCCTCTAGACTGAATTGTGGATATCAAACTAGAGGTAATATGTTCTTGAGCACTGAGTTGGAAGTTACAAGAACTTTTCATGTATTGGATAATGAAGGTATGGATCTACATAACTCAATGTTGAACATTGTTTTGATCTCTATATGGTCATATTATGATGCTTGAAGCTAAGGACTGTTACCTAAGATACATGTGGGATCTCAAATCAATATTTCATGGCTAGAAGAGAGTAGGATGAGATATGGCAACAACGGATGCCATTTTTAAAGAGGAACTTGATATGTAAATAATTTTAATTTTTGAAATGACAAAGGTAAAATGAATTTAACATGGTTTTAACAACACGAGGACAAGATATTTGACTCATCCAATGGAAAAAATGAAAAACCTATTTTGATGGAACTTGTCTCTTGGCCTTTTAACCTTCATTTTAACTTAAATTTTACCCCTCAAATATTTCAAACCTCACACATTTGAAACTATAGAAATATAGTGAAATATTTCATACAAATGTTTAACCCTTACCTCTATTTTGCAAGTCCTTGAGATTTCATGCGATAAGTAAAAGCTTTTAGAAGACCTTTCCACCTATGCACTTAGGTAAAAAAATATGTCCTAGAGGAGAGGGGGGTCTTTATTAAAAATTTTCAATTAATTAACCACCCCATCGACACATCCAATTGGCTAATTAAATTAGGATTAATTTACATGCTCTGGTACCATGTTAGGACAAGGATTATAAATCATATTTAACCATATTAATTTAATATTAAACAAAAATTAATGTAAATGCATAAATAAATAAATAACAAGGTAAAAACACTATGAAAATAATATTTAGTGGAAAAGCCCCATTGGGGAAAAGATGCGGACAAATGAGAATTTTTCATTATAAGAGAAACAACCTTTTACATCCCAAAGAAAATCTCCATTACCTCACTTCTCTCCAATCCATTCACACAAGGTGAAAACAATATGATCCATGACCATATTTAAATGACCCCATGCATTATGAACATTTTTGAGATACTTATTTAATATAAATTAGTTACTAAATAACCAATTAAACACAAACATAGAGTTTATATTAAAAAATTAATAAAATAGTTTAGTCTAAATTATTTAATTATAAACAAATTTTAAAACACATGTATAGAGGCACTTAGTTGATTACGGGTGAATAATAGAGATATATAGGAGTGTACACTATTGAAATGGCTGATTTGAACATGAAGAACCTTGAAAACTAGAATTGTGGCTATGGATCCACTTATCATGGACGTACTGCAAATTTTCAAGATTATACCGTATGTTCTTGACCTAATTGTATGATATTAGAATACTACTTTGAATTGGATCTTGTAACTTTCTATGGTGTTCACCATCCTAAATTTTTCTATCATTGTTCATAAATCCTAGTTGTCACACATGTAATGAGGCTCTCTGATTGGACTCATCATCTTCTCAAAACCCTAGCCATGGATGGAGAGTCATATAAAAAAATATTAGAAGGGTTGTGGGCACCCCCATGAACTTTCGATGTTGTCACTACTCAAAAGAGGCATCAAACCACATGTCATTCTCTACACAACATGTGATATCTAGATAGATTAATCAAATTTAGCATTTTCTTTGACCATGCTTTCTTTGAATTCACTCATTCTATTTAATAGTTGGAGAGAGGATGTTTGAGTGCTTATGGAAGATAGGTACAAATTTATTGACTTGGTTTGTAGCTTTAGACATGATGTGATGATGCTTTGGGTGCTTCCTTAATGAATTCAGATGTGATAGTGTGATATTTAGGGATATTTGGATGTGTTTTGTAAGTGCATGAAGTGAGTGCTCTAATGTATTTCCTTAGGAGTGCTAGGTTAATAAATGAGTCAAGAAAGGGTGACCCAGATGAAGTATACGACCCAATGAAAGATAGTAATTAGAAATTTCATTTGGAATACATTCGATGAGGCACCGTAGAAATTGGTCAAGACCAGAGATATAAATTCATGAACAAATTACATGACCCTAACTAAGAGCATGAAATATGCGAAATGAAGTTTGGAGTTGATAAAATGATATTTTTCTATTTCTTTTCTACATTATATTCTCAAAATGTGTTGACATGTCGGTGTGCAAGGCTATGAAAGCTAAACAATGGACCTAAGAAAGTGATAAATGGGAATGGAGAATTTTTATTGATCATATCAAGAGTGCATAAACAAATCAAGAGTTTCCAAAGTGTAAATTAAAAAAGTTGAGTGTCTACGATTCCTTATAATGAGAAATATCTCTAATAAGACAAAAGAGGTGAAGACTAAATTCCACCTCACATTATCCAAACACGTGTTTTTTTTAACTTATGTGAATTAATAATTCAAATTATAATAAAAATGCATAATATTGGGATATTTAATGTACATAACTAAATATTAAACTATCATATCTCAATTTTCTTAAATTCTTAATCAACTTATACTTTTCTCGTTAAGTAAACTTAGTTTATTTAGTTAATTTATCATTGTATTACCTTAGGTAATTAATAATTCATTAAGGTAATTATTTATTGTATAATTGTTGTATGGTTATGATTTTATAACCATTTATTTTCATTATGTAAAGTCCCGAATGTGCATTGTTAACTAGCTATATTTTAATAACCATATTGTATTTTTGCTTCCCATATTTTTTTGAAGCTTATGTAAATAAGATTATTTTGCACACTATGCAACATAATTCTTTGTTTGTATCCATATGTTCAATTCCTATAAGCAATTATAGCAACTTCATTGTATTGTTGATTTTGATTTAATATCAATAAAATAATCAAAGCTTCCACCCCTGTTCGATAATTACATTTGGTACCAGAGCAGATTAATCTGGATGTGTGAGTAGAGAAGGTGTGGAAAGAGAGAGAAGAAGAGATAGAGGATCTTGGAGAAGCATTTGCAACAATTAAGAGCATGTGCAGCCTCTTACAACTTCCCAGCCCCATCCCTACCTCCCCACAACCTCTTGTTCATTCCAGGTGTTTGGAATGCAATTTTTTTTTTAGTGAGCCCCTACACCAAGAAAAACATTGTTGCAGGAAAATAAATTAAAAATAATAATTTTTTTCCCCATTAGGGGTTTTACCTCTAAATTTAGAGGTCCTATTAGTCTCTACTAAAATAGTAGACTGCTAGATTTGGAGGACTCTACCCCCAGTCATCGAGCTCTCTGAAAGAGTTGACTGAGTTATGTTGGTTTCATTGGTGAGCTCATACCAAGCAATGTTTGCACAATCCAAATCGTACTAGTGAGTTTATACCCTCCACCGACCTTCTTGCTCTGAAAAATGAGTTATGCATTGTGACGAAGTGAGTCAAAGTGACTCTTCCGCGTGCACTCGACCTCTCGAGGTCGTGCCGAGACAACCGGTAGACATTGGGTGGATCGTTATTCAACCGAGTGTCTCCGAAAAGTGCATTGGTGCAGTCATGTTTTACATCAAGTTGTTTCCCTGCCAATCAGATAATTGCAAACGATTGGATCACGGTCACACATTTGCAAGTCGGATTCTTTAGGGTAAACAGAGTCATGTTTTTCCAGTCAAGCTGTTTATTTCAGTTGATTGTGAGCCAAGCAAAGGATGAGCCCTTCCAAAAACCCTGAGTAGCATGAGGAATTAAATGCAACAAAAAATGTCATTGATATTGAGGCCACCAAATAAATATTGGTGGACCGTGGTCATTGATTGAGTTGGCTTCCACAACCAAGCCCGCATTTGGATTGGGCAAGCCACGTGAATGTAACTTGAGCAGCCAAGTCTTCCTCTGCAAATATCCTATGAATTGACCCTACAAACATACAAAGCGGTCAATATCATGCACATGGAGAAAAAAATTAAACACATTACAAAAAGACGTTCAAAAAAAATCACAACAAAGTGTTTCAACAATTTACAAGATCAAGTCTATATCCTCCATTCAAGTGGATATGAACACTAAATCACTGCATGTAGACCATTGTTACCACGTAGAATCCTCATAGGCACCACATCAAACTTTTTACATAAGGTTAGTAAATTTATTGTGTTTAAATACTTTATTATCTATGTTTCAATTAACATATGCTATAAGTGCTTAGTTGGTTAGATTAAAGGCTTTGGGTGGTTGAGGTTAGGGGTTGGAACCCCATCCCAAGATAATTGCTTTATAAATATTGAAAACTAGTGGAATATTATCAAGATTGTAACCAATACCAAAGATAAAAAACCTTTGTTTCTTGCTAAACCCTTTATAGAGTTACAATCAAAATCCCACACCAAAAAATAGAGGAGAAAACCCTAAAAAGGGAAAAAATTTTCTCCCAAGTGGCATATTTTTTTTCATTTTGAGCATCTTTTTCCAAAGGAGGGGACATTGAAAACTGCATTTTAGCTATTTTTTGTGGTTTTTACACAAAGAGTCATTGATCTCTCCGAGGCCACCATGTACTCAAAAAAACAAAAAAATTGCATGTCATTCAATTTTTTCAGCATATTTGGAATGTAATTGTATATTTCAGTGGATTGTACTAATTTGTAGGTTGTTGATATTCAACCATAAACTGTAAATTGCTAAAAATTGGCAAAACTTTGTAAACAAAAATAACAATAAAATTTGGTTCTATAACACTCACAATATTTTTAGATCTCATTCGTAGCTGTCAACCTTACATAAAGGTATATATAGTGCCTCTGGGAAATGTTTACTGGGTAAAGTCATCACGACTACTACTATACTTAACACCTAATATAGCTACTAGTGAAATGTCTTATGGGCATCGACCCTTTAAATCAACAATAGGAGTAATAAGGACACATGCACACATTTTGAGCCCTCTCATCCATCTATGAATGATTTCTCAGACGTAAATATAGGCATCAAAATTATCTAAGTATATAGTGAAGTTACGCATGCGTATGAGGATATTTCTTTGAGTCGGTGTCAATAATCGCATAGACCCCTTTTAGTATTGTCTTGGTACCACATATCAAATTATTTCATGTATGTTAACGCCTCTTTCACATACTGCCGAGTATATCAAAAGGGTGATCTTCTTCCACGTACCGATGGGTATATTAGAAGGGCACGTATATAGAAAGGTTCGGTATATCGAAAATGGTGGTATATAGATTGGGAGACCATATACCTGGAGTGATAAGAGCCTTACCCTTTGTCAATTGATTTTGAAAATGGGCACCAATGCCCCCAAGTTCTTTCTTCCAGATTCACAACTTCTAAGAGGAGATAACTATGTTGCATGGAAGACAAAGATCAAAACACACCTTGAGTTTAAAGAGATTTGGAATGTTGTGGATGGTTTCGTAACTAGATTAGTAATCGATACAACCCAACAAAGGATGTTTGATAGATCCAATTAGAAGGTCAAGCTGATAATCTTGTTTACAGTGTCTAATGATGTGCAACCCCACATTTGAGATGCCAAAATAGACAAAGAAGTGTGGGATAAGTTGAGCACAATGTATGAGGCCAAGAACAAGAATACAATACTAAATTTATAGAGTCAGTTACACACACTGAAGTTCAAAAAAATGAGAAAATTGAAGATTTTTTTAGAAGAGTTGCAGAATTGAGGGCTTCACTTCTAGCCCTGGGAGAGGAGGTCACTAATGAATCTCTCGTTCCCATTGTTCTGAGAGAACTCCCTCCTTCATATTGAATTTTTGTGACAACACTCAACTTGTCAGATCAGATAGTTAGCTTTGACAAGTTGGTGAATCTATCAGCAACAAGAAGAAGCAATGTACAACAAAGATGACGAAGAGGAGCAGGAACTTTCTTCTCATCATAAATGGAAAGGAAAAGGAAAAGGAAAATCTCATTCCTCTCAAAAGTCCCAAACACAACATCAACATGGGGACAAATAGAATAAGAATAAGAATAAATGTCCTATCTATAAGAGAGGACATGATATAAAATATTGTTAGTTCAATACATATAAGAAAGGTTCATCAAGTCATTCTGGACCTCAAAATCAACAATCTCATAAGGGAGATTCAACCTACAATCAAGGGAAGAAGAATGGTAACCGGTGAAGAAAACCCATCACCAAGGAAATATAGCCAAGCAAGAAGAACATTCAAGATAATGAAGACTTCTCGTACACTTCTCGATTAAGTGAACCTTCCATGTCATCTAGTGATGTCTCGGTATGTTGATTTAGAGCCACTCATGATGATTGGCCACAGAGACTGGTTCACCACAATGATGGACATGCCTTTGAAAAACCATGTTTCGTTAGATGATGATTCTTCATACACTGTACAGGGTGTTGGGATCATTTCTCTACCCCTTGGTTCATGAAATTATAGGCTCTCATATGTTCTATATATTCTTTGGTTAACAAAAAATCTACTATCAATTAGTCAGCTTCTAGATCACAATCTAAATATTGACTTTGATACTCATTCTGACAAGAAAATGTGTTTAATTCAAGACAAATCATGAGACTAAAAATTGCTGCAAAACCCTATAATGTGGGACGTATGTTCCATCTTTGATTTTGTCCATAGATATGATCAGGTACTTTTGGCTAAGAATTCTACCTCTCGCACAATTGTGGCATCAAGACTTGGTCACATTATTTTATAGTATCTCAAAACACTTCTCCACTATAAATGGTAAATGGATTAACATCTCTCCAGAAGGATACAGATAAGTTTCCTCACTACCTAAGCATGAAAAAACATAGATCTTCATTCCAAAAAGTACTTATCAAGCTCATGGTAAGCTTGATCTGGTTCATACCGATATTTTTGGTCCAATGCAACCGATTCATTATGGATTTCAATACTTCATGTTTTGTGTTGATGACTACTCGAGAAAAATGTGGATATATTGTCTTCGTAAGAAAAGTGATGCTTTTGAGACCTTCAAAAGTTCAAAGTGGTTGAGAACAAGACTAATTGTCACATCAGATCTCTCTTCTCAGATCGAGGGGGAATTCACCAATAATGATTTCAAATCCTACCTACAAGCTCACGGGATTCATCAATAAATTCCTCCTCCACACACACCGAGCAAAAATGGTGTTGTTGAGAGAAGAAATTGTACTATCATGGAAATGGTGTGTTGCATGATTGATGATTCTAGATCAAGCAGAAAATTTTGGGTAGAAGCAAAAAAAGATAGTTGTATATTTGTTGAACAAAGTTCCCATAGTTTCTCTTGATGGAGTAACACCATACGAAGCATGGTCAAAGTGGAAACCATTTGTTGCACACCTCAAAGTATTCAGGTGCAAAGAAAGCATGCACATACCCAAGAAGAATAGAAAGAAGTTGGATATGAGTTACAAAAACTCATCTTCATTGGTTATAGTGAAGAGAATATTGGGTACATATTGATGGATCAAAAGACCAAAAAGTCTACACTAGCAGAGATGTTGAGTTTTTTGAGAAGAAGGAAGAAGAGACTCCTCCTCTAAACTCATCTGATGTAGATTTTCACCTATTGTAAAAACAAAAGCTGATGTTCCCGTAGATGATGAAAGTGATGATGGGGATGATGGTGATGATCAAATAGAACCATGACCCATGGGAGTAGTTTAGTGTATGCCCAAGTGGTATACTAACATGATACGAGATGAAAATTGTATGCTCCATTGATACATCCACCACTGGACCACGGAATCACAGTAAAGCACAAGAAGAAGTAAATTTTTTTTGATAAGTAGAGTTATTGAATTTGATGAGCCATCTATAGTCCAGGAATCCCTATAGTCAAAATATTGAAAGATGCCATGATGTCCGACTATAAGTCGGTGATGAAAAACAACACTTGAAACTTTTTGATCTTCCACCAGGGAAGAAATCCATTGGTTGCAGATGGATATTAAAAAAAAGTACAAAGTAGATGGGACCATAGAAAAGTATAAAGCAAGACTGGTGGTAAAGGGGTACGCACAAAAAGAAGGCATTAACTATGAGGAGACATTTTCTCCCACATCTAAGATCAAAATGATCAGGATGATATTTTCTCTAGCTGCACAATTTGGTTGGAAAGTCCATCAGATGGATGTGAAAAGTGCCTTTCTAATGGATATTTACATGACTCTACATGACTCAACTCAAGGTATATGTTGTACTTGGTCAAGAAACAAAGGTATGCACTCAAGAAATCTCTCAGTATGGCTTTAAATAGGCACCCCGGGAATGTTACATCAAAATTGATGAGTATCTCGTACAACATGGATTTTTCAGAAATACATATGATCCCAATCTCTACCTCAAAAATCAAGGGGAGATTGTGATTGTTGTTGTCTATGTCGATGATCTAGTCATCACTAGAAGTTTAGTGAAGATGATTGATGCAACAAAGAAATATCTTAACCGATTGTTCGACATGAAAGATCTTGGGCTCATGCACTACTATCTTGGATTAGAAGTATGGAAGAAAGAGAATCACATCTTTGTTTCTCAGTTGAATTATACCAAGAAAACACTAGAGAAATTTAGGATGATGGATTGCACACCTATTGCTACACCTATGGAGAACAAATTACGCTTATCTCGCTTCGATCCATCTCCTATGGTAAATGTAACTCTCTATCAAAAGTTGACCAAGAGTCTCATTTACCTCACATACACTAGACCAGATATCAGATTTGCAGTGAGTTATCTTTCCATGTTCATGCAGGAACCCAAAGTTTTCACTAGAAGACAACAAGATGAATCTTGAGATATCTCAAGGGTACAATGGATCTTGGTCTAGAGTACAAGAAGAATGACAACTTCTTCTTGACTGGATATTTGGATTCAGATCATGCAAGAAACATTGATGATAGGAAATTCACTTCAAGATTTGTATTTTTTTGGGATTTGGACTCGATATCATGGGGAAGCAAGAAACAACACTTTGTTTCTCTCTCTTCTACAAAAGTTGAATATCGTGTTGCAGGTGAAGCTATCTACAAAGCGATATGGCTATGTCGCATACTAGAAGGACTTGGAATACCATAGGAAAAACCTAAACATAACCAAAGATCTATCTAACTTAGTGAAAAATATGACATGGAGTGTAAAAAAAACATCAACCACCAATGAAAAGAGAATACCACAGAGACAAGATAATACTACACACAACACACGCACAATTTATAAAATTTTATTATGTAATATTACTTATGGAAATTTTTGTGTATACATTTCTCCTTAATATAGTGAATGTGGTTTTCTAGTTAAAGGAGAAATGAGAAGTGTACCTATTTGAGATGATTTTCTACCATATGGTGTCATTTTCATGAGGATATTGAAATCGCTCCAAAATGTTTCGGCCAAAGAGGAAAAAGGGATAAGGAATACAAATGCAAAAAAATTACGAGTCTTCAATGCAACTCATTTGCTAAAAGAGAGGATTATTATATTTCTAGAAATATTGGAGAAGGTGAATATAACAAACCCCTATTGAATCGAGGGTTATCATTCCTCAAATAAGTGTACTAAAAATAAAAATAATAGGTTATGTGCATATTAATTTATCAAAATCAAGAGGAGTGGAACCATATGGGCCCACAAATTGTAATTCCAAAAGATATTGGGTTTCACCAAACCCTAACACTCTTATTCTAATAAACCACACACTTTAGACAAATCTAGGTTTATTACTTCTCAAACGTCTTAAAATTCTTGAAATAAAAATAAATTAAAATTGATAAATTTTCCCCTCCATTTTTAATAAATTTAATCTGATTGAATTTGTAATATAATTGAAGTAGATATATTTCCCTACATTTGTAATAAATGTCATGTACTTATATTTAGTAATATAATCAAAGTAGATATATTTGATCCGGATGATATTAATTCCCAATGTTCCTTAAAATTCTCAAAACCAGATGCTTATAGAAGATCTTGTTAAGATATTTCTAACACCTTTTGAATAAAGAAAAATATAGTCTTTATGAGGAAGATACCGTCTACTAAAGTTTAGGACCGATTGGTAAAAATTTAGTGCAGGTTGCAGGTAACAACACTTGATGTGGAAAAAATGAGAATATGCCAAGGGGGAAAATTTCAGATTGACAAGTGTCATATTTTGTCTAAGAAAAAGATATTTTTATGACCTCTCGGTCTTTGACAGATAGGTGGGACCCACATAGTATGTCGCTTGGGGCCCAATAGCAAAAGTGGAGTTTATTCTTTTTCAAGAGGGGGACCCTACCATATTTCATCACATTACATTGTATGTGAATTTTCTTATCAAACTCATTGAGGTTCACAATATGGTCCAGTATGGGACTAAATCCCTATATTTCTCAAAATTCTCCAAGTAGATCATCAAGTTGGGACTAAGTTAGGGGTTGAGATAATTTAGACCCTCATTATGTTGTCAAGTCATAATGTCAGCTCGTCAAGTGATTGAGTTACATGTTGAGTTCAAGGACAGGAGATCATGCACAGAAATTGAGTCGAGCTCAAGATCATGTAAACCATTACACCTAATTCTATAGAGATCAACCACTAAGTCGAGATACGTGCCTAGTTAGGAGGGATCAAAGTTCATTGTAACCACTCGTGGCCAAGCCACATATCAAGGATCAGGTAACACAGTGTGCAACTCCCCGAGTTTTTAGAAATTTAGAGCCCGAGTCTTAAGGGATATCTACCTCATAGGAGATCGATATCTAATGCAGCTACCACCACATTCAAAACCGACAAATCAACCAATGTCAATTGAGTCCAAGTGCTAAGCTATGTGGAGAGTCATCTCAAATACCAAGAAAAACAAGCTCATGATGTGGATATAGCCACATAAACCACAAAATTCTTAAGGCTTATTAAATCCTATTATCATCCTTGACCCACTCATTATGGACTAATTATCCCCACAAAGATGATGAAAAGTGATGCATAAGGAGGTGGGATTTGAACTTAATACTTGTTTCCAAAAATATATGTGACTCACCGTTATACCATATGTGGTATAAACAATACAAATGGCCGTATATTTTATTTGTAATAGGCCTTTTGCAAGACAGTGTATTTTCCTAGGTCCTCTCATAGAGAATTAGACCAAACAAGGATATTTTTTCCTTTCATGTAACATTTTTATGCAAAATTGCTGATGAAGACATAACAAAGATATATTTTCCGTTTTTGGAAAAAAATTTGCCTCATTTTGGAGAGAGAATATGCTTCATTTTGAGAGAGAATATACAGTGGATACCATTTTTGTGTAGGAAGACAACACTATAAATTCAAGAGATAAGTTTTGGTTTTGGAGACTTCCTAGAGTTGGTATGAGATGCTTGCAAGTCTTATTTTCTCATAATTGATATTTGATGTAAGATTTGTGTTTATTTTGGATCATTAATAAGGCCAATTCGTCATTTTTGTGAACTAAGAGACATAGTCCCTCACGGAGAAACTCCATTATCAACTTTAGAGTTTTGTGTATATAATTTTCCTTCCTTTTTTATTTTTTAATTAGTTCTAATATGATTTTTAATTATATAAGCCAATTCACGTAATTTTCATGTTTTTACGAGAATTGAGAATTGAAGGAATGGATGTGGAATTGGGTGTATGGATTTAAGTTGATTACTCTTTAATTTCATATTTTTATAAGTGCCAAATTTAACCTAGTACGTTAATTTGAGAAAAATGAATAACTATCCACAAACACAAGAAAAATGAGTCGATTAAAATTCACCATGTTTGGATAAAGTTTAGTATCGAGCATGATTCATGAAGCATTACTCGACATTTTTCCATTTGATATTATTGCTTTTATTCATTGTATATTTGGATACATATTGAAACAAGTTAACCATGAGCAAGGCTCTAAAACTTGAGGAGATAAAATCCATTAATAACCATATTTCGGAAGAGAATTATGAATTGAGAAGAAGATGGAATTCCTTAGAGGATGAAAATATCAAGCTCTAATAGAGATTGACAAGATAGAGAGAAATCCTCTTGGGTTTCATTAAAACATTGCAATTTTAATTGCAATACACAAATATAAGGTCTTAACAAGATATCAAACTAGTGATGAAGGGAAGGAGACATCTGAGTCTATCAAACAAACACAAATATTTACCATACATGTACAAACCACAAAGGTATGCACTTTGTAATTGAATCACCATGTTTACTTTCCTCTCATCATGAATCAAATGTTGATTTTGGTAAATTTGAGAATCATACTAAAGGTATTGGATCCAAATTACTAAATAGGACGGGTTTTGATAGAAAGTGTATACAAGATATTACTAATCCCATATAGGTAGAGGAAATACCTCACTATGTAGGTTTTGGATATGGAAGTGGTAAGAGATAAATTGGGAAGAAACCCAAAATAGATGAAGCTATGCATTCTTCAATAGGAGAGCCTATACTACTACAACTCCAAAATAAGATTATTCAAGGTAAAAATAATATTTGTTTTGATAATCCTACTAATGAGGATGATATTGATTTAAATAGTGGGCATGCCTCACAAAGTGATTGTGTGAGTGAATGAAATTTAGAGAAGGAACAACCTTCTAAACAAGATAAACATTCAAAAGAGGAAATGAAATAGTTTCACCTCATCAATCTTCCTAGAACAAGTAAAAATATTCTAATGTGCACTTCAAATATGTGAAGGATGGTTAGGTAACACAAAATTTGTGGTATTCATTTCCATGTACTTTTTTTGGATTAAGTAACCATTGTGTGGCCATGTGTTGGAAGAGGAAATCCTTAGAAAGAAGGATTAACAAAGACTACTCTCCTAAATAAGATACCACGAATAACAATTTTTTTGTACTCATTGTTAGATGAATTGACACTAGATTGATAAATGTTGGAAACTTAATCCACAACTTCATAGGAATAAAGTGGAACAAAAATAAACAAGCCAATTACCATGCAAAAAACTATACTATCTAATGAAACCCACATAGGATCATCCGTGAAAATGGGGTGGTAAGACATTTGCTTGGCTTTATGGATAACAAATTTACATAGCTGAAGTTTTATTTGGAATGTTTGAATTTATAACTCCTATTTAAGTTAGAGGTTGTTTAGTATGAAGGAAACTTACTCATTGTTGGAGTTAAATGTGGAGGTAGAAATTAGAGGAGATATTTAGTTGGGAAGAGACAGTATGAGAAATTAGTTACAAGTTATGTCATTTTATTTGCCTTCTCATATACATGTTTAAATTAGCATGTTTTCTTACCTTGCTTATAACAATGACAAGATGGGTAAAGAGATTCTCTAGATTAGTGTTAAGGTATATAAGTATTGTTGTTTTCTGAATGTACGTTGGCATTATTTCCTTCCATTTGAAAATGTATTTGTAATACATGTGCAATGATTTAAATGCACATTTGTAAGACCCTATATCGGGAAATGTTTGTAATGGAAGAGTATTTTAAAATCCATGTCTATTTGTAATTTATAATAAGACCCCATTGAAGGGAAAATTGTACAAGTAGACTTTAATGTCAAGATATTGAGAAAATGAAGTATGAAACTAAGGAGAAGGTGCAAAGAATATTTGTGCACGGTAGCAGAAGGCATATTTGAAGGCATGAAAGGATAGGGAAGGAAATGCGTGAAAAGACATATTGATTCGGGACTTAGCCATTTTCATGGTTACGGCTATTTTTGGAGATAGCGTACGGAGCACACAATGGGATGGAGACTTATGTGACACGTAAATACTATTTTGGGAAGAGCGTCTACTAAGCACCATGCATGAGTTTGAATTAATAATAGAATTACTACTTTCAATTAACTGTAAGAGATCTATTATTAGCGCACTTGCATGTGTGCATGTTATTGTAAAGGCACATGACTATTTTCAGCATGTGACCTATTTTTGTAAGTGCGTAAGTGGTGAAGGGCAAGTCCCCACCTTATAAATATGTAGTAATTTGTGTAGATTAAGGATGTGTTGTGTATGAGCTATTGTGGAGTTATGCTACCAGATCTGATGCATGCATAAACTTATGATACTACTTATTGTAAGAAGCTTCTATGTTTATTGTGTTTTAATATAATGGTGTTAAAAATTAAAAATGTAACTAGTTTTTACATGGTTGACTTCATTATGTCTGTCGCTTAATTCATTATTATTTTAGATCTAGATCTGGAATATGCTATGTGGAATATTTATGTTGTTTGTGGATATGAATACATTACATCTTCATCATGTTCACATCTTGTACAAGCAACTCTAAGGAGGGGTTTGGTACCTTTGCATGCTTTGCGCTTCGAGTGAGTGCTCACTCGTTTGGGTGATGTTTCGATGTGCCTCGGGTTGTTCGTTGTAAATTTTAGGTTTTATCATTGGTTCTATCATGCTGAGACCTCTTTTCAGTTGTTTTCAGGATGGTTTGCGATGAATACGTATTGGTTGACCCTAGAAAGTGTTGAGGAGTGGATAAAAGATATAGAAGAAGAGTACACATGGAGATTCAACATTGGATCTGAGTTTTACGCATGCGTGTGGGTGGAAAATAATTTGTATGACTATTTGTATGAGAGATTCTTTGTTATTTTCTCGGTAGAACTATACAAGTGGTTGGTTGCTTATGTGTCTAAACAAAATTGGAGGTATTGCACACTTGTCTGCAGACACGGGGAGAATTTCAGCTTTATGTGATTTTGATCTGATTTGGAAACATGGTGTAAATACTTGGTTCCGTGGTGTTTTGAATAGCTATATCCTAGAATACTCAATTTCCACTTATTCTTTCCTAGAGGTAGTTGAGTTCCAATTTTTATGGTATCCTAGGGGAACTTACTTACAAGGCATTCCACTAGCGATTAAGATCTTGATGGTAACCCTAAATTTAGAGGAAAAGCTGATGGCTAGCTAAACCCCACCACGCGCAGGGGATAGGAGTAGGTTTGGTGAAATATGGTGGACCTAGTGGCAGAGAGGAAGAGAGAAGAAATGCAGCTTAAGTACAATGAGGCATGTGAGAGGGAGATAGAGAAGCAACGTGACATTGCAGAGTGGATGGCGTTAAGGAGAGAGATGGCTCACAAAGGATTTGGAGCTCATGTAGAAGGCATGGAGCCAGAGCATCATGAACTCCCCCATTTGGGCAAGCATGAAAGGGAACCATCCTTGACCTTATAGAGGAGCACGCCAAGAGAGACAACCTGGGGTGGAAGTGCACATATAAATCTACTCAGCAACCTAACCCTTGCACTTAGTTTTCCAAAGACCTAGTACATCCAATATTCAGCAAGTTAATTTGGGCAAGATGGAAGCAAACGTAAGTCACATAACAAGTACATCAATGGCAGTCAAATGTCTTCATTGTTGTTTGGAGGTACCTTTTTAGGTGCATCATCTACATAGAATTCAAGCACATAGAATTTGGGGCTCACTTTTGGGAGTAGTACCACCACACAGACTATAGGAGTTCAATACAGACTACTATTGGGACACAGGAAGTACATCTTCTGGTCCACTTTTGGCTATGGTGGAGGATCAGGGGGTGTAGGTGGCTCTATTTCTGGTGGATCTAGTGGTTCTGGAGGTAGAGGCAACACAAGAGGTTTTGGATTAGGTGGGCAGGGTCCGCACCAACCCCAGAATATTTACATGGAGATGTCTCTTCATCTCCTAGAGTATAGGGGCATAGAGGATGTTGTTGAACATGTACACATGTGTGAGATATTGTGGCATGTAAAAGGGATCACAACTTCTGAGCACAAAGCAAGTCAATTTTCCACTACGTTACAAGGACACACACACATCCGTATAGGAAGTTTGATCCTGATCAGACTTGCGTAGACTATGCATCATTAAAAGATGTTTTCCTTAAGGAGTTTCACATCCATGAGTACAAGCAAAAGAGCATAAGTTTTCTCAAGGATATTAAGAAAGGAACTACCGAGAGGGTTAGGGAGTATGATGTCTACTTCAAGACTCTTTTGTCTAAGCTTTCTTATGATATTCATGCAAGTCGATGCACAATGGTTCCTTGAGGCCCGATCACACCTTTTAGAAGGGTATTATCACATCGAGACATACACTCATCCGTGTGAAGCACTTAAAGAATATTTGCACATTGAGGCGGTTGGGAGTATAGACACTTTGGGTAAGCTCATTCTTGGAATCAAAGATTATAGCTATGGAAAAGTAGTTGGAGAAATTATCAGCAAATTCAGCCCATGAGATGTGCACTGGGATTTGGTGTACAGATTGTGAAGTAGAAGGGCACACCAAGGATAGTTGTCCCCATAGATCAATGCATTCATTATTACTAGACTATAAGATATGTCATTTGAACCATGATGTCATTCGCTACCCACCATTAAAATGCTCGGTAAGGAAGAATATATCTTGCGATTGTAAAAATTTGGTCCACGACTCATGATACTGAAGACTGCATGTTCATTGGTCAAATCCATGATGCTATAGATATTGGTGGCGATGACAGGAGTATCGATATAACTCTAAGGGTAAAAGTGAGCATCGAGAACATAATCACAATAAAGCACATTATGATCAAAGCAGGGGTGTTGTGAAGGAGGACATGACAGAGGTTGAGGATACCGAGGAGGATTCGTAGGTCAAGTTCGTGGTGGTGGATGAGGTGAGTTTCCTCATGGAACATGTTTTACATGCAGATCACCCGACTACAAGTGTGAATGTCCTCAAAATATTATATGTCCTTTCGTGGGAACAATCATAGCTATGCGGAATGCCCGATTTATATGAGCATCTTAGCAAGCAACATAAATAGGAGAAAAAGGTGCGAGAGATGGTTACGATAAATTACATTGTGGAAAATCAGTGGATGCCAAAGTTGGCACCGAATCAGGGTATTTCCTATGAAGATCACTATACGTTTTGAAGGTCCGCATGCTAAAGAGCCATTACCACAGAAGCCTACCATCATTAAGGAGGAAATTTTGCATACAAGATACCTAGATCCTATGCACCAGAAGGAGGTTTATCAAGAGACCATGGAGGTACTCAGAGACCTTCAAGGGGAAATATAGGGTTTAAAAGAGAAATCATAGAAGATGTAACTAAAGAAGGCAGCAGAGATGGTCTAGTCAGATATTGATGACTTGAAGGAGGTATGCAGAATGTTGTGCCAAGAGAATATTATTCCATTACTAGGGAGTTGGATAAAGGGAAACACTCCAATACTGAGAATGGGCGTCAAATCATGTATGCAAATCTCCCCCATCCTATAGCTTAGATTACGATAAGGAGATCACTCTGAATGTTGTTGTCGATGGATGGCTCTTGAGGAATATATTGATTGACATAGGTGTAGAAGTAAATTTGCTTACTTTAGATGCATGAGTATAGATGGGGAGACCTACATTACGGCCATCTTCCAATGTATTATTTATGGCTAGTCGAAATAAGGCCACTCTATCGAGTTTTATAAGATGCATCCATTACTATACAAGGGGGCCAAGTTCACTCAGGGAATTTTGAGGTTTTAGCACTTTCATGAGAAGCGATGACGCTTTCCCATGTCCTTGGACACCCTTGGTGTTACACAAATAATGTTGATCTTCGGTTCAACAAGGGATATATCAGTTTTGAGAACAAGGAGGAAAGATTTATTATCCCTTTAACAGATGGAAAATTTACGCCCTATGTTGATCCTTTGAGTGAGGAAGATCTGAATAGGATTTATGTACGCACCATTCGGGACCCATAAGTACTCGAACCATCTAAAGAAGGAATCCTTCAGTGGGAAGATGCACATTCTATTAGCGATACTACAAGTGTTTCTTGTGATAATTGGGATCATGGTACTTATGAGATGGTTGGGTGCAAAGTAAGGAGCACATTTGCATGGAAAATCAAACCTCGTTGCGTCAGGAGGATAGGTAACAACTCTGTACCTCGGTACACTAGGGAAGGAGACCCTATGGTATTCCTGCGTGCCATGGAGGAATAGTGGATAGACCAATTAGAAATAAGAAGTATGTTAGCATATACCCTACGTAGGATAGAAACACGATGGTGGGTGGTTCATAGGGATAATCTTATAGAATGGAATGAAGTCAAGATTGCTCTTACAACTTGGTTTTCCAAGAGCAATGCACCTACTCAAATCTGCACATATCATGGTAATCAACTTGTTCAGCACCACGTTCAGTAGTGTGAGAGGCTCTGGATAGAGGGGCAGGAAGCTTTATCTCCTTTGTTATGGGTGCACAAACTTTATTCCACTTTACAATGCTACACACGTGCCTGGTATGTATATGCAGAGCTACATAGAGAATTGGAAATTGGTAGGATTTGATTGTAGGTATGCTCCATAATTTTGACTACTTATCTATTAAACCTCTAGTAGAAGAGGCATTAAGGGTTATAAAGTGGTTAACTATGGGAGATAGTGCAAAGGCAGAAGAAATCATTCATGATTTATTTGATGAGAACGACTCATGAGCACATTTTGATGAAGGAGCAGAGATAGATGGCATGCTACTTAAGTGCGCTTTCTTTGAGAAAGAAAAAGGGAAAATGGTCTACATAGTGGATGATGAAGAAGTATAATATCTAGATATGGATCATTCAACAAGTACGAAAGGTCTTGGATAGTGCAGATAATAATGCGTGCACCTATCATGAACCTATGAGGACCAAGAAAGTGAATATTGGTACGGATGTTGAACCTAAAGAGGAAATAATTAGAGATTATTGGTTTGAATCTGAAGTAGAAAAAATAGTGGAGTTGCTCCATGATTTTCAAGACTTATTTCCTAGGGGCTACCATGAATTGAAAGGAGTGCATGAATCATTAGGAGAAATGAAGATAAAGCTTAAGGAAGGTGCATGCCCGGTCAGGAAGAGACCCTATAGGATGAACCCTAACTTGTGCATAAAGGTCAAAGAAGAAATTGACAAAATGTTGAAGTTTGGAATCATCAAGCCCCTGAAGAATCGGAGTGGGTTAGCCCCATGGTTATCAGTATAAAGAAAGATGGTCGGATTAGGATTTGTGTGGATTACAAAGAACTAATGTTGCATGTGTGATTGATCCCTTTCCTACACCTTTCACAAAGGAGATATTAGAAGGTGTTTTAGGGCATAAAATCTATTCTTTTATAGATGGAATATCTGGTATCATTATGTTTGAATTACACATGAGGATCTAGAGAAAACCACTTTCACCACTGAGTGGGGAAGTTTTCCCTATATTGTAATGCCCTTTGGTTTGAAAAATGTGCCTGCTATATTTTCACGCATAGTTTTTCAAGCATTTGAGAATTTTATTCACATTTTCTTACAAGTTTACTTGGATGATTGGACAATGTATGGACTTGTTAAGGATCATTGTGAAAATTTTCAATTAATGTTTGAAAGATGTAGATAGTTAAGAATATCTTTAAACATCAAGAAGTGAGTGTTTGATACATCTTTTGGCACTCTGTTAGGGCACATCATCTGCAAGGAAGGTTTGTTAGTAGATCCAAATAAGGTCACAGTTATTGTCGATGCAGAAGAGCCTACCAGTTAGAGTGAGGTACATGGATTCTTGGGTCACAATGGGTACTATAGAAAATTTATCAAAGGATATGTTAAGGTTTTCGCACCCTTGGAAGAGTTACTAAAAGGAAAAGGAAAATTCTATTGGGGAGAACCACAATAGCACACATTTGAGGCACTAAAGGAGAGACTTACTGCAACGCATATTCTACGCTTTCCCTCATGGGATCAACTATTTCATGTATATGTGGATGCCTCGCATGACCATTGATGTGGTGTTAGCTCAGCCTAGAGAAGGTATTATAGATCATCCTCTTTGTTTTGCTAGTAGAAAGTTGACTCATGTAGAGCTAAATTATACAATGATAGAGCGTGAGGCCATGTCGATGATCTACACCTTTGCATAAATTTATAAAGTACTTGATAGCAAGCAACACATTTTGTGTTCAATACGATCACATGGAATTAAAATACTTGGTAAAAATCCCATTTATAGGGGTGCATATGTCGATGGGTGCTCTTATTCCAAGAATTTGATTTCATAGTTGTGGTAAAACCAACTAAAAGTAATTTTGGCCCCACCATTTATCAAGGATTGATCGGGGAGGATGTGTAGAAACAATTTAAGATATAATGTTGGATGCACAATTGTACAGGTTATAATGTCCCTTCAAAATTGGAGGATATGCTATCTTTTTATGTATAGGTGTGGTGCCAGAAGGAATGAAATCCTTGGAGAAGAAACAACTTGCAATTCGTGTGGATCCTTTTATGTTGATTAGTGGTGACCTATACAAGTTAGGTTGAGATGAAGTATTACGCCAGTGTGTGCTAGAGCATGAGCACACAAACATCATGGAAGAGGCTCATGGTGGTATTGTAGGTGGACACTATGCAAGTGATGCCACTTTGCGCACAAGATTCTACTCGTTGGATTATGGTGGGATACCCTCTATAAGGATTGTAAAGCATATTGTAAGGCATGTGATCACTATCAACACATTGGTAAACCTAGGCAAAGAGATGAAATGCCTTTAAGACCTATTCCTAGTGCAGAGATGTTTGAGAAATGGGCTATAGACTTTTTGGGTCCTATTTCTCCAGCCACACATAGAATTGGATCACGCTAGATCATCACTTACACATATTATCTTACAAGGTGGGCAGAAGAAGCACCTACCAATGATTCTACAGTAGCTACAATAGCTAGGTTCTTATGGGAAAATGTTCTTACAAGGTATGGATGCCCGCTAAGCTTGACCAGTGATAGTGGTACACACTTTCTAATGAAACAATCAGGATCATATTGGATGAATTTATGATTGCACACCATAAAACTACACCTTATCATTCTTAGGAAAATGGGACTGTTGAGGCCTTCAAACAAATTTTGAGCCAGACATTGACAAAAATTTGTGATGTTGGAAGAAAACATTGGGATGATAAAGTTTATGCCATGATTTGGGCGTATAGAACAACATACAAGTGGTTGAACAAGGCCACACCGTTTCAATTGGTGTTTGGCGCAGAAGTAGTTCTTCTGAAGGAATTCATGTTACCATCTTTGTGTATTACATGCCTTTGGAGGTCTAGCTGATGAGAAAGCTTTAGAATAAATAATTGATAAATTGATACAGTTGGATGAGAGGTGCACCATAGCACATTGGAGCCAAAAGCAGGAAAAGGCCAGGAAGAAGGCATGGCATGACATGCACATTAGGGACAAAAAGCTTGAGATAGGATAGATGGTGTTTCTTTATGACTCTAAGTTTCTACACCATCCAGAAAGCTTAAAGTACATTGGTTGGGACCATATATTATCACTCATATACTTGAATCAGGTGCTTGTTAGTTAGAGACACTTGATGGAATATGGTTACCCAGTTACTTTAATGGGAGTAGGTGAAGCCCTACTATAAATAAGTCTTCTTGGTGTTTTTAATAAGGTAGTGTTGCCATTTAGACTAGGTTTTCATTCTGTATTTCCTTAATGTATTTCCTTTTCATCGCTATGCTTTGTCAATTTAGTTGGTGTTTTGTGTAATAAGCATGTTTGCACGTTGGAAGATAATTACCATTTGAATAAATTTTATGCACAGAGGAATGCACATACCATTGGTTTGGGATGGCTATTTACAACTGGGTACACATAAAGGAAAAATTTTCTACAAGTGTTATTCAATATTGCGAGAAGTTGTTAGAAAGGAGATTGCTTTAAAAGATGTTCGTCTATGGAGATAAATGAGGGAACAGTATAACACGAGGTAAGAAACAACCATAGAGACTACCAAGGGAAGGCGCAGTGGCGAGGTACTCAGATGCATAGAAGTGCATTGAAGAGAAGTTTGTAGCCATAAGGTAGGAAGGAGTGCTAGAAGGTTATAGTTAGGGTGCGAAGATGTACCGCATGGATATTGTGCAAATGGTCAATTAATGAGAGGATTATTGGTAGGTGGAGGAGAAATAAATTCACTAACTTTTTGAAAATCTATATAAGGATGTGATGTGGGTTCATTTTTACCTTTGTGATCACAAGTATTTGAGCGAGCTAAGTGTAAATGAGTTGAGCGAATTGTGTTAAGGTGCGGAGAGTTGTGAAACTAGACATGGAGAGTAGATTGTTGCATGAAGAGGCTTGCGTCCATATTGGTGAATGGTTTGAGTGAATTAGAAGCATTGAGGAAGAGCTAGGGAACCCGGTTTCAAGCTAGGACACATGGATTTGAGCTAGGGTTTGATTTTTCTCATTATAGACAGTGAAAAGGTGGATTTTTACGATGGCACCAAAGAAAGCACTTGTCACGAGGCACCAAAGGAAAGAAGAAAGTAGAAGCAAAAGTTGAAATTGCTCCTAGAGTAATTTCTTAGAGATGTAGTATCTAGAGGGTGTGATAATTGGAAAAGAATGGGATTCCCACATCCGCAAGTGCAAGATAAGTGACTACAACCACCGCACATTTGACAACAAGAAATAATTAGACGCATTGTTGAGTACAAAGACCAACAAGCACACAGTGGAGGATATGCCAGTGTATGATGACACTGGAGATAAATTGTTGAATGTAGGAGTCTATCAGTTGTATGAGCTCCCGTATTTTAGAAAGTATGAACCTTTATACTAGTGGCTAATGAGAAGATTCCATGAGGACTTCTTCTATTTTTCTAGACAAAGGGTTAGAATCACGAGATGCCATAATTTTAACACCGATAGGATTAAAGGGAATAGGGGTAGACACTGGATAGTGACCTGAGCGAAAATAAGCAATCATGGAGACACGAAAGGAGTTAGGATATACAAAGGGTTTGCGCAGAATGGAAATTGATAAATTGAAGAAGTAACCAGTGGTACAGGAAACTACACATTTGGTGACCAAGTTAAATGATCAAGAGAGATGGTCGCAAGTAAATACCATGTGGCTCCATATCATGAGAAAAATTTCTCAGGGAGTAGTCTATAACATAATAGGATACATTGTAGAAACCATTATTGAGGATGCATGCACAGGTGATAAGATTAGTTTTTGCACTATTTTACTTTCTCTAGTATTTATAGAAATTAGAGTTCCCGATGGGCCAAAGAACAAGATTTGGGAATATCCCATGGAAAACAAGTCCCTTACGAAAAGGTTTGACAAGTATTTATGTGAAGGGTCAATGAGTGGGTCATTTAAACAGAGGGAAGAGATGTGGTATGATTGAATCCATTCATCATTTGAAGAGGAGTGGTGCATCCCAAGGAGCTACCTTCGGTAGTTGGAAAGGTAGTACAGTTTGTGGTATACCAACACTTCTACATCATGTGGTTTCCTATGAGGGATGGGAAATGGATCCCATGGTTCAAATTTTCGTATGCCTTCACAGTGCACTACTTCTTCCAGAATCAATCCACCACTTTACTAATGCACGCCACTTGATTTTTATTACGAGACGAGGTAGACTATGACTACCACACTCAAAGAAGACATATGTATATCCAGTCGCCGACTACCTATGTTGAGAGGCTCATTTCAGACGTTATAAGCATGAAGCCTATAAGCTTGGCAATTGGGTACATTGGATCGCATGCTCGTATACCTTTAGCTTAAGCCCAAGTTGGAGAATAACAAGTATGTAGAGAATGAGTTCACCCTCCTAGGGCTACCTAAGGGAAAGCATATAGTGGAGAATGTGTCATTCCCAAATCCCACGAGAATATAGAGGTATATGATGAGGATGAAGATGAAGATAGTGGTGGATTAGATCATAGAGGCTAGAGGTAGCCCATAGATAGATTGAGACCGGCGCGCGGTACTCCACCTAAGGCGTAAAGAAGAAGATGAGGGTTTGGACATGGACACGACCCATGAAGAGTGTCAGTTTAAGAAGGTGTTTAGAAGAACAAGAACCCAAGGCACAGGAACTCCACATCCCATATGAAGATCACCATGACTCCTTCTCCCTAAAAAGAGGTGATTGAGAAGAGAAGGAGAAAGCTAAAGCTGAATGAGGAGGCGTAGGAGTTTATAGAAAGCGCGTATGGCACCCTCAGAGTATAACTAGAAGATGCGGAGGAACCAAAATATGAATATATGAAGGATGAAGAAAAGGGAGTAAAGGCGGTAGAAGAAATAGAACATGATATTACTTAGAAAATAAAAATCGACTCCAAATATTGGTGCTCAAATTCCTAAGGGGCCAAGAATAAAGAGAGAAAGTGGGGAGTATGTTGTACCAAGTATGGGCTATGTTGAGGACACAATTAAAATTTTCCATGCCCATTTCTAGAGTATAATGGGCCTTAAGGGGTTGTATGGATGGGATTTGATGGACCCAGACATGGCTACTACACGCGCGAGGAAAAAATTGTCTTGGTGTATGCAAAATCACATGGACTAGCCTAATTTTGATGTATGTGAGGATTCATGTGTGTCCCGAAGAATGAAGAAGGCACCGTAGAGCAGGCACATGACTATAAATCCCACTTTCATGTCTGATGAGAAGGTAAGAAATGCCTTAGTTAAGGTATCTACAAAAGTGGTGTGAAGGAACATAGATAAATCAACACTATTAGAGTGCTACGAGAAGATAACAAGGCCAAAGCTACAGAAATAGCGCATCTATAAGGAGAAAAGGACTTGGAGTAGAAAAATAACAAGGCCTTCATCAGTATGGCGGAAGAAATTGGTGACCATGTCCTGAAAGCAAGACCGCACTTAGAATCTAAGGTACCTGAAAGGTTTCCTTCAGCTATGCATTATGTGCGTACCTTAGTAGATTTGGTGCTTGAGGATGGACCAATTTGCATGCCAGTGCCAAAGGACCCTGAATAGGAAGTGGAGAGAGCAAGGGCCTCAGTGGTTAGAAAGATTTCATCTTACGAGGCATTACTCTAGACTTTGTAGGAAGAGCTAAAGAAAGCAAACCAGGCATTGAACATTTGTGCAGCTCCAAAATCAGTAATCAGAATAAGAACTATATTGGAAGATAATGAAGTTTTGAAATTAATGAAGGATGAGACTTTAGGGTGTAGAGAGATTGGTGTTAGTGAAGCAAAAGCATGAAGCCTTTGCGTAGCACAAAACCCTCATAAGGAGAGGTTGGATACATTAGGAAGCTTATAACACAAAAGATGGATCTTATAAAGGGAAGAATGTCAAGCAATGGCCAACATTGTCATAGTATTGTAGAATGAAAAGGGAGATATAACCCGGATGAGTTTGATTCCATTGTTGCAAATGTTCCAGAAGACTAGAAATGTGCCGATGATTGGAAAACTTTGAAGCTGAAATTAAGGAAGAATATCTAGATTTGATTCTCTCGTGGAAGAGAGAGGTGCTGGAGAGTAAAATCTATTCTTTTTACAACAATTCATTCTTTATATTCTTCCATTCTTATTCTTTAAGCATCAGGAGGCAACCATTGTTGGGCAGCAATGTAGTTTAGTGTGGGGTAATGTTGAGCAAACGAAGTATGACACTAAGGAGAAGGTGCAAAGAATATTCACACATGGTAGCAAGGAATATTTGAAGGCATGAAAGGATAGGGAAGGAAATGCGTGTGAAAGACAGATTGATTTGAGACTTAGCCATTTTCATGGTTACGGATATTTTTGAGATAGCGTACGGAGCACAAAATGGGATGGAGACTTATGCGACACGTAAATTCTATTTTGGGAAGAGCGTCTACTAAGTGCCATGCATGAGTTTGAATTAATAATAGAATTACTACTTCCAGTTAATTGTAAGAGATCTATTATTAGTGCACTTGCATGTGTGCATGTTATTGTAAAGGCGCATGACTATTTTTAACATGCGACCTATTTTTGTAAGTGCATAAGCGGTGAAGGGAAAGTCCCCACCCTTATAAATATGTAGTAATTTGTGTAGATTAAGGATGTGTTGTGTATGAGCTATTGTGGAGTTATACTATCATATCTAATGTGCACATAAACTTATGATACTACTTATTGTAAGAAGCTTATTTGTTTATTTTGTTTTAATATAATGGAGTGTGTTGGGTGAATAATGGTGTTAAACATGACTATAACTAGTTCTTACATGGTTGACTTCATTATGTCTATCGCTTAATTCATTATTATTTTAGATCTAGATCTGGAATATGCTCTGTGGAATATTTATGTTGTTTGTGGATATGAATACATTACATATTCATCATGTTCACATCATGTACAAACAACTCTAAGTAGGGGCCTGATACCTTTGCACGCTTCAGGTGAGTGTTCAGCTCAAGCTAGGTGATGTTCCAACGCACCTAGGTTATTCATGGTAAATTTTATGTTGCATCACAAGATAAGGATGTCAACATAAATTCATGAAGCAACTGCTTTTATTACCATGTATTGTTTTGCATTTTTGATAACAATGAATAACAAGGAGAATATAAACATCCTTTTAGCATCAATCAGGTCAATGGCTAAGAGAAACTTCTAAGAAGAGATTGATATGGCGTGATTGAATATGGTCACATACAACGAGAGATAGGAGGGATTTTGTGAAAAAAAAAAGTCACCTAGTTTAGGTTCCGGTTTGGGATAGTTTGATTCCAAAAACGAGATAGTGGAAAGTTTTGGTACAAAAAAAAATTTAAGTAAGGAAGTGTGGTCTAGAGGATATTCATGGTTCTAATTTTCCTTAAACTTCCCAAAAATTATGCTTATAAAATATTTTGTTGAGATATTTTAAACACCTTTTGACGAGGAAAAATAAATTATGTATGGGGAAGATATTGTCTCATCAAGTTTAGGAACAATTGGAAAAAATTAGCGCATATTGCGCATGACATTGATGTTGGACTAGTAAGCAATGCAAGTCAATATTGATTTATATGGTGAGTCGAGCCGAGTCCCAAGGGAAATACACCTCGTAGATGCCCGTGATCCAATACAAACTATTGACATAGTCAACTATTGACGGATCAACCAATGTCAATCGAGTCCAAGTGTTGATCTATGTGGAGATTTGTCTCAACTACTAAGAAAAACAAGCTCAATATGGTCGTATCCATGCAAACCACAAATCACTTGAGGCTTAATAGATCATATTATCATCCTTGGCCTGCTCAATGTGGGATACTTATCCCCATAAAGACTATAAAAAGAGATAGAGAAGGATGTGGGATTTGAACTTGGCATCTTTTTCCAAAAATATATATGACCCACCATTATACCATTTGTGGTAGAAGTGATATAAAAGGTTGTATATTTTATTTTTAATAGACCTTTTGCAGGATAATGTATAGTCCTAGGTCCTCTCATGGAGAATTAGCCCAAAAATGAGAAATTTTCTTGCTATGTAACATTTTAATGTAGGATTTCTTATAGAGACATAACGAGATATATTTTCCTTTTAGAATTATTGCCTTATTTTGAGAAAAATATGCTTCATTTTAGAGAGAAAATGTAAGTGGAGACCGTTTTTGGGTGAGAAGACATTGTTGTAAAGTTGAGAGTTGGTTGTGGAGACTTCCTGTGAGTTCATCCGAGATGTTTGTAGGTCATATTTTCTAGTGATTGGAGGTTTGATGTCATATTTATGTTTATTTTGCATCATTAATAGGATCGGTTTGTCATTTTTTGAACTTGGAGACATAGTCCCTCACATAATAATTTTGTTATCAACTTTAGGAATTTTTTTCAATAATTTTCCGTCATTTATTGTTAATTTAATCATTCTAATTTTATTTTCAAGCATATAATCCAATTCATGTAAATTTCAAGTTTTATGGGAAATTAAGAATTCAAGGAAATAATGCGAAATTAGTGTATGGGTTTTTTTATGATTACACTTCAATTTTAGAGTTTATAAGTGCCAATTTAATATAGTACGTTAATTTGAGAAATTTTAATAAGCATCCACAAAGACAAGAAAATTGAGTTATATAAATTCACCATTTTCATATCAATATTTCCCCACATTTGTAATAAATGTAGTGTACTTTTTTAGTAATAAAATAAAATTATATATATTACCTATGTATTTGTAATAAATGCAATGTACTCATTTTTAGTAATAAAAGGAACTAGATATATTGACACTACATTTTAAATAAACATAGTACATACTTATATTGATTTATTTTAATATTGTAGTTGATTTTCTATTTGAATTGTCATAAATTGAAAAATCCTTGAGAAAGTCCAAAATTGACCTTTCCATAGATGGTTTCTTTAGTGTTTTGCATCGTTTCTCTTGATTTTCTTAAAAAATATATTGAAATGTTTTCCCCATATTTAAATATAAAAAAATACAATTTGATCTTCCAAAAGAGGTGAGTGATAAATCACACCACACATGTCATGTCGGCTCAACCAATAGATCTAATATCTTAGCAACTTAAATAAGCATTTCAATAAAAGGAGAGATAAAACCAAGTACAAATAAAATTAAGTCACAAGGGCCACAACCTTAAAAGATAGAGGTACAGGGGATGATCATGCTTGTCCCCCACCGGCCCCATCCACTACTAGGTGGGTTAGTAGCATCTAGTGGGATTTTCCCATAATATTTATCTTTATCTTTATATTTATATTATTTATATTTATTGACATGTTGGAGGGGAGGAGAAATGACACGAGTCAACTAAGGGGTTTTCCTTTATGAAGGAATCACCCAACTAAAATATTTTCCCCATGGATGCCACCACCACTTCTTCTACTATGAGATACATGAGGTGGAAAAGGATACTATTGTTTTGGGGAGACATGTTGATGCTTATTGTGAGAATGAGATCTTCCATGTTTGTCTTTGCCACAACCCCAAAGAGGGGGAAGAAATAAACTAATAACACAAGGTTAATTTAGCTAATAGTAAGGAATTTGTTGGAGATGTTCCACCTATAGGAATAATTTCTCTTCTTACTGACTAAATATAATGAGTTACATTGGATAGCACATTAATTCTATTAGCCACAACTTCAATATAATTATGGTTGAAATTAAATTCGTTTTTATCTTTTCATAGTTGGTAAAGAATTTATAATGAAAAATGTGTCATATTCTCACGTATTTTATAGCAAGCACAATTGATTCCACAAAAACAACATTTTCTATGTAAACATTGTATGGAGAAAATGTTAAAACAAGGTATGAATTCAATGCTAAGAGGATTGGGTATTATTGCTAAACTAAAAGTATGTTTAATAGATTCTAGGTGATTACAATGAGAATGCATGGGATATCTCATACTAATGTTAACCAGGCAAAATCCAATTGGGATCCCTTTATTAATGATGAGCAGAAGGAAATTACCTTGTTTGGGTTCAATAATGACTAGCCAAATCATGTTACATCTCATCTTCCAAAGTTGTTCGAAGAGAAAATTTTCCAAAGAATATGGAGAGAATCAACTTGTAAAATATTAAGGGAGAGGATTCAATACCCTAACTAAGGTTTGTACTAGTTGAAAGTTGTTTCAACAAGAAAATTCTAGTATTTCCACCATATGTTGGGTTTTTGCACTCTAATTTTGTGAAGGTGGTAGTCAAGTATGGAATTTTTATTTGAATAATCGACTCATGATCATTTGATTTCAATTGATATTTTTCATTAAGTGTAGGCCACAACAACCATTCGTTGAACTTCCATAGAAATGTTTTGAAATGATTGTTATGTATTTGAAATAACCTAATGCTTTTGATCCAAGGAACCAAGTAAATGACACATTGTAGCATGAGAGAACACAATACCACTAAAGGTAGTGGGAACTAATCAAAATTTCATTTCAAAACCATATTTATACCATGTTAAGTGCATTTTGAGAAACTCCCAAGATTTTTAGATACTTTTGGCCATAAATATGCCAATAATTTTGGCAAGAACACGAGTAATAAGAAGAGTTTTCACGATTAGTCCTTTCCACATTCCTTTGCTCATAGGGCACTAAGTGATATGAAATTCTTGAGGATAATTTTATAAGATTCATATCCTTCCATTTTTCAAATAACCCATTTAGAACATAGAGCATACCCTCAAGATTGAATATCAAACAAAATGAGGTTATCAAACTATCGGATTTATAATATATTTCCCAAACAACTCTGTTAAATACTTTTCCACTTTCAAATTGGCCCAAAGAAAATATCTAAGAATTTTCTCTATCTTAAAATATGAAACATTGGAAGGGACCCAACAAGATGAATAATACACATGTATCGAGTGTTAATGGAATTTTCCACCAAGGGAGAGAGGTTTAGAAACATAAAAACCCACTTTCCCCTCTTATTGGATCACATAACTCTGAAGATTAGAAGGCCCGACTTAAAAAAACAAATTGAATACCCATAATTTTGAATTTCTTGCAAGGATTAATCAAATTCAATTTATACTTGTTGATCTAAGTAGGCATGGGGGTATATGCATGCTTATTACACTAGGTTTTTTTCCAATGGGTTATGGGTATATGCATGTTACAAGTGAGGTAAAAACCTTGTAGGTAGTTCATGGAATTTTTAAGGAGAACTATTCTTCAATTGAGGTGAGGAAATAATAATCTACAAAGTTTCCATTAACATATTAGCTCAAGCCTTGGGTTCAAGAAATCCTTTTGCTTAACCCAACGAAATAAAATTGGTAAGGAAATAATTATGCCCTTTAATATGTAAGACATAAAGTGAAGGGGTGAGAGGAAACCCGATTCACAAGGATAAAAGTGTCAAAATTTTCCTTCTTTTCATATTCATGAGATCAATCTAGCTTGTTAAAATGTCATGAAGTCATAAGAAGGAGTCTAGGTGCTAGGTTGAGTCAAGTTGTTCAAATTTTCAAATTAACAAGTTTTCCCTCCATTTTCAATTTCAAATTTATAAGTATGTAAAAGTGTATTTTGGCTTGTTAAGTGATTAAAAATGAGGATTGGTGGGTTGAAGTTTGACTAGACTTGTTGTAATATGACCTAGATTTGAGTGTGAGTTAATAAGTGTTGAAAATGATGTAAATAGTCCCATTTTGATATGTATGGGCTTCTTGAGTTAGTTAGGGTTTATGGAATGACAAAGAGATGAAAATAAAAATTGACTAGAGAGAAAATTTTCATCATTCCTTTGAGGATTTGGAGGATTCAGGGGAATAACGAGAAGGAAAAAGAAGGAATTTTATGAAAAATATAGTTTTAAGTAATGAAACTTTGTTTTGTATAAATATATATTTCTTCTTCATTAAATTTTCTAATTTTTTCATTTCTCTTGTCTAAAGAACTAATGATTATCTCTTGGTGAGAAAATCCAGAGTTATTTTGAAGCCTTTCAGGAGGATTGATAAAGATTTGAGTTATAAAATTTTTGATTTATAGCATGGAAGCTAATGCATAATTTTTCCCATGATTGTATGATTATAATTTGCAAGGGTTTTGGATGTATTAGTTTGAGATATTTTGTGGCGAAGCATTATATTTTGTCAAAATCACATCGTAGAGTTTATTGTTGTGCTATTTTAGAATTGGAAGATGATTATCATGATAACTTCATTACATGCTTGGAAATATAAAGGAGACTAAACTATGCGGTGTTAATAGTGCATGATTTACTTGATTAGATAAGTGTGTAATTAGAATTCTTAAAAAGAAGAGAAATGGATCATTCTCAAGTATTTTCCACTATATTTAGATGGATATAATGTATGTTTTCTTTAGATTTAGTCCTTTGGGGTAAAATTTGTGTATTGTATGATCAAACCACTACTCCCATTGAAATGTGATAACAAGATTTTTATGACTTTTGAAGTTTTCTTGATAATGAAACCTACTTCCAAAACAGAATGAGGAATAATTTAACACAAACCTTGAGGTAAAATTATAAGCTTTGAAATGAAAGACTTGCATTTTTAAATATTTTTAACCCTCTCGAGTTTCCCGGTAGAACATAATTAGGGTTTGATGCAAATTCAAGTTTTAGGCTCTTAAACAAAGTGAATCAATCTAAAATTGGTAATTTTGGTGGAATTTCAGTTTACAAAGGATGAAATTTGAGAAAAACTTGACGATCTAGGTGCACAATCGTATGACAATCTATAAGACCTAATTCTAAGGAGATAAGTTGCTAGAAAGGGTGGTTTTGCTTGATATTTGTTCATGAAACTTTGTAGGGAGATGTAACATGATAATGGGTATTCTAAGATGCTCTTAGATTGTTTTGGAACTTCTTGAAATGAAGGTTATGCCCATAAAATAATAAAGCGGGGCTAGTTGAAGAAGAAGTTAGTGAGAAGGTTGTGGTGGTAAAAAAGTGTTTTGTCATAAGAATTGAAACTAAAATTTTACTACATACATTCATGAGAAAAAAGGGTACTAGTAAATGTTTACCTTATGTCCTAGATGTTTATAGATGTTCCCAACCATGAACTTACCAAGAGCAAAGATCTCAAGAAGTAATTGAGGACAGTTTGGTAAGGAAGTAGGTATTTGAGTTTTTCTTCTTTTGGCATTAGTTTGATCATATTAAGGGTGGATTTTGTATTGACTCGGGCTAGTGAAATAGGGACATGATAATGGTGTGACTAAAAGATTCAAAATTTCCAAATTTGAACTAATTTCTTGAGGAATCCTAATTTCTTGAGAAAACAAAGAAGTTGTTACATTACCTTGTGAGTGACCATTTTTCAGGTGGATCTAGCATTAATTAATAGTATAACATGACGGGTATATTGATTGTAAGGCAAGTTAATTCATTAAAAAAAGATTTTTCTTGTTTGAGGAAAATAGACTAAGGGTAAGCGCTCCAAAACAGGTATTAATGTGAATAAACTTGTTCATATCTTGTTGTTGAGTGGATTGAATTAACATATAGCTCTACATCAAAACCTTTATTAATATATTGGTGAGGACAAAATGCTTACAATGAACACCATTAATGGTGATACATGACCACATATTGAAATAATCTTCACTATACTAACAAATTCATGGTTAAATCCAAGAGATTGAAGCGTCATCAAAATAAGTGGCCATTCAATATATATTGTATGATTTAAAAAAAAAAATCATGAACATTTCCTATTGCTTTGAAACTATGGCCCATTTATGCCCTTCCAAATAGAAATTATTTATCCAAAATAAACTTATTGTGAATGAACCTAGTATACTCTAGGTGGATGATGAGGAAAGAATATATCTAACCCTTAGGATGAGAGCTTTTGCAACAATATTGTGATGAGACTATAATTGTCTCATCTTTTTGAATATAATTATCCTTTATTGAGTAATTTTTAATGGATAAAATTATGTTTATATGATTTTTGACTGTCTTAAAGTTTAAAAGTAAGGTATATATAATGAATTCATTTCACAATACATTATGCTTTTGTTTTTTTCTAACATCTAATAATTCTTGTGAGGTATATATGTTGTCATGAAAAATAGGGCACAATGACCATGATAGAAGAATGATCAAATAATTGTAATTTATTTTGGCCTGTGGTTTTTGGTATAAGAAGAAGCTTCAAACTATATCGCAATAGCTCCATACATGTGCACAACAACTTCATAATTACACTATAAAGCTTCAAAATAAAACACGGGTGATTCAAACTAAGGCACTAGAGTTTTGAAATGTGCAAGAATAGTTTTAGGTCACCATATACATGTGAAAAGAATATAGAAGGATGATTGGTGGTCAAGATTTAGAAAGATTATGAAAGCATAGTCCTTTGTTTTAGAAAATGAACACATGGCAGTAAAGTGTCATTTACTTAGAAAATAGTTGAAAGATAGGAATGGGTTACTCTCTCATATGTTGTATAATGAGTTTCATTTTATAATTCTTAGTTTTAGAATTTTTGTAGTGAACAAGTTATAATCTCCACACTTTTCATTCAGTAAGATGGAATCATAATTGAATAATTTTAGGAAATTTTATGAAAAAAATATCCATGAATGTAGAAGATCATTCTATAATCATGGGAGTATTGAAATATTCAAACTTTGGGCATTTTTATAAATATCTTATTATAACTTAAAGAACATGATCATCATATTTATATTTTGTAAAATAATTGAAGAAATCAATACAATTCAAGTTGGTATACCGGTGTTAGAGATTGTTTGATAAGGTTTTAGAAGACAAATCCAAGGGAAGAGAAAGATAACTCTTACCCAAGGAGGACATTTACATTTTTTTTTGATAAATTAGCATCGTGTTTTGTTTATTTTCAAGTAATTTTAATTCTCTTTTGTTAATATCATAGAGTTGATAGATTATGTAGTACAATTTCATAATTATTTACTATTATTTATTGTCATTAAGTAACTTATAATTATTTTTCATATCTATAGTACAATTGTGAATTGAATGTTTTAAGTTTAAATTTAGATAAAATAACTATTAGATAAACTTTTCCCTCTCTTTCCTATAGAATACAACCATTGGGTGCCACCTGGTTTGATAAATGATAAATTAAAGTGAAGGAACAATAGCCATCATATTTTTGGTGATGTTTGGAGAATTTTATATGTTAATAGGAAATTTGTTAAGATGAGTGTCGTGGAATAAGTTTTTGTAAGTTTTTATTTAAGAATTTTGAAATTCCTTACTTCCTTGTATGATGAAAATCACTTATGTGATGACAAGAATACTTTATGATATTTTGAAGTAGATGGAACCATATTTATTTCCTAACTTTTTATTTTATAAGAAATATTAATTTAACAATACTTATATTTAAAATCATGATTTGAATTACACTTTCCTAGTTCATGCACAAAATTTGGGATTCACAAGGAATATTTATTAAACAAAATCCCTAACCAAAATCAAGTTCAAACTTTAGGTTCATTAGTTGAGGTTTAACCACAAGAAAACATGGAAGGACTAGAAAATGTAGGTCTCGCACATAAAAACTTTCACCTATCCTATAGTGATAGACAATGAGGAACATGCTCCTATGAAGAACATATCCCCATCAATATTGCATACTTTTAGGGGTATAGCTTCATAAGGCCTTGATCAATTTTTATTTGACTTCAAGGTTATTTTCCGAACCTATGATTACACAATTACGAATGAAGTTAAAACTATTTCCTTCTACACTTAAAGACTCAACCATGCACTAGTATTCTTTGGGATTTACTCAAAATTCCATTCATAATTGGGCTGAAATGGAAACAACCTCATAGAAAAGTACCAAGACTATTGTAGGTTTCATGACCACAAAGAAGAACTCTTTAGGATGACCCAAAAGGATGATGAAATATTTAAGGAATATATTGATAGGTTCTTCTTTTTCCATAAACATTATGGCAATGGACTGGACCAAAAATTAAATAAAGCTATATTCCTAAGGGAAATGTATGATGAATCTATAGACACTCTAAACCTTATGAGAAAAAGTGATATAAACAAACTAGGACTCATAGAAATTGTTGAACTTTGTAGAGATTATTTAAGAACCATATTAGGAACTCGAAGGAACAAACACAAGAAAGTAAGTAGTGGTGTAATCCCACTTATGTAATATTTTTCCAACCTTAAAAATAAATATCTTAATGCACTTGAATACTTCTTTATATGGATTCAAGAAAAGGCCAAGGCTACTCTTGAACCTTTATCTATTTATCATCTCATATGTGGAGAGAAATATACTCTTAAAATTTTCCCTTTTGAAAAGGAAGAAACATGTGGTATTTTTGACTCGAAATCACTCCACTAATCAATGTGACCTACTTATATAAATTAAAGATCATATTAATAAAATTTCCTACCAAGAAGTATAACTTAATTACATGGGTTAAAGACAAGGTGGTAACTTTTCTTGACTAACATTCTAACCCATTTGTTCCCAAACCTCCTTTCGATATAAATCAATGGACTATACCATGGTTGATTCCAAAACATTGGATTCAATATGTCTCTCAAGAATGGAACAACCCTCCATGTTCTAACAATAGCAACAACAATGGGTAACTAAACAATACCAACAACAATGGGTACTTTAGCATAATTATAATAAGTAATTTTAGGGCTAAAGGAAAAATTGAAATGTGTAAAATTTGAAATAAGCCTTGATGCCTAGAAATTCCACTAATAATCAAGAGAAATGAAATAGAGTGGATTAGCCAACATAATTTCCTGCTCAACCTATGGTAAATCCTAAAAATGTCAAACAGAGAACCCCTATCTATACCGTGGAATCAAAAAAATAAACTAGTGTGAATGTTATCATATGTGCCAATGTTCAAATTTGTTTTGAAATAATATACCCCAACCTTCTTCACTAGGTGATTATATAAATAACTAGTGAAAAATAATAATTTTAATAAATATCCGAGAAACCTTCGTTACATGGTGAGAAACCAATAAAAATCCTAATTTTTCATTAATACCATTTCCAAAAATACTCAAAGAAAATTAGTTTTTCAAAAGGCTAGTAATATCATTGAATATGACATTATTCAAGAACTTAGATGACTTAGTATTGGGATACCACTATTACAATCCATTAGAGATATTCATGAAACTAATAAACCATTAAAGAGCTATGCATTAAAACTCTTAGATGAAATACCCTAAGACCATTCAAGTAGATAGAAAATTGGCTAAGTTGTTGGTACGAAACCTTCTTCCTCCCAAATATGGGGATCCATGAAGCCTTGTTATGACTATCTCCTTTGGGAACATTATTATACAAAGCGCTTCTTGTAGATTTGAGTGTTGTCATTAATGTTATGTCTTTCAACATGAATTCAACCTTGTCTCTTACCGACATGCAACCAACTGCTACAATTTTACGAGATAGTGGATCAAACTATTGCAAAACCAAAGGGTATCATTGAAGATGTCACAAATCACTATAGAAGATTGAGAATATTCTATAGACTTCATGAGGATAAAGCCTCAAAACACAAAATAAAGGATATCATTTAATCTTAGGTAGACCTTGGCTTGGTATAATTGTTTCCCTTGTAGATTTTAGATCAAGAGACATGATTATATCAAATGGTTAAATACAAAGAAAATTTATGTATACCTCCATGAAAAACCTTATTTTGATTCATTTAATCCTATGTGTACAGATGAGCCAAATGAAACTAACATTGGTGAAAGTATTTCTTCCTCGCTAGTTATCACATTCCAAAAACACATATATGACTTCAATAAGTATCATAAATAAGATGATGAAACTCAATATCAATGTATTTATTAATTATTGGTATGAGATTAATTAATTACTACATGGTATTAGTGTATTTGTGTGTTTATTAATTATTAGTATTGGACTAGTTAATTATTAATGGTATTAGTTGTATATTTTTACTATAATTTTTTGGCATAATAAATATAATATTTATGTTAAAGATAAAAAAGTTGGTTTATGTAATGGATCCAACATAAAATAAGGGTCGTGCAATGGTTATTCCATGTCAATGTAATGAATGTTGTATTGATATTTGTATGTTGCAATGGTAGTCGGAGATGAAGGGGCGAGGTCAAATAGGTGGTTATAGATTATAATGTCTAGCCTAGTTGTTAACAATTAATTTATGACATTGAGTTCGATGTCTACATGACAATCCTATCGAAACATTATAATATGTTGACCATATGATGGAGTTTCGAGAAATGCATATTGTGGTCACCAAGTAGCCTACAAGAGATCGAGTTAGATTTAACTAATGCATTTCAAAATGGTGATGCCTTGTCATGTTCCTTCCTAAACTTATGAAAAACAACATATTGACATCACTATTTTTCTTTCCCATGGGACTATTGGCAAGGGAGTTGGAGTGTAGTTTAGCAAAAGGAGTTCTCCTTGTAGCTATCGGGGAGCTCTTCATTCTTGAGTATAGCTTATTTACAAATATTATGAGTCATTCTACTAGGACAATATGTTTGTGAAACTAAGAATAGAAGTACATTGTATATTTAATTCAATTCATTAGATGGGATTGAAGCTAAAAAGGAGAAAATAGCTTAAATTGGGATAGATAAGTAAGCCCCATCACATACAATAAGTTTGCTATGGTGCCCAACAAACACAAGCGAATTTATGCCATAGTCATGGTACCTAATGAGAAAACTTATTTTGTGAGGTAAAACCCACATGAAAAATTCCCTAGAAAACAAGTTTAAAAGATAATGCATGGCGTACTAGAGGAGATAGTTGTATTAAGTTGAACTCATTAAAGACTTGCAAAACTAAGTGCAAGTAGTTAAATCAACCGTTAGACCACTTTGAGAATGAGATTATAATGTGGGCACATCCATCGCCCCAACCAAACGAAAGAAGCTCATAATCTCTGCCCTTCACATCCATTTTTTCCCTTTGAATCTCTCTAGATTGAATTTTGTCGACTTCTCCCACAATTACTCGTCTTTTGCGGTGGTGCACACACTCATAAATAATGTTGTGTTTTTTGAAATATCATACCCTGTAATTTTGCAAGATACTATGTGGAAAGATGGGGAACCAACAAGTGGGATGAAATAATAAAAGGATTCAAATTTTATAGTAAAAATGACAATTATTATATGTAAACAACATTTATTGCTCCGCTTTACACTTCGGCCCCTTGTTTGCCCCCACTTACAAAGAAGAGCAAAGACAAAATCGCGCTTTCATACTATTTGGCTCGCATTGTAGTCTAAGCATAAAGATTTATATGGTTTAAACCTTGTAATTTTTAAGGCTTGTAGGTTTTTGGGTTGTTTCAATGACAAATTTGCCTTTTGATGGAGATGAGGTTTGCATGCTTCACAAGGTGGTGCCACAAGATTTTGAAGTTTTATTGTGCAATAGTTGTGTGAGCCCCAATATATGTAGTGCTGAAGACCTCGTTGATGGTTGTTCCCACTAGCGATTAGTAATGTCCTAACTTTTTTATACATTAGTAATGGGGATGATTCGATAAGCCGAGCCAGAGTATGAAGAGAAAATATGTGGGAATGGTTTTATTTTCTATTGTCACATGGACGCTTCTAGAAAGTTTCTTTTGGTGTGAAGGACATTGAATCAATAAATACTATGTGGTGGATTATATAAGTTTTTAAAAATGCATATTATTATAAAATTAACAATATATAAAAATATATCATATTCTAACTTTTATCTTAAATATTAAATAAAAAATGAGAAAGTTTGTCATCTAAAAATAGAGAATGAAATAAATTTTTCAATCGGTTACAAGTGTTTATATTAATTGAAATATGTTATGAATTAGAATAGCATTTGTCTTGACTATTTATCAAAGACTAATAATAAAAATATTGGTATTATTATGGTCTTACTTTGTGTGTGTGCTTGTATTATAAAAGCATAAAAGAATAAGTGAAATATTTTGTGATGGGATTCTCAAGCAATAATCTATTTTTTTCTTCCAATGTTAAACTCTAAAATTATTAAAACAAATGCAAATATTAAAATAAGACAGGTTAAAAACTTAAAATTATTGAATCCGACATATGTTATATATACCTATTTTCAATTGGAATAATAAGAAAAACACTACTATTATATAACCAACCAAAAACTATATACGGAAACTGGCCCAACAAAAATTAAACTAGAAACTATCAGATCATTTTGAAAAAGGGCAAAAAAAAAAAAAAAAAAAATTGTTAGAAAAACTCTGGGGCAATTGTTCCCTCGGTGTCATGTGGAGTATTTTCCAACACCCGACTTAATACATATATAAAAAGAAATAATCTCATAAACTAACGAGATAAATAGAAAATCTAATTTTTAAAAATGCATAATTCTCTATCCAAAAATAATAAGCTAAAATAAAATAACGTATATTTATTGCACGCGTTTCAATCTCTTACTACAATAAATATTATGTGATTTAATTTACCCCATGACTTATCTTGGCTTATGATTGACATTGAAACTGGCGATGAAATCTCTGGTATTCTGGAATAAAATTCAATGCAAGCGCACAAAACCAGCTTTTATCATGCAACAATTATCCATCCACGTCATAATTGTCAGCAAATTTAGTACATTAAACTCAAGTTAATGCTGCTGCTATTTTTATTGTAAAATCTTGATTGGATAATGGAGTTAATCCAGTCCGAAGATCAAGGAAGTGATAATGCAAAACTAATTGCAAACAAAAGCTTAGGCTGGCCATTAATTCAAGGGCCGGACAAATTTGTATATATATATCGGACTCCGAGTTTCTGTTTATACGCTTAATTTGGTTAAGGACTGGAATTTTTAGGCTTATTTTGTATGAACGGTCCGCGAATTGCTCAGTTGAGGAGGGAGGAGATTATTTTATTTTTGAATTTTTATTAGAAGTTCATCAGAATGGCAGCTCTTGAAAATGGTGAGATTTTCTTCTCTGCAATTTTTTTTTTTTGGTGATGAATGTTTGATGGAAGGAATTGTAATGATCTTGATTTTTTTGGCAGATTTTTATTTATTTTTGTAAATAAATTTCTCTCCCTACATTGGTTTTTTTCTTTTTGGTTCTCAGTATTCACCTTGGTTCTTTTAGATTTGAGTAGAAGATTTTTTGGGGGTGGAGGGGTTTATTTGTATTTTAATTCTGATTTCAGTCTATGCATTGATTTTCTTTCAGATTTCAGTCACCATATTGGCGTGTTTAGATTTCAGATAAATTATTTTTAGCCTTACATTGGTTTTATATTTTTGATTTAGTTTCCACATTGATTTTTTTTTTTTGGATTTTTTTCAACCTCTATGTTATAGTTTTGGGGAGTTTTTTTCAATTAATATTAAGGTTGGTGTTTGTTTTAGGATTTTAACCTTCATACCAAATGAAAATTGTACTGAATTTAATTGGGTGGTATTTTTCTGTTACTTGGTTTTGTGAGGATGGTGATGTTTTAATGGTGATAAACCAGAATACTTTTAGTTGGTGATTACAGTTTTTATTTTCTGGATCTGTAAGGTTTGATTTATTGAATTTTCTAAATTGCATTTTTTCTGCCCTTGAGTAGGTTGTATGGATTTGTAAGATTTGATTTCTTCAATTTATTCTCTCATCTTTCGAAAAGAAATTTACATTATATAATAGATTTTTGAAATTTGAGATTTGAGACAGACGACAATATGATTTTTTGGGGGATTCAGTTGCAGAGTTTCCAGGTAGTTTATATGATCTATGTTGGTTTTTAGTTTTCTAAACATGAACTGATTACTAGTTTTATCTGTGTATAAAGTTTTTATGAGTTTTGTCTGTATCAAGATTTTATGCGTTTATGACTGTTTTACATGCATTCTATCCGAACACTAAATCTTGTATTCATCCACTTCTTTATGTGGGTGTTGTTGCATTGTTATAACTTGGACTTTAGAACCAAAAATAAAATAAAAATTGATGTAGACCTTTATGTGGGTGTTGCACCATTTAGATTATTTCTTTTTTTTTCAAAGTATTGTGAAAAAAATAATATAGGGAATATTAATTAGAAATTACATCCGGTCTCAATGGTCTAATTGCAGTTGTTTTGATCGGGTTTTCAAAAACAAAATTGCATGCATTTAGCTAGATGTACACTGTTACTGCCAGATCAGCAGGATATCCTCCTACGTGGCAAATGTTTTGCGCATTGCAAAATAAAAGCCTTTCATGAGGGTCTCACTGGATATTAATCCGAATCTGGGACCTGACGTGTGCATGACTCCGAGATGACTTGGTTTAATTTTCTTTCAGTTCTGCGCTTTAGTCATGCTAAAAGAAATGCTGACGTGTCATTTCCCTACTTGACTTCTTGAATAAAATTATTTTAAAAATCCGTGCTTGAATTCACATCAAATATCCATGATCAGGAAGCCCTGAAATTGACAATCTATGGGTTGCAGCTTTGAACTATAGAAGTTCAAATTTGGAGAATAAATAATTTGGCATAAGTCTTATCCTTCAACATCACCTGCTCAAAATCAAAATCAATAAAATGAAAATGAAAATGACACTCTTAACTAGGTGTAATATTCAAGGTCACCATCATAATCAATAATCAAGCACTGGAAATACAAATTTTAATTTAACAAATATAATTAATCTGGAAAAATTTAGGCCTAATTCAAATTCATGAAAGGATTTTTCTTTTCGTTTGTTATTTTAATATTCTTTGAATTTTTAAGATCATAAATTTCTTTTGCTGCCTGAGTTTAATAGTTCAATATTAATTTTTCCCCTGTTTCAAGATTGTTAATAATTTTAATCTAAAAAATTGATTTTAAGTTTTTAGCCTATATCCTAATAACCTTTATAATATTTTTAGAGTTTCAAAGCAGTTTAAGCACATCCAACTTGAAATGTTAAGCATATCCAACTCGAGATGGTAAGCATATATTTAGAAACTCACAATTAATTTTGGTTTTAAAATCTTCAAAGAAACCTTTCCCCTTTATACCACAATCATAGTGAAAAACCAGTTCCCAAATGGACCGACATTGTAACAAGTCTTTAAAATAGTGCATGATGGCAAAGGTTTTGATTGTACTGATGCAGCAGCTTGTCTGGATTTGCAGTTTTTTGTTCTTTCATATGTTATGTGTTTACTTGTTAGAAGTGATATTGTGTTATCTTGACCAGAAAGGAATGATGTTATTTGACAGGTACAAAGAATGGAAATCATGAGGGCAATGGCATCTTTAAGGGTATGTCTTATAAAGCCATATTTGTTGTTCAAAACTTTCATTTTGTCTGCAACTTTGTTATGTTATATATAACACGAAAACAAGATTAAACTATTGGGAAAAAAACTCAAAATTTAAGGGTTGCTTTTCAAGAGCTTTGTAATAAGAAATGGATGGAGAAGTAGTTTTCAATAGCCAACATTTGAGCACTTTCAGAGAGTCAATCAGACAATGTTTGCCAAGGAACAAACTTTTGAGGTGGATTCCTTTTCCAGTTTCTGCCGGCTTGGGTTCTTAATATGAACACATGTATCCTTACCAGGGGTGGGCTTAGGAACATGGGAATGGAAGGTGTACAGTGTGCAATTGTCATTTCTCACAGCTTGATCCAAGTCCTTTGGGTCTGTTTTTGTTTCCTTAAGGCATCTAGGATTTTGTCAGTATTGTATCTATTTATACAGTTCTATTTTGACAGATCTGCATTAGGCACTTCTAATGGTCCCTTGGCTTTATTGTGGGTCCTAATAGAAGGTATTTCTAAATGATAGGTGCTTATCTTAGCTCATGGTTTGCATTGATTTAGATTCATTAGGTCTTCATGTCCCCATAAGATGGTTACATTGATTTCGATTCTTGTTACCCTGAATTGTGCATTGATGATGGTTGCATTGATTTTGACTCTTGTTACCTTGAATTGAGATGATTTACAATTATTAGGTGTTCTTGTTCCAATAAGATAGTTGCATTAATTTTGAATCTTGTTATGCTGAATTATACACTGAATTAGTTCATTAGGTGATAATGCACCCATATAATGCTTGCATTGATTTTGGCTCTTGTTATACTGAATTGCCTTTGTAGATTTCAACACTGCTACAGATTTGAACAATGGAAGCAAGCCTGCCAAGAGTTCGGATCTTATAGTTTCCTTTGGGGAAATGCTCATTGATTTTGTTCCAACTGTCTCTGGTGTTTCCTTAGCCGTGGCACCAGCCTTCAAAAAGGCTCCAGGTGGTGCACCAGCCAATGTTGCTGTAGGGATAGCCAGGCTTGGTGGCAATTCAGCTTTCATTGGGAAGGTATTGTATCTAGATTACATTTATCGTTCCAACAAAGTACTTACCCAGTTGATTTTGTTTGCTCCATTTAAATTCCACAAACTAATTATCAATTCGTTGTTTAAACATCTTAGGCTTGTGCTAGGTAGTAGCTGAATGCAAAAAATCATAAAAAATTCTACATACTATGTGTTTACTGCTTTATTATTTATCCTTTACTCAAGCAACATGCTCATGAATATGGGGGATATGTTTGGATACATCAGTGTCTAGGCTACCCTAATAATTTAGAAAGGTTCTATATCTTTCTATAGGAGATGCCCTTGGATGGGAACAATGGGTTTTTGGTCATTTATCCAGTTGCAAATAAAGCCATGGTATTGAAGAAGGCAGGGGTGGTTGGGGTTTAAGTCCTATTTTTGTGATTGCTTTTAGGAGTTTAAAGCTATGCTCTATGAATTCCTTCTTATATACCATTCATCATGTATACTTTAGAATATTTCTCTTTCCATATGATCTCTTCTTTACTTGTTAAATTACAGAGTTGAGTTAGGGTATCCATTTCTATTTATTTTTCTCTCCTTATGATAGGCGAGCAATACATCTCAAACGTTTACATCCTTGGCAGGTTGGTGATGACGAGTTTGGGCATATGTTGGCTGGAATTTTAAGGGAAAATGGAGTGGATGACAAGGGGTTATTGTTTGACAGCCATGCTAGAACAGCACTTGCCTTTGTGACTCTGCGTAGTGATGGTGAACGGGAGTTCATGTTTTATCGTAATCCCAGTGCAGACATGCTCTTGACAGAGGCTGAACTGGATAAGGACCTCATCCAACAGGTATGCCTTAAGCAAAAACTCTGGAATTGTCACTTGTTTATGCCCAATCTTTGGAAATTTTTGAAAAATAAAGAGACGATCAAGAAAAAGATTTTGAATTTGATTTAGTTCAAATTCCTTAAGTCTGTATTTTGTCTATTTTGGAACTAGAATTAAAAGCCCATAATCAGAATAATGCAATTTGATTGAGCTTGTGACTTGCAGACGGAGAGTTTTGTGGAAATGTAATACTGAATAATATTTATTTGGCATCTCTTTGACAACCGCTATGAAACTTTGAACATAATTTATGTAAATATGCTTCAATTTTATTCTAACTCTCCGCAAAACAAACTTGTACTCTTTTTGTATTTTGTGCCTGGCTCCTTCGGGCAAATTTAGTCTTGCATTCCTATTCTTTAGTTTTGACCTTATATGGTAACTTTTCTTATTTGCTCTACTCCTAAGGTGCAGATAGTATTCTCGAGGACTCTTGAGTATCAGGATTCGAGCCATTTTGGAATTTGTTTTGGATGACAGTAACCTTGTCATTATTTGTTGTTAGCAAATTTAGTCTTGCATTCCTATTCTTTAGTTGTGGCCTTTGCTCTACTCCTAAGGTGCAGATAGTCTTGTCGAGGACTTGGAATATCAGGACTCAAGCCATTTTGAAATTTGTTTTTGGGTGATAGAAATCTTGTCATCATTTTTGTTGAGAAAACTCTTTTGGTGATAGAAACCTTATTAGTTGTGGCTGAGAAAGTATACTATTGTAATGTTTTCAGGCACAGGTTTTTCATTATGGATCAATAAGTTTAATTACAGAGCCATGCAGATCGGCTCATTTTGCAGCTATGAAAATTGCAAAAGATTCTGGAGCTCTCTTATCATATGATCCCAATCTTAGGTTGCCATTGTGGCCCTCTCCAAAGGAAGCTCGGGAAGGCATTTTCAGCATCTGGGATCAGGCAGATGTGATTAAGGTGCTTGTTCTTAATATTTCAATTGTATCTTAACAAAATTTATTTCATACATCAAAGACATATGAGGTCATTCTTTCCCTGAAAATCTATCTCACACATAAATAGATATTGCTAAAGAAGAATTAGCGTTTTTGTTTCTACAGGTCAGTGATGAAGAAGTAGAATTTCTCACAAATGGGGAAGACTATGAAAAGGATGAAGTAATTGATACCCTTATGCGTCCAGGACTCAAGTTGCTCCTTGTAACTGAGGGAGAAAAAGGCTGCAGATACTATACTAAGGTAGCACCTGTGAACAATTCTAAGTTTATAATCAAATTGTTACCAAGTACTTTCATGGCTGTTGATGCTGTTTCTAATGATAAATAGTATCAATTATGGTCGCTGCTGAAAAGTTTTTATGAAAAGGAAACAGGGTCTAAATTTTTCCGGACTTCTAATAACTATTTTGTAAAGAAAAAGTTGTCATCCTGATTATTTTGCTAACATTTTATGCGTTAGGAGTAATTGAGGTTGCCATGTTCTATTTTCTGATCAGCCATTTATTTTATATAGGATTTTCGGGGGAAAATAAATGGAATTGCAGTGGATACTGTTGATACAACTGGGGCTGGTGATGCATATGTTGGAGCATTTCTTACTGAGCTGGTCAAGGACATGTCATTGCTTGAGGTAACTGTAACCTTCATTGTTCCACTATGTAATTGCTCCTGTGATTTTATGCTCCTGTGATTTTAAACTGAAGAGTAATGCATATTTGATGCACAACGATAGTTGTATTTTTTGTACTCATTAGAACCATGAACGAGCGTTGTTTTCATGGTAGCTACAGCACTTCGAAAAATTGACCAACCAGTGAAAAACACTACCCAACATATATGATAGATAGAAGCCTCTGTTTTTACCATGCATTTATGAAACTTCTATGATAAATCTTAATAAAATGCATGAAGATACTCTCCTATTATGGGAAAAAGTTTCCATATTTCTTTACTTCATCTTTTTTGACTAATCATTGTCATTGCATTCACAGGATGAAAAGAGGTTGAGAGAAGTACTGCTATTTGCCAATGGTGCTGGTGCAATAGCTACAACAGAAAAGGGTGCAATTCCTGCCTTGCCTGACAGAGCTGCTGTAATGACACTCATAAGCAAAAGCCAGGCTTCATAAGTCTGGGCGAACTGCATTTGGATCGTATGTCTTGAAAAGCAAATTATAGTGTGTATGTAAGGCATATTGAATAGCCTTCTATAGGGGTGTGTTGTATTGGAGGAGTTATTGTGGAACTCTCACAAAATCTAGAGATCAAGTTTAAGGTTTCCAAGTTTGAAGTACTCTTTTTAATTGAGCCCATCACTAATTAAGGGCTCAACAAAAAGTTGCCCTTCTTTTGAAATTTTAAAACAAAGAACATCGTTTCTTGGTTAGTCTTTATAATTGAAGTCCTTTATATCTGAGAATGAAAATTAAATCAACTGATACTTTTAATTTTTTATTTTTATTCACAGATTCTTTGTATATGAAACCATTGCTTTTTCTAATTTTTTACAATTTGTCACATCTGTCATAAAAATATTTGTATCATATTTATAGTTTAAGCTACTTCAATCAGATTAAAATGTAAGCCTGAGCTACAGCCTCTCCTCCGTCACACAAGCCACCATGGAGAGAGAGTATAAGGTTATATTCTATAGTTCAAGCTACTTCAATCAATCAGATTAAAATAAGTCTGGGGCACAGCCTCCCTCTGTCATCCAAGCCACTGTGGAGAGGGCTCTTGGGCAGATACACATGCTGGGCTAATCTAGCAGGGGCAAAAGAAGGGGGGCGCGGGGAGGTGGGGGAAGAGGGGAGATTTACATGACTAATATCCATTAAAAAAAATTGTTTTGATAAAACATTTTTTTGGAACTTTTGTTGAATTTGAGGGTAGAGTACAAAATTTGGGAGTTGTTTCAAACATCATACCCTGAAAAAATGTTTAGTTTCCACTTTCCATCATATCCCTAGGAATGTGGTATTTCAGGAACTTTTGTTGAATTTCAGGGCAAAGGACAAATTTTGGGAGTCTATTTCAACCCTCACAGCAAGGCTCATGCCCCATCAAATAGCTAGAGCGTCCACAACATTATCCATGGAAATTCTAACACCGTAATAAAAGTCGAATAGGATGTGTATGTTGCAAGTGCTTCAGGAAAAGGAAGTAGATATGGTGAACGGAGCATCAAAAAGAAAAGTAAAAATCAAGGGACTGGCCCAAAATGGAGCTGTAGCATCTAGAATTTGAGAATCCATGGGCCAAGGAAATGGACTATGGGACTTGGGTGGTCACATCTCTCCCATGAAACTCAATAACAATGTTATTGTTAGAGATGTGTCTACCCATAGCTCAAGGAAGGTAGTGGACGGAAGAGAGGATGGTGTCTTTGAATTCAAAAACTCAAGAAAGAATAACAATGTTATTGCTGGTAATGGGTTTACCATTAACCCCAATAGCCCAAGGAAGAAGGTGGACGGAAGAGAGGATGGTGTCTCAGAAAGGCATGGGACCTTTGAATCCAAGAACAAGAGAAAGAAGACCAACAGAGGAGGAGATACCTATAGGGGGAGGCAGTGGCAGCGCATCTTTTAGGGTAGAAGTGTGAGATTATTTGAGATTGCCAAGAATTTGGAAGGAGGGCCTCCTTAGATACTCTCTTGTTCTCAAACTTAATTGGAGAGCAACCAATTAGCATCTTCCTAGAAAAGGAAGACGTTCAAACAATTTAAACGATCAGGCTGACTAAGTTGAATGAGGCTAGAAATTCACTCAAAATGGTGATTATTAGCCTTCTAGGATGCTTACAACTTCCTCAGTGAGAAGGTATATTTGAACTACATATGTAATAAGGAGGGCACTATTCTAAATACTAACAAGAATGAGGATGAGAAGGGTGGCAAGGAGTTTTATCTATCATGCACTAGGAAGTGTTTGATTTGTTATTGTTTTCTTTCATTGATCACATTTATAATTACAAGGATTCGAACACTAAAAAGTGTTTTATTGTTTTGGTATTGTTAAAAGATTCAAACCTTTACAACTACACAATTACACTTATAATTTAATATTGTTTTTCTTGTCAAACATCTTGATGACATAGAAAAATAGTTGAATGTCCTAGGAAATGTTGATAAAACCAAAATCACTATTATAAAATCCGAAAAAACTAACCTACATTACAATTTCATTCAACAATCACCATCTTGAGATGGTTCACTATCATTAACCTTTGGACATCAATTTTAATCATAAACTAAAAAAGAGTTACATTAGCAAAGGTGACCAGTCCCACAAAAATTGCCACGTAAGCCACAAAAAATCATAAACTAAACTGGAACCTCTATGAAAAATGATTTTTACTGGGATGAATGACTTATCCACTACAACATTTCACGTAAATTTTGATGTCAAATGCCAAAACAGGGTTTAATGGTGAATGTCACACCAAAACTCTTTGGTCGAAGTTTTAATAATTAAATCTATTTTAACATTGATGTCTAAATACTCATATATAACATACCTATATAACAAATATAAATAACTATTAGACATTTACATATAAAATATTACTATTCAAATAAAGTAATATATTTTTAATATTTTTGAAAGGAATTTACAAATCAATTTAAAAAGTCATTTCCAAGAAAACAATATATATTTTTAATATTATAAAATAAGGTATAGGTCCACACCTAGTTAAGTTATAATTTCTCCATAAATTATGACATTTAAAAAGAGGAAAAAGCAAAATTCTAAACAATAAATTGTGGTGGTGGATTGGATAGAGACTAACATCATATACAACATACATATATAACAAATATAAATAACTATAGACATTTACATATATAATATTACTATTCAAATAAAGTAATATATTTTTTAATATTTTGAAAAAGAATTTACAAATAGATTAAAAAGTCATGTCCAATAAAACAATGTGTTTTTTTAAATATTATAAAATAAGGTATAGGTCCACACCGAGTTAAGTTTTAGTTTCTCCATAAATTGTGACACTTAAAAAGAGGAAGAAGCAAAATTCCAAACAATAAATTATGGTGGTTGATTGGATAGACAATAATAAGACAACAAAAAGGTACAAAACACAATTTTTAAAGAAAAACAATTGATGTTCACACACACACGCGCGCGCGCATGCACACACACACACACCCACGCCCACACACACACACACACACACACACACACACACACACACCCCACACACACGCACCCCCCACGCACACGCACACACGTATGTATGTCTATCTATGTGTGTATATATACATATATAACACATGTATGTGTGTGTGTACACACACATATATAGGGGAAATGTTTTAAAATGTATTAAAAAAATCCTTCGAATTTCGGATCATAATATATTGAATTTATGGGTGAGCCACTACCGTACATTATAATATTGAAATAAATTAGGTCTCTAGTTCTCTTTGATATTTACATAGATCCCTTTAGAAAATATTTGGAAGAAGTTGGATTGTATCATAATATGAAAACTAGGGTTTATTCTAATTTAGATATTATTATGTGTATAAAGATAATTTAGAACAACGAGATAAAAACATGTATTGTCCTAAATTATGTAAGGATATAATTCACACAACACGCTATAGATAAAAGAGTGAAAGCACAATGAGGGTTACGGTTTTAGAAGTATTCACCTCACTTTAAGCTCGAGTTGATGAAATGTTTTCTAAAGTGTCCTCAAGCTATCTAAAAATCTAGAGACTTGGAACTAAGTTAAGGACATATTTCTCTAATAGTGGAAAAGTTCATGATTGAACGTATCTAGGTATCAACAAATGTGTCCCCTAGGTCCGTGACTTGCAATCTAACTCAGTGCACCTACTTTGCTTATGTTTTTGGACACGTAATCTATATCTAGATCTCTATGATGATACTCATGTAGTAAATATCTTCCTCACTTTTGACCTAAAAAAGGTTAGTTCGATTGAGTTAGACTCACCTCACCCGACCCTCAATTATGTGATGAACACTATACTATATACTAATACTATTAAACGGGATCAAGACATGCGCAATTATTTTATTCTTGTGATGATGTGGAGGTTAGAGAAAGTAAACAAGATGGAACCATTAATTTTTCTTGCAAAACTTAGCCATTAAACTTAATGTATGGATGTGTGATTTAAGGAAAATGTAAAATTTTAGTAATTTGTGTATACACATAAATTAATCCCTCTAACTAATTATCCCTTCATCACATCCAACCTTATATCATACCACATATCCCCCTCATCGTGATTAATTTCCCTAATTAATCATCTAATCACATCATCTCATATTTTAGGAATTTAATATTCCTAGCCACCTACCTACACCTACCATCTCCTACAAATCTTCCAACTAATCTCTCATCTAATCATCATTAACCTAATTTAATCCCTTTATAGAGTTCTCCATATCTAGAACCTTCCATCTTCTACCACCTTTTTTAGAATCTTCTAATTCTAGAACCTTCCATCTTCTACCACCTTTTCTATAATCTTCCAATTCTAGAACCTTCCATCTTCTACCACATTTTCTAGAATATTCCAATTCTAAACCTTCCATCTTCTACCACCTTTTCTATGATATTTTGATTCTAGAGCCTTCCTCTTCCATCACCTTCCATGAATTTTAAATTCATAAAATCCCTTCCCTCTCTAGAATCTTCCATCCCTCAACTATAAATCAAGCCACCACCCTCCATGCAAGCTAAGGAGAAAAAAAAGGAATGAATCTTGGGAGAAACACACCGGCTCTTTCCAACTTGATCATCAATCAAGTCATGATCAATCATCAAGCCTCTAAAGGGTGTTGCTACCAAAATTCATGCATAAAGTCCACTTTGAAGTAACCAACATCAATCCATCATCTTGAGCAAATCCAACAATCAAAGGGAGGATCCTCTTCTTGGTAAGTTGCAAGTATATATTTCCTTCCTTTTAGCTCAATCTGAGTGTTTGCTTTTGAGTTAGAGTAGAGAGCTTTGGTGTTGCATTCATGGTTTTCTAGTTTATGCTCTAACTTTCTTGCACACATTTCTAGCACATCCTGGGGGACTCACACACATTTTGATCGCATATTTCTTTCCTTTCTAGCACGTATCTTTGTATAAATTATAGCATATTATTGTGTGGGTGTATATACATGAAGATAAATTGTGTATTCTCTCCCTTGCGTCATTTGAGGATATTGGAGATAAGAAACAATCTATACTTTATCTTTTATTTTTTTGAGGGGTAATGTGACATGTATTTCATCCCCACATGCTTGTCATAGTTTTTGGGTGTCTTGTGATGTGGATTTCATCACCGTGCACCTAATGAGCCTTGTTTAGCCTAATTTGAAGACATTTTGGTTGTAAATGATTAGTAATGTAGGGCACAACACTCGTAAAGATACCCACTACGTAGCACATAGAGTGATGGTTGGGAGACCAATTTGACACCGATTAAGTGAATTATATTGGTGTGCTACTGGTCATATTGTACACCCTTATCTACTAGCATATGTGGCTTGTGTGTTCCTATTTGAGTGTTGTGCAATACATGTGTGTTTGTAGACCTCGCACCAAAACCAAAAACAAGAAATTAATCCAAATAATCTTTAAGAAATCATACACATTCATAATCACATCTTAATCAACCATCTACCATCCGACACTCCTATCCAAACATCTTATCCCACCAAACCATCTTTATATCCCATATCCAAAATCAAATCCCTTTAAATATAATCATCAAAACCCAATCAAACAATGGTCTACATACCTAGATCATATTTTATTCAAAATCAACATCCTAACCCATAGCATTTGACCAAGAATCTTCCCACCACTAGCTATCAAACTCAATCATCCTATCATGATCTTGATCAAGACATCTTTGATTCCATCCAACAAATTAATCAACAAATAGTCAACTTTACATCTCGTATTAACCCTCCAACTTCCAAACCCTCATCACCTAATCTATCTCATCCAAACTAATCCTACTAAGTCCTTTGAGCCCCATCCCACTATTTTTCTTCTAAAATACTCCAAATCATATCAAACAACACCTCATACCAATCCCTTCATCAATGATGTCCCAAATCTTGATAATCAAAGTGTCCCCATCAAGGATCAAGAGTCACCACCCGTATACACCAACCACACCAACATTAGAAAGAATATTTTATACCGTAACAAAGATGACCTACTTCTTAGGGTCATTAATCCAGGATGCAAGCTCTATCCCACACAACTCTCCAAAACCATTCATCTAAAGGATCTATTTATCCAAAATCCACATTCTTCTAGCACATCAATTCCCAAATCCACCGATAATCACTATGATCCTAAACTTCATAACATCAAGATCCGCAGTGACAATGTTCAATAAATCCTATCCCCACAACAATTCCTCGCAATCATCCCATCCATGAGTCAACAATTGGCCATTTTAGCATCCCACATTAAAATATCAAACCTATCATCATCTAATAAAAAATAACTTCAGCTCCTAAGCCTAACCAACATACTCGACCCCTAGGCCACATCAACCCTATCTATCCCATGTTCCACAAAACCAAACTTTCCCTAGGCCAAACACATCAACCAACCTAGATCCTAAGCCACACAAATCAAATCCTATATCTCACATTTCTCAATCTAAATATATAACTAAACGAAGACACTTCACCCCCTTAGGTGAATCCTTGACCACCATATTCCATCAATTGAAAATCATAAACATGATTATTCATCCACCAATCAAACCACGTGATGGGAACATGCCAAAACCATCTTGGTATCAAGAAAACCACTACATTGAGTTTCATCACGCCAATATACATGCAACCCATTGATGCACATGCTTCAAATATTATGTCCAAAACCTCATTAATCAAGGGAATATTATCTTTATATCCCTTTACCCACCACTTGGAATGCATCAAGATCCTATACCCAATCATCATCCACCTTTCAAATCATGTTCCCGTCCAAACTCTACACATCCAAAAACCATGACAAGTTTAATACATCTTCCTTCATCAAAGCAGGCCTCCTAGCGGATTTGGAAACCAAAATATCTCCTAGATCCCAATCTTATGATGACCACCTTTCATCAACCCCCTAATACAATGCATATCCTATTTCCACCAAGGTGTTTGCCATCATGAATAATCAAGGAAAATTCCTATGCATTTATGATTAAGGAATCCACAAACCCATTTACATTCATCACAACCTGGTCATTTCAAAGCATAGGCTATAAACCCGTCATTCATTGACAACATATCCCTTAACATCAAAACACAACCTACTTGTGAAATTATTTCCACCAATTCATTTATCCACCCTCTCTTCCCAACCACCCAACCAAATCACAAATCATCCAACTTCTTTTAAAATGACTAAACCATCACCAAAATCATGGGAGTCAATGAGGATATCCCTTTATGAGACCTTGCCATAGGATTTAAAATAACCTTGGACATAAAAGCTTACCCTAAAAAGGAAGCTAAACCTTTTCATCCCAAATGAGTGAAACATACACAAATCAAATAATCAAACCCAAACATTAAAAATCAAACTCAAAATTCCAAAACAGAAAAACATCTTTCAAAAACAAAAAAGGATATATTCCAAAAACAAGTGATAATTCATCATCTACGCATTAATGCTCTTTCCTTCATGTTCATCCTTCCTCATATAACACCAATCCCTTCACATATCACCCATATCGAGCATACAACCCATTCATATCCCATTCCAATATATTTATGTAAACATTTGATTAGCTTGTTCACACATGTTGTAAGTTAATAGTTTCTACTACGATTGTGTGATTTTGGTCTATCATTGCCTAGAATATTCAATCTTAATTTTTCTCCTAGAGATCCAAGCACTCTAACACACTTAATCAACTTGTGGTGAAGACCCTTGGGCATATCTATTAACTCTAGATAGTTTCATTTCCACACTCACTTCCACCCCCATCAAGCCACTTCGATTCATAACACCTTGAGAGTGTTTAGGAGAATGGAATAAATTTTCACAAAAAATGAAAAAGAAAAAATCCAAAAAAAGAAATCCTACTCAAAATCAATCTTAAGACTCTAGGGGTGTTTCCATTATCTCTACTAGGGATATGGATTCGTAAATAGTAGTAGAGAAATGCTACAAAAGAATCGATGCATCTCCATCGTGGATTTGGATGTTTGGTTAGCAGCGGATAAATGCACAACTTCACTTTTTTCCATCCACCTATTAAAATCTATATTGGATGGTTTGTTTTCACATACTTCCCATTGAGTCTACACTTCAAGTAGTAACTGAAAATTACAATCACACACACTAGATCTCGATGAAACATAGGGCTAGTATGTTTTCGGTGTTGTTTAGACCTCGGTCACACTCCTATTTTATTCCAATTCATGTATTGATATTTATTCCTTCTTGATCATATGCTTTTCATCATCAATATTATTTCCCAACCATCCATCATACACACACATGATATCCACATTTCTTTGTCATGATTGAACATACATGGGTAGATGATGACCCCCATCATCATCTAACTTGCAATCCTTTTCCACCATCATTATCATGATTGGAAGCAACATTTCTATCATTATATTTAACATCCATTAAGTGAACCATCTATCGATCTCCTGAATTATCCTAATCATCAATTTCATCCCTTAAACATTCTACATAGATCATCCTATCCTACACCTTTGGTAAAATCAAATTTCCATCTCTTACGCAAATCAATCCATGCTATCTTGCATTCCTCTAATCCATCCTACCCTATATTACCCTCTTCCATATTACCCAAGTCCTTCCATTTATCCCATCCAATAAAATTGAGGAGATTGTAGGATAAATTCAAGTCTTATCTTGTATCCCTCACCCCAACCTATCATATCCCATCCTCCTCCATCCCGAATATCCCTCAACTATCTTATCCCAAATATTTTCAGCCATCCTATCCTAAATCATGTATATCCCTTTCATACATTGTCTTTTTTTCCATAAAACTAGAAAGGAATTTCTCCCTTTATAGTTTTCCTTATCCCACCGTCTAAAATCAAAACAATCCAAAAACCAAAACAATCAAAATAATCAAAAAATCCAAAAAAATCTATAAAATCCAAAAATCAAATAATGGATACGTCCAAAATCATTTGTCTTGTTTTCAATTTGGTTAAATTTCCTTATTCACAAACAAACCAATGAATGCAATGTTGTTTAGCACCACTCCCCTCAAATGCATCCTAGCTTGGGGAAAATGAATCAATTAATATCATTGTCAATCTCCAAACATGGATCTTTAACTAAACAAGAGATGCCACATTTTCTATTGTATGTGTTTTTTTCTACTTTCCTATTTATTTTGGTATTTGTTTCTCTTTTGTTATTCAAGTATACATCCAATTATATGAGGATAGTTGTGCATATTTGCTTTTGCATATGTGCAATGATATAAGGATAAGGGCATATGAAAACAATGTCATCATGGTTTATCCATTTATTGATGCATCCTACTCAAATATGTTCAATACCTCAAAAACATTCAAATATGTTCAAACTCTCAAAAAAATTGAAATATGTTCAAAACCCCCAAAAACATTCAAATATCTTCAAAATCCGAAAAATAGTATAAAACTAGCAAAAACCCAACAAAACTCAAAATTTTCAAAAATAAACAAATTTTTTTAGAAAATGTTTGATAAAATCTCAAAGCAACTTTGTAACACGCTTCAAAAATCTCACCATTTGACGGAAATCCTATTGATCATTCCAGATCATCTTCCAATAATCAATTTTCTTTCCCGTGGTGTATATCTATGCTTGCGAGAAAAACATAAATCAATTAACCTTTTGCAATGTAACTTTGCTTGGGGAACACATGGATTAAATCCAATCCATATCAACTCAATCATCTCGCATTCTAAGCTAGCATTTGGGGAATTTATATCTGTCTATTCTTCATTGTGGAACACACTAGGGGTGACATTGAAAGTCATTTTTGCACATTATGTTTTCCTAAGCTTTGAGTAGATATCTTTTTGTTAGAATGTTATTTTGTGACTAACCTTGTATATTACATGTGTGTGTAAGAGTTGCTTTGGTTTGCATGTATTTGTGCTTACTATTATTTTGTGCCACTTATATTAGTGGCCCCTAAGCCATGTGAGCCTACGGTATATATACAACATATACATGTATCGGGGGGATCTTGTGTCACGTGAACATGTGAAACCTAGCCCGACATTTGTCCCTGTACTGTGTATTTTTCTCTTCCTCTTCTTGACCTAGCCTACATCTATCTCTCCTCTATTTTGGCCCGCCCACTACCACTTCTGCTATACCTATGTCTATCACTACTTGTGGGATAGTAATCCGCCTTGGCATGATCACTGCATACCATGCAACATACTCAAAAGTGGTGTATGGATCTGTAATCTATGCACAAGCATCCCACTCTTGTGGGATGAAACTAAATAAACTCTACCCGGAAGCCCTTACTCTAACCCTATGCCCAAAGTCTATTGTCTCTCGCACCACTCGCACATACATACCACCGATTAGAACCTCAATATCCTATCTAGCCCAAGTTGTATTTGCACTCTTTCCATCTTATACATCTCCATAATGTGATTGTGGTTGTCAATGATAAATTGTTCTACCTTAGCCATGCACAACTCTATGCCATATGTTCTCTACTGATATAACTTGTATAGTCTCCAAGTCACCATACAAAGTTGTAGGTCATCAAAATCCCGCCAATAGAAACTAATGCCCCCATGCGAGCCCCCCTAACTTGCACTCACTCGTCACCATCCAAAGGATGAGGTCTCATCAGATTTTTGTCTCACAAAATGCCAATTGGTCGCCCAATCATAATGTGATCCTAGACCCATATCTCGTAGTAGAGTGGTGGATGAAGACTCGCATACCTCTATATGCAATCGATGTAAATATTTGTAGTAGTGCACAAGGATGCACTAACCTTAGGAAAAACCTTGCCCTCCATCAATCATGTAACAACCCATATCTACCCTAACTAAAAAAATGTTTCCCAGTCTTATCGGAATCAAATAGCCATCAATAAGTGTCATCAAGTATATCGGTAGTCGAGTTACCATGTCTCCATCGATACACTCATATAAGTGTACCTCCATCCCCTCTTGAGGCATGTCCTCTAAATAAAACAGTCCCATATGTGCCCTAGAATTTGTGTGACATCTCCATAAAACTCCACCAAGCTACCCTATATTGGTACTGCAGGATCCGATACACATCCTCTAATATAGTTGTAATCTCTCTCGTCGGCAATATAAATGTATGAGTCTCACTATGCTATCTCCTAACCAATGCAATTGATAGACAATGATCTAAGATTATTTGTGGCAATTGTGCAATGTATGTCAACCTTGTCACCTCTAATAATGTGACTAATTGTCGTTTTTGACTCTGTGTAAATATTTTCTCAAATGACTACAGCCAAATGTGACGCTCCCGTACAACTAAAGATCGTGGTATCTCCTACAAATCATTCCAAAAATAGTTAAAACTAATTTTTCTCTATCCTAACCTTCTCAATTTCTTCTAAAAAACATTTTATAACACTAACGCACCCTTTTATATGCTAGTGCATGCACTTCTATGCTAGCGCACCCAGTTGAATGCTAGCGCACTCATGCAAATGCACTCACTTCATCGATCATGCTTCTATAATAATGATAGTGCATGCAACATGATAAAACATTCCTCTTTTCATGATGATTCTCTCAATGGAATACTAGCACATACACTTGAACGCTAGCACATTCCTCGGGCTACACTATCGCACTCAAGTGCATGTGTTAAAGCATTAAAACCCAATTTTTCTTCTACCTAAACTAGCAATAGATACTCCAAAATTTAAGTTTTTCGAGCTACTTACTTGATGGACCCTCATTTTGCCTTTTCCTAAACTCTCGAACGTGGTTTGCATGGTGTCTCCCCCGTGGTCAACGAGCTATCTCTATAAAATCTCAGAGCTCAAATCTCACTCAAAGGGAAAAAATAATTTATAAACACAAATGAGTCACGATAATTATTAACCCTCCCACCCTTCTACTTATACCCTTTAAAACCCTCATTTTAAAATTTTCTTGGCTTTCATGATTGAGAACACTATTTTTTCTTCGTTGTTACTATGGGTGTTCTGTCTATGGCTTCTTCACTCCTTTTTCATGTAATCGCCCGGTGTCTTGTCGCGATGCTCACACACTCATGGGGCATTTTTCATCCACTATTCTTGTCTCGTTGGGGCAAATCACAACTTTGCAGGGAAACTCCAATGTACCAAATACATCGCTCCCCTCCTTGCATCAAAAATTATAAAAACACCATATATTCAAAAAACAATCACAAATTATAAAAAGTCCAAAAAAATTTTTTTATAAAAATCATGTATAACTATAAATTCAAAAATAAAATAAAAATTGCAAAATTATAAAAATTCAAATATTTGCAAAATCCTAAAAATTGCAACCACATGAAAATATTTCAAAAACAACTCGACACAAACTTGATAAAATCAAACTTTTAACTATTACCCTAGTGATCGTTCCAATCTTACGATTATCATGCTACATCATCTTCCCTTTGCATGTTAATAACTATGTTTGGGGCAAGTCAAATCAATTGTTTTTCCTTCACGATATAACTTCACCTAGGGAAATTTTGACTCTCATTTTCGCTCTACTGCAATTCGAAATTTATTGCTAGGGGAAATGATCCTTTTAACTCTCAGATCAATTTTCAATGCGGATCCAACAAGAGCATCGTTAGGAGTATCTAAGATCACTCCACTCTTTAGTATGATCCTATCCTCATGTATTTCATAACTTTAGTGCTTGGGGTATTTGCATATGCTTAATCAACACTATGGTACAAATTAGGGGCATAGTTAATTGTCTTCTTTTTTGAAGTTGTGTTACTTTTTTACCTTACTTTTGGACCAATTACACATATTTCGTTATCATCTTGGCTTCCTTATAGCCATGGTGCATACTTATACGACATATATTGGTTTTTTTTCTCTTTTTTTTCTTTTCTTTGTTGTGTGTGTGTGTGTTTGTTTTATGCACATAGCGGTTAACCATCTTGATTCTTTCATAATCATGGTGACAACTCTATTGTGCAACAAAAAAATAAGGTTGCTTTACATTTTACTCTCCAAATGACACGCATGCTATGAGCACAGTCCTTCCTACCCTCATTCCCAATCCTTGTCTTCTTCCTATCAAGTGGTTTTCACCGCTTTGTCATGTCACCCACCCACTTGAGGGGCATTCCCTTACCATTCTACTCATTGGGCCTCTCAATGTTCCATCGCATCCACACTCACCGGGCATTGCAATGTTCCATCACATCCTACTCACCGAGGCATCTAAATGCTTCACCTGGGAAAATTGATACCATCTACCATGTTTCCCACATTAGCTCATCGATCTGCGCATACATCTACTATCTTTAAAATGTTATTACTTTGTAATAACACTTTAAAGAGGGGAAAATGTAGACACCCCAAAACTACATACTTGTTTCCAACTTATCCTATTTCACATCCCCTTTTAGAATTGATTAATTAAATTAATTGATTCACACCTTTTGGGATTAATTAAATTAATTCCTAACACACCTTAGCTAACTTAATTAACATTTATTAAATAAATGGTTAATTAAATGTCTCACATTTTATAGCTAATTAAATTAGTTATTTAATTGGAAAATACATTTATTTTCCTATACAATATCCACTTATACTCCACTTGGACTCCACTTCACTATCCTAGTCAACTCCACTCCACTTCTAAAATCCTACAATAGTGGGGGTAATAAGATTGCACGTACAACCAATTTCTTGAATGAAATCTTACTACCAACCAAATAATCATTTCCCCTTCAAAGTTGCAACTACATAGAAAAAATCCACTTGCTATTTCAAGAAATGCATTCATGGTCCTGAACTCATTCAAACTTAGATCTACTTTTCATGGCCTCCCCCTCCTATAAAAGTAGACATTATCCTTTAATATTCCTCTTGGATTTCTCTTGGATTGCTTTCTCTCAACCAACTTCGTTAATTTGTCATCCAATATATGCATATTGAAGCTTTCCCGATGTCATTTTTGTGTTCGTAGCATTGCAATCTCTCATTTTGGAGGTTAATTTGATAACATCCACAATCCATTCTTTACAAGGTTCTACAAGTTTAAACACTTCCACAACCTTATCCGAGGTTTGCAAGGAAAACATGGAGGAAAGGTTTGCTTAATGATTTGCTTGTCTTTTTGTTTATGCATAGATTTTCTTTCTCACAGGCTAACACAATGCGTGCTATATATTAACCTACCTAATACATGTTTCCAACACCAAGCCATGGATCATGAAATCTAGGATTTCCTTTTGATGGTGACTCTGCCCATGCCTATGTCCAAAACCTCGCAGAGGTGAATAAATGTGTGCAAACATCTACCGACAAATGGACCGCAATGATCAACAAGTGTTTCTCTACAAACCCACTTGGCGGGGAAATCTTCACCTAGTGTGTATAAACCTACAAGTTGTTCTTATCCTCCGATTAAGCACCAACGACCGCTCCAAAGACAACATAACATCACCTTTTTCACACACTATACGCTATGGATTTATTTTCTAATTCACATAGCCATGTTATAGTATCTCATCATCACAACCTCCGTTGGAGAAGAAAATCATGGGTGGAAAATAGCTCAATGGTTTTCAACGATAAATTGGTCCTCCATTGAGAATGTTACCATTTCTACCTCCCAATGATAGTGAATACACACAAGACAAACAACATGCATTTACTATCAATGATTAAATGAAAAGAAACCATCATATGAATTTTGTTAGCAACTTTTATGTGTTAACTAATGCCGATGATGATGATGATGATGATGATGATTACATGTAAAAGAAGTTACTCATGTTAGTTTATTCATGGAATGTAAGAGGAATCACCGAATCTACTTAAAATTTTATTGTAAGGGATACATGCCACTTGTTTGATAGGATGGAAATTTGTTGGGAAATTAGTGCAAACCCCTATAAACTTAAGCATATCTAAAATAGAAAAAATGAATGACAAGTATGAATCATAAATCAACACAAAGGGAAAGTAAAACATAAGATAAAGACACGAGTTTTTTTCTTAGGAAAACCCTTTCAAGTAAAACAACAAGCAACATAAATCTTTCTTATTGCACTTAATCTAACCTAAGCGGATAACAAGATTTTTCAAGACTTTGTTCACCGTATTTCGTAGAGTCTATGCACAATCCTCAAGAAAAACAGAAGGTATACTTGAAAAATCTTTTGTCAAACACATATATAGAAGAAGGAAGGTGGAAGGTGGGAAGATATTCCAAAGCTAAGGAAATTGATAAAATATAGAGGAATAAATAAGGTTCTTGGATGAAGTTGGATTGAAATCCGTAAAATGGCACATGTTTTTTTTGCGTAGGAGACAAAGCACACCCATAAACAGATGAGATGTATGCACTATTGGGAAAATTTTCTTTGGAGACAAAGGCAACATGGTATATTCCGAATCAAGACCTATACTATATGATGTAGAAGAGGAGAAGGAATTACTCCTCTTTCACCATAGTGAGAATCTTTCAAATTTGTTTGGATTGATTTTTTTTGGGGTTGTGAGGAATCAAGGGCCTTGTGACCTAAACATATTTACCCAACAACTCTAATTCACAGAGTGAGCCTCCTATAACCTTGGGTGGCACAAAAATTCCCCACTCCATGCATTGAAGATAAATTGAGAATCAAACTTGAGGCTTGGGTGACCTGAGTTGTTGGGCTCATCCACTTGAGCCAACCACAAGATCATTTAGATTGTTAAACACATCCAATAGGGGAATTATTAGAGTTGTCAAGATCCTTTGAGTATGAATTGATTTCACACAACCAAGTTTTCTCTATGATGAAAGAGAAATCGTTGTGCGAGATGCAAATTGTTTTCATCATTTCAAAATGGACAACGTTCTTACATCAAGATTATTGGTAGTGATAAGTGAAACAAGCTATGAACACAACCTTGCATTATGACACAGTTCATGGTGTGAAACTTACAACGATATAGTGGAATTGGATTTTATTTCTAGTTTCTTAAAAAAAGTGTGTTTAGAGAACTAGACCATCGACACTATGGATGCCTAAAAAATTGTTGTTGGTTAAAACCCTCTCATAATATCATGGACTCTTGAGATCGAATTGTTCCTTAGGAATCAACTTATACTAATAAGATACCCATTTATGATTTATATTTAAATCAACTTGATGTTATTAGCTAAGAAAATATAAAAACACGAAAATTCATTGAGAAATAAGACATCAAGCTTCTTTCCAAAGGAAGCTCCTCATCTCCTAGGGTTGTAGATGTTATACGATTCATACCTTGTATCTTTCATCTATGTTTGTTGTGGCACACACACAACCGCAAGCATATGATAAAACATCCAAAGGCATATTTTCAAGCATGTTATGTCTATCTACAACAATCATTCCATTCAAAGGTATGATGCATTTTGTCAAATAATTCTTGTCCCCTCTCTTGTGACCCCATTTTGAAAGCTTCCCGACATAGAAACCACCCACTATTGAATGTAAAAGAGTATTAAATGTGAAAGAGGAGGAGAAGCGCGATTTCAAGCATAATGAGGAGAAACATGATTTCAAGCATATGGGCAGAAAATTGAATGTGAAAGAGGAGGAGACGATGATTTTAGACATATGGACAAAACATTGAATGTCAAAGAGTTGGCAAGCATACCTTTAGACACGAGAATAGAGAATTGAAACCCAACTCTCAAAACCCCCGAGACCCGGAAAGAGGAGGGAGATTGGAGTCACAAAACCAAAAGCCCCACCCCCCTCGTACGCCTCCTCGAATTGGGTAGAGAAGGATAGGATACACACAATCTTATCCCTCTCTATACCCCCTCCTACCCCAAAACTCCTTCCGGTATTGTCATGGCGCCACGGGTCCCATCTATAGAGTACCACCCTACCCTTCACTCTGCAACAAGCCTTAATTGAGCTATTGAAGAAGGAAGTATCGGGATAATCGGTAAATAAGCAGGGCCTCTCGGGTTTTCCGTATACCTCCATTGCCCCACTGACAAACGATAGCCTAGTGGGGAGACCAACATGCCCCTATCAGCAGAACCCCCGCGTGCCATGCCCATGACAATGTGGAGACTAGCTAGTAGCACCCCAGGTTGAATTGAGGCAAAGCCTCCATCCTCTCCCCTAACTGCCGTCAAAGTCAACCCCAGAGAAGAGAAGAAGCATGATTTAAAACAGAGAATAGAGAACTGACTGTAAAATAGAAGAGAAGAAGCATGATTTGAAACAAAGAAATAATTTAAAAGAGGAGACGAAGACATATGGACAAAGAATTGAATGTAAAAGAGTAGAGAAAATCATGATTTCAGATATATGGAGGAGATCAAGTATGTAAAAGAGAGGAGAAAGAAAAACAAATAAAAAAGAGAGGAGAAGACATATGGGCAGAGAGAGTAGAGAAGAAGCATGATTTCAGACAAGTGGACAGAGATCAAATAATAATGTAGAAGAGAGGAGAATAAACATAATTTCAGACATATGAACACAGAATTGAGTGCTAAATTAACTCCTCCTGAGACCTGCATTTTTTTTTTTGTTTTCTTCCTCAGTAACAAAACCCATTCCATTTGACCATTGTTCCGCACGCCACAAAACGCGCACATTAATGAAAAACTGCCTCTTGGAAGAAAACGGAATTAACATTAGCTTTCAACTGGTGCAGTGATTTCAGTCCAATTGATGGAATATATTACCTTGTGCACTTGCTCTAATATCCCACATTGAAAGCGCGAGAGATAAGAATGTTATTTATAAAGGAGAGCAGACCCATCCCAAGTACGACCTTACTTGAACAGGATCTGTTCTGAAGGTTGTACAACTTGATCTGCATAATATATACAGACAAGCACATAAGTCTGGAGGAGGAATGATGGCTCTATGGCTTGAGCGCGATTACTGAGACTGTTAATGGGCCATTCCCATTAATGGTCTCCCGATGAACGTCCTGTCTGCTCATTCCAAGCAGGCAGTGAAGGCCATAGAGCGTTCTGACAGATATAAACATAATTTTGCCACTGGGTATTTTGCATGAATGCTTTCGATTACTCTTTAAACATATTATGGGATTTCTTTACTCACCTTGTTTTAAGGTTTCATGTCTTCATAGGTCAGATTATGTATGATTTTGGATTGGCATTTGCTAAAAATCTAACGAAATATATTATATATATATATAAATTTTCTAAAGGAGTAAAGGAGTAAAGGCTACAAAGATATTTCATAGTGCATTGTTGTTCAAAGTTTTGTTGATGTTTGGACAAATAAGAACTCAATTATGTGTGATCGCATCATAGCGCACATGTTTCACAACTTCGAATGTACAAGCTAAGGTAGAGGTGAACCTATACTAGACATTTTATGTCTTTCAAAGTAGTTGACTACGGTTTTATAGCCCTTGGATGATTTTGTGCACGATACAATATATTTACCCTTTCTTCAATGATACCATCTACATTTTGACGATATTATCTTGTGTAAACTTTAAAAACATAGAAACTACTTTTTTTGTTGAAAACCATCTCGTACACCTATTTCTAGCTTTTGTGATCCTCTTACACTCAATAAAACTATAGAAACAATCTGAATTGTTCCATTACACAACATTTTGTATTTATTACTATTTTTAACCATTTCCATTTATCTTATTTTAAATTATATCATAAATATTTATATCATATATCATATTATATGTATCATGAGATATACAATATTTTCTAATTATTTTATGCATACACACTTTAAAAAAACATCTAAGCACTTCACTAAGTGACATGAAATTTAATATTTCATTTGAATTGTTCGAATTATGCATTTTTGACTTTCCACGTGGAAATTCACTTTTCTGTGCTTTGTTTATGAACTAGAGGGTTCTCTCTTTAGTCAATTAAAAAAAAATTGTGTAGTATTTATTAACCATCTCCACTCGTAGATTAAGATTTGACCCACCCCCAAAAAATGTTTTATATCTTAAGGCTTGTATGCAAATTTATTTGATTAAAATTATGACACACTAGGAAGCACATCAATTTAACTCGTGCCATAAAATAAATAATGTAGATTATTGTAAAATTTTCGATAAAAAACAACGTGCTATATTCCCAATGACAATCAATTTAAATTTTCTATTGCACATGTCTTGAGAAAAGTCTTCATGTTCAATCTAAACTTTGAAGTGAATGAGCTATTTCGTTGAAAATTCATTACATCTGATTGGTTGATTATTACAATTTTTATTGTTGTTATCTTGATTGTATTCTATCTAATTCTCTTTCGAGTAAAATTTTGGCTTTCTATCTACTTGTAAATTATTAATTATAAGATGAGAAAATTAATGATAAGTGGAAAAACATCCAATTGAGTGTTTGGGAGGAGTTTATTTGTCACAAATTTCGTTATTGCTATCTCAATTCCACTTTATTTAAAACTCTACTTGGGATAAAACTATATGATTTCATCTAATTGGAAATCATTGAATATAAGTTAAAATGTAATAACAAGTGGAATTGCATTCCATTGATCTTTTGTGAGGCGACTATTTCTTGAAACCACCTTTACTACTATCTCAATTTCCCTCTATCTATCTATTTCACAACTCTCGAATTCATAGTTGAAAGCATTTTGTTGAGAAGGTAAAAGGAAGTACATTCAACATAATAATAAATATTCACAACATTTAATGTTGTCTCTCTATGAAAGAGTTAGATAAATATATTTACAATTATGTTCCACGTATTTTGATGCCTTCATCTATAAGTGCTACATATAGAACCAAGTCTTCATCGTAAATGGTTCATGATTAATTTGAATGATAGTCAACCCAAAAATATATAGCTAACGTTACAACCTACAAACATGTATTTTTCATTTTTAAAGTTTAATTTGCAAGTCTATTATTTTTCTTTTTAATTTTTATGTTGTTTCACGAGCAATCAAATATCATACATTTTCATTGCAAAGACCGATATGATTTTGGGTATAAATAATCAACCATCTTAGAAACCGAAAAATGGGCCGACAACTAATAGAAAAAATGTGAAGTAAAAATATTGTTTCTCTAGATTGAAACACATGTTTCGAGAGTTTCTATTTGTTTTCAAATCTTTTGATGCAACTTATAGCTTGCAGATCTTGTCGAAGTAAGTATGATTTACAACAATATAATATACATCATGCAATAATATTATATCACAAATTTCGTTCATACCAAACTAGTAAATTAAGAGGTTCTCATAACCATAATGGTTGAACGATGTGAAACATGTCTATGTGCCATACAATACCAAAAAATATTTAAAATACGTAGAAATTTCACTCTAAATTAGTAAAATATACTAATAACTCGAACATTTTAAATTGTTTAAAAGTTATCGTAAATTAATATTTGCTAATGAAATCAAGAGATTTTTTTAATGTTTTTACATCATCGAGACTATATAACTAGCAATCACACGTGAGGTGTGCGATGATAACGCCGAAAGAGAGGTTGGGGAATAAGTTGAAGGAAGTGGAGAAGAAGAACACATTTGACGGAAAGGTTAAAAGAAATGAAAAAGGGGTATAACAAATCCATTAGTTATATTAGACTGGCTAGAAGTAGAGCGCAACAAGAAACTTTGGACATCTTTGTAAACAAACATAGATCTAATATGGAGTTTAATTTAGTTGCAGATAATACAGAACCGAGCGAAAAGCGGTTATCGATACAAAATACACGTGAAATCTACATGCATGATTGTTATAAAGAAGGTTTGGCAGCAACACTGCATGGGTCCGGAGGATACCCCATAGACTATGTCGATGATAGAACTAGTAGCGTCATTGACAAGACCTTTCTCAACCCACAAGTTTGCGGAAAGCATTACTTTCTGGTTGATGCAGAGAAGAACCTTGGGCTTCAACTGGTCGTCTTCGGATCGCCAAATGTAGAAATCCTGACTAGTGTTGGAGTAGGAATTTTCACTAAGGCCCCTTTTTGTTATGAAAAGTAACAATCAAAAGCATGGAGAAACAACAAGTAAATCTTTGAGAAACAAAAAAACTTGGAAGAGGAAGGAAAATAAAGGTTTTACCACAGTCGAAGAAAACAAGCCAAAAAAACATGTAATGTAGCTAAATCATAGAAAAGACCCACGAAGAATGATAACTCGCCAGATTTACAAATGGGTATGAGAGATTTGATCAAAAAGACAATTGGAAGAGGAAGAGGAAGAACTACGCAATCAGAGTTTTGAGGGTCGAATGCAAGTCGCGGTAAAAATTTGAATCGTACAAGGTGAAAATGACGTGAAAAATCCTGATTTTATAATGAGCTTGGAATTTTTTACAGGTTTTTTTACACATGTCAGGGTCAAATCTTAGTTGTCATTTATTGCGTTGACCGGGATCGGGGGTTTGACCGTGTCAGACATGACTTGACTTCGTGCACTCGGACTCTGAAAACCTGACACACCAGGTCCATGTTCATTTCGGAGTTCGGGACTTTCTTTGCACACAACATGCTTTCGTGCTCACATGTTCTGATGTTCCACAATCCCTAAATCCCGAGAAACTGTAGTGTGTCGAGGTTCGGGGTTCAGGGGGACATTCGACATTTTACATGTTTTTTTGCTAATATGTCTTGATGTTCGAAAGTCTAAAAGTCTGAAAAAATTGTAGTGTATCGGGTTTCAGGATTCGGGAGACATTACATTTGGTTGTTTGCGTGCTTGAAAAGACTGAAATTTTAAAAAATAAAAGACAATCTACAACTTGGGCAAAAACTCTGGTTTTTTTGGGAAGATGACAAACTCCAAAAACTCCCAAAGACAAAAATTTGGTAGGTTGTACCAAAATTATCGTGAAACTCGATTTTGGGATAAAACAATCATGTGGAATGCGTCTTTGATTTACATCTTGTAGATGACTAAACAAAAAGGGAAAGATTGCAAACAAGGCATGTTGTCACAAGGTCATAGACGCAATACAATGGAATAGGAGAGCATGTCTAAAATAAAGTCCAGGCCTAAAAGAATGTGATAAAGTTGTGGTGATGATCTAGTTTATTTGTTCATGAAAAGTATGTGAAACTAAATGTATGAATCACTATGTTCCCTAAAGACTATAATGTTTTAATGAGTTATCCAACACTTGTTGGATTAGGCCAATAATTTATTTGATCTTTGAACCATCTTTTTAAATTTTGAATGTTGGTACACAACTCATACTCTCGGACTTTTCCAAGAAAAGGTTCTCTTGCACATCAACCTTTGCATCCCCACAACAAACATAGAGAGAAATCAACCTTGACGTGTCCTTTTATGCCACATCATGTTATATTGACTTCCTTTGTCTTCACATCCTAGTTACATTGGAACTGTAGAGACTTTAAGCTCTATTGTCAATTGGTAAAGTATTCTATTTCCCCACAAGAAAAAAAAATTAATGCCCATCACTTTTTCTACCCCTGCATGACCTCCTCCTTATCCCCTTCCTCACCGGCCCTCTTCCTCCTACACCATCTCACTTCTCAACTTTAACATCTTTTATGCATCCCATTTCATGTCTCCATTGCACTACTCACATGTGATTCTCACCAGTATATGGTGATTGAGATTAGGTTTGTCTCTAATACATCAAATAACCACTTCCCCTAGCCCCCCACTAATATGTTTGGCCCCATCTTATCTACATATCACTATCACCTTAACTCACTCAATGATCTTGATGCTTTTTCAAGTGCCATCATGTAGGTCGAGTGTTCTTTTCTTCTTATGTAATGGATTTAACTTCATAATGCTTTTAATTGGTGTCGAGTGTAATCTCTCCAAGCTTATTGCCTTTTCTCGGTAGCTCCTTCACAACCCTAGGTCACCTCAAATCCCTTTTCATATTGACCTCCTAAATTTAACATCATGCAAAAAAGATGACACATTTGAAATAAGTGATGTAAACAAATAACATGTTCTAACTTAATCATTGTTGCCATGTCTTTTACTTCCATAGTCACGCCTATCAAACCTTTATCATGGTCCACCAACCACGCCAAGGACACTAACATGGATAACGGAACTTCTTCGCTAGGTATCATCATCATGATCAAAATGTGTTTCCTGCATCAGTTGCAACATCTTGTCCTCAACCATGCTTTTCATTACATAGCTCACTTTGAGCCCCTCCAATATTGTTTGGACTCGATCTCATTTCATTCATTCACTTCCCATTGTCTCATCCATCTAAGGCAACTCAGTTCATCACCTCTATCATTCACGAGCTGAATTTCTCTCCAATGCAACTCACTTTGTTTGCAATGTAGTGCCACCAATGTTTTGCCTTTCTCAACTCATATTAGATCAACAATCTTTCCCCACCGCAAATAGTTACCTGGCCTGAATTCCTTCATACTACACACTTATCTCATGAGCTTTTGTTGGTTACGAAAAAAATATCCTTGCTCGTGGCAATGCGAGAAGATTCATCCACTTCCAACTCGTTATCTCCAAAGTGATGTAGATTGATTTGTTTGGCGATGTAATGTGTGTCAATTTCATCCACATGGATCCCACAAACTTGAGTATACACAACAAAGCAACCCACCTACGATTGTAACTGTGTTGTTCACGTGTCCATCTACTTGGAAATGACGTGTCTTTTTATACCATATTACACTATGTTGACTTCCTCTGTCTTCACATTTGATGTATGTTACAACAGTAGAAACTTTAGTATCTATTCAAAATTGGTAAAATTTTGGTTTCCCGACAAGAAAAAATACACCGCCCATCACTTTTCATGCCCTTGCAATCCTCCTCCCCATTGCCCTATTCACTGGCCCTCTTCCTCCTTTACCACTTAACTCCTCAACTTTAACATCTTATATGCATCCCGTTCGGCGTCTCCATTACACCGTTCGTGTGCAATTGCTAGTTAGTAAATACCATGGCCTTGATTCCACTTTACTGACCCAACAAGACCGGAATTGAGCCTCGTCCAATACACCGACAAGGAACCGGTGGCTCTTATGGCCCTAGACGACCAGGGTGCAAGTCCCGTCCAATGAACTTTCCTCGCCATGGACGACAAAGCGTGGATCGACTCTTGCGTGTTATTTAAAATTCTGGATTCCATGTTCGAAAATGAGTAAATTAGAAGTAACAACTATGGGTGTGTTGGAATGCCCCAGGGATTCCATGGCAGAATACGTAGCATCAATCATGGCGTCAAACAGGCTCCTGTAAATCTAATGTTCGTCCTTCACAATGGGTGCCGTAGGTTTCAACAAGACATAATCTAAGCTATACGACTCCCTGTTGTTGTTGTAGATGAAAAATGGTAAGACATTGGCCAAGAAAAGAGAGTCGTTATTCTCCAGGAAGTTGAGAACAGAGCTTACATCCTTCTTCAGTTAATCAGTGAAAGTTCCCTTAGAAGGAGCCTGAAATCGACATTGCGTCTTCAATCGAACACGTAGACAAGTTAATCTCCTCGCTTAAAATTACATGTCCTCTGCGTTAAAGCACAAATTCTGCTTGAGCTTCACACAGGAAACCGCCTAGGCTTCTAGCAGCAGCAAAGAAAAGATTTCAGATATTATCACATTCCAGCTATTTCGCTTGATTTTTGATGCAGAAAAATTAACAAGAATGAATAAAAAGAATGAAATGGATCCGATATCTATTACTTTCCACGCCAAAATGAAACTGGTCCAGCACGATGCTTGTGCAGGTAGGGGGACGAGTGATGATGGCGTGGCAAGGGATTCGAGGTGGAAAAAGCTGACATGGAAGGGATGGCAGGTCGACGTGGCCAGAGAGAACCGTTAGCAATTTCAAACTCACACGTGTAAGGCAGATGACACTCCGTACATCGTCGACCAAAAGATCACAGACGTTGATGTCTTTTCGGTTGTTAGAGGGGGTCGGGCTTTCTAACTTAGTACACGCCTTTTGGCGTAATTATTAAAAAACACTATTTTCTTTCTACAAAAAGGTGATTTGTACCCACTATGGATGCAAGGAGAGTACTAGGTATTTTCCACGAAAATAATGGAACGAATTTTATATAAAAAGTGCTAATTAAAAGTTTCTTGCATCTTGTATCTACCTTGTGATGCCATCGTAGGCTAGAGCTTATCCACATCGATCATTATCCACATCATGTGTGCTTAAACACACATTTTATTTACATGTGAGGCAATGGCTTATATGGAGATGCTACCAAAGTGATAAAATGTGGTAGAATGAGAGGGACCCCCGCACATTAGCCCAAAGAATCCACTCAAGGGGGAAGATCATGAATGGTACCCTTGAAGAGTCTAGGAGCATCACTCACACTCTAAACACATGGCTCAAGGTAGGGAAGTGAGTGTAGAGAGAAAAGAACTATAAGGGGATGAGAAGGACAAAGATTAATAGAAATTTTAAAATATGCCAATAACTACAACTAATTTACAAAATTAATTACAAATACACAATTTAACAACTAACAAATTCTTAGGACCGTTTTTATGTGTAAAATGGCTTAATTTAAAGAGATGTAGACCTTTGAGACCCTTTTCACTTAAAAAGGATTTTTTAAGTTTTATATATATATATATATATATATATATATATATATTCATGTATTTAAGTTATCTTGTAGTGGAATAAATATATGCTTCTTAATTACTTAATTATAATATATGTACAAATACAACAATAATATCTAATTAATTATCCAAATCAATTAAGAAGTTAAACACATGGTTAGGCAAGCATATCTTGAATATCTTATTGTCAAATAATTGTTGTTTAATTTAGAAATACATCACCAAACCTATCCGCCACTTATCCATAAATATTATGATATGACCTAATGTAGTGATTGCCTTGGCCCGCACTCCTATAAATATCAAGGTTGTCTTCCTAACATACGACATGTAATTGAAAACTATTTTGACGATTATGTTCCTTTGCTTTTTTTTCTATTTCCTCACTCCTATTTGTGCAATATAACGTAAATATAACTTGTGGTATTTATAAATGAATAAGATAATATTGGTAATTTGTGGTATTTAAAAATGAATAAGATAATATTGGTGACTTGCATTAGGTTAGTGACTAAAGTATGAATTAATTAGTTTACTTATCATAACCCTCAATGATAACAAAATATCAATAAATAAATAATGTATAACAAAAATTACATAAATGAAAATTTCATAAATATAAATGAGTTTACCTAGGGTTATAGTAATACTCCACAATATAATGATTGCTCGAGTCATGATGTAGGCTATAATGTTTGCTTTTTCAAATTTCACTCGTGTATTCTTCTTATTGTTGGTTAAATAGACTACAACATATATTTATAGACAATTGAATTCAAATAAGGACTTAAATTAGTGATGCCAAACCAATTTAACAATTAGAAATGAAAAGACAAGAAAAGGAAAAACACATCTCAATTTAACAAAACAAACAAAAAGATCAAAAACATGAAAACACTCTTGCTAAGAACCCAAAAAAACACATTATAGAGAACACAAATATTAAAAAAAAACATTAACATCAATAATATTTTATTTAGACAAATAATCGACAAATATGGGTTCATTATTAGGCGTAGACACATCTCAAAATGACCTCCTGACCTAGAAAACTATTACTACAAGCTTCAACGAAGATTTCATCTATGATAATTAATTGTTAATGACATGAGAACATTTATCCTCACCAGATTGAATTGGAAGGTGAGAATGGTGTATTTAATTTGCATTGAAGTTGAGGTGGCAATGTGTTTGAACTATGAGATTGTCAGAAACTTCTCGTGCGATCACATATATGCATCCACATGGACAAATTTCCGCACTTTTCTCCTGTTAAAGCAAGATTTGGATTTTGGATGATGCAAAAATCAATGACACGTGATGTTTTATTTAATGCAACGGGGAGAAATTAGGTGAGGTTTAAGTTTCTTGATTCAACAGAACATGGGAAGTGTAGGTGCAACATTCTTTGATTTATTGTTGAGGCTCATCTTTGTTCTGCAAATCTAAAAGTCTAGTTCAGGTGGAAGGAAAAGGTTTTCTGCTTTTTTCTGAGAATTTCATTGAAGAGAATTTTGGGTGCATCAGAATGGCAACAGTTGATATTGCAGAAGCGAAATCTTCAGCTCAGAATTGTGGGTGTCGAGTGGAACTTCTAGAAAATTCTGATGGTATTTTTTTCATGGCCTTTATTTGCTTTTGTTTCACTTATTCTGCATGTGGGTGCATTCAAAAGATATACATCTTAGCGAAAAGCTTCTGGGAAGACCTGTAATATAGATTAATGAAACCATCCACGATTTGAATTGCTCTGTAAATGTTTATATTGTTCTAATCCTGGATCACGTAGGCTGATTGGAAGCCTTGGTGGTTTGAAAATTTTGCTTTTCAATGTCTTTAAGCCTTAAAACATCAAGGATGTGTATCATTTACAATGTTTGCAGATTTGTAAATAGAGGGTAGACTTAAGATGTCGAAGAATGTCATCTAAGATAAATTTAGCTGAAAATACTATCAAGTTGCATCTATTTAGATAGAAGATTGTTTTTATAATTTGTTGGGGAATGTAGCCACAAAAGGGTGCAAGAATAACTATTATAAGAAAGGGTGGAAAAATTTAATGGTGTTTATGATTTTTAAGTAGACAGGTAAAAGGGTGTAAGAGTAAGAGTAGATGGTGGTAAATTTCAACAGTGGCTTGAATATAAGGAAGACTATTTTTGGAAAGACCTGTGTTATTGAATGAATTGTAAATATCTCAACTATTAGGTTAGGTGATTTGTGTAATCTTACTGGCTAGGATGGTAGTTTGTTACACTATTTACTAGGATAGAAATCCCTTCACATACCCACAAAGGCTTACTTAACATGATGTAATTATCACAAAGAACATTTAGATGTATGCCTTCTAAGTTCTCAGTATGATGTAATCTTCAAGAAAATTGTGCAGAGATTAAATCCCCCAAGATTGAAGATTTAGATATAGGCTTACTTAGCATGCTGTAATCTTAAAGCAGAACACATTCAGAATGATGCTATCTTCAACAAGATTTCTGGAAAAGGCAGGGTGTGGTTTAGATGCTTCAAGAAGATTTCACGAAACAGCAGGGTCTGATTTAGATGTCGGCTTACTCAGCATGATGTAATTTGTCTGTAATCATTAAATATGAAAGTCAGCATGTTGTAATTTGTTTGTAAACATAGGCAGAAATGCCGATATCTATGTGGATTTCTGGAAAGACTGGTATCATTGAATGAAACGTAAATAACTTAACTTTTTGGGGTCTGGTCGTTCAAACATGGGTGGTTCCAACATAAGTAAGAAGATTTGTTGAAAGACCGGTGTCATTGGATAAAATGTGAATACCTCAACATTTCGGGTCTGGACATCAACCCATCATCAAGATAGAACAATTACAATGCATACTCATAATGGTTTGAACAAGTTTTATTAAGTAATTATTCTAACACAGAACTGTAAGGCTGTTACTTTGTGGATGTACAACTCTGAATAGTTTTATAGTTTTCTTTGTTTCTTGATCTTTTGATATGAAGAAACAGTTGGTGCTGATTCTTTACTTTGATCTTTTGCTTTCTCTATCTTTGAAAAAGACAATTTTGCTCTAGTAGGAATGATGTGCTATTTTAAGATTCAGATTTTGAATTGTGTAGAGTGTTAACGTATTCAGATTCTATCAAGGCAGATCTTTTTTTCTTTTGAAAATTCTTACGAGCAATAAATGTTTTCTTATATGGAGCTTAACGCACTGAAAGGCCATAACATAAATGAACAAGGAAAAAAAAGTTTTTGACAACTGTCTGTATCCAGTGCATCAGTCGAAATCTCCAAACATCAGAGTTCTATAGTTTTAATGTGTAAAAATAGAATATAGACAAGCAGTCCAATTCTTTCATGGGTGTTGAATTCTGTTAGGCATGGATAAAAGTATCAATACAAGCCATTGAATTTTTAGTACCAGTTGGTGAAACACTCTTTAGGGCAATTTGGCTTTTTACTGAGTAATTATTGGGTAGAAGGCTATTTGATTTTGTCAGTACATTCTCGTTGTTAAGACAGACATTGAGCATCAGGACCTCTGAACAATCATAGAAGACCTCTGTTTCATATACTTAATGGAAAATACTACAGAATTGGAAATGAATATCATTGGAAAGTAGTACTGATGGATAAAGAGCACTCTAACCAGATTTGTAGTAGACCTCTGTCTCAATAAGTGTGCACGTACACACACATGCACGCACGCACACACAGAGAGAGAGAGAGAGAGAGAGAGAGAGAGAGAGAGAGAGGGAGGGAGGGAGGGAGGGAGGGAGGGAGGGAGGGAGGATAAAGAGAGAGAGAGATAAGCGTGAGAGAGAGAGAGAGAGAGAGAGAGAGAGAGAGAGAGAGAGAGAGAGATGCGCGTGCGCGCACACACATAGACAGACACACACACATACTGTAAAATACTGCAGAATTGGCAATATAATATGATTGGAAAGTAAAACTGATGGATAATGAGCACTCTAACCAGATGTAGAATTTTAACTTATTCGATTTCTTAAAGGTTTAATTGTTAGAAGGAAAATGGGGTTAACTTGACACGAAGAAAACATGGCAATTTGGAAGTTTACTTACTAGATAGGAATGGTTTTGGTTGACAGGAGTAAAGGAAGGAATTTTAAGGCCAATGGGAAAAATAGAGATTGCTGCAAGGGCATCTATGAAGGTAATTCTTATAAACCCATTTCTCTTGAACCAACTGTTTATTTTAGTGAGTGCTCAATTTCATCTAATTTGTATCTGATATAATAACAAATCAGGCATCAATCTATTAAAGGAAGCTCAATCTAAAGGGTTGCTTTGATGCACTTGGTGGTAAGAATTGGACGGAGAAGCAACTTTTTATAGCTGGCATGTCTGCAGTTCCAGAGAGCCAGTCAAACTTAGCTTAACAAGCAAACCATAGCTAAGAGGTGAATTGGTTTGCTTAGTGGCTTGTAGAAAACCAACACAAAAACGACACTCAGCCATAAGTGTGCAGATGATTGGCGTATACGCTTTCATCAATTTATGTTTGTTTTTGATTTCTTGATCATTGGGGATTGGGCTTTTAGGCACTCGACCGGCTTCAGGGCATTTATGCCCCTCTACCAACTTCAGGAGATCAAGGAGGCCAAGGTTCCAAAGAATTTAGTTACATAGGTCTCTTCACTACTCTACACTGATGCACTCATCTTGATCTCCATTGGCTTCTATGCATCAGCAGCTCCTTTTGGTGAACGGTCTTCCTTTACTCCTGTAGATTTGTCTTTTCCACCCAACTTCGATGCAGACTCTTTGCTTTCTTGTATTGGTAGTTCCTTTTGGCAATATGCCTTCCTTTCACAGGGTTATTTGTATTAAACGTGTTTTCTTTTATCCTGATTTGCCATATTGGCTACCCCATTCCCCTTTTGTTAGGGTCTTTTTCTGTTGCAGAAAAGACCCTAACAAGTTGATAATCGGCCCTGTTTACAAAAATTGCAGTTCAAGCTTCAAGCGAGGTTAAAAAGTGTTTGTATTTTTGGTGTTCTTAGCATTCTTTTGAGAAGGTTATGAATCAATAAAACATGTTAGCTAGAAGTTTTCTCAAAACTTATAAATTTGTCCCTTTTCTGGACCTGGTAACTTTCATACCTTAGGTTCCAGGAGATCATAAGTTAACTGAAGCAATAGGCTGTGGTTTAGTAAGAAATAGACCATATTAATGACCGCGCCCTGAAAAAGCTTTGTATCTTTTGTGAAAAAGGATGTGATTGTCAGTATGTCATAGTAATGCCCACATGGTTGGGTCCTCCTTGATTTGCAAGCATGTGAAACAAGGCTCTTCTAGGATTTATTGGTGAAGGCCTGTATTTCTTATTGTGAAACTCGAAACTATTTTGGTCTGTCTAGTAGAATTTACGGGTATGTAGTTTAGATACCTGTTTTTGGTTTTTGGAGTTATTTCTAGCACTCGTATTCTAACTTGTACTTTGTGGTTTACTTTGGGATTTTGTGGATATTAATATAATTTCATTATTTTCATCTTTCTTTCTGCTTAACACTTTAATATGATGATTCTTTTGCCTCTGCATATATTTAAAGTGGAGCATGACTCAGTCCCATTGTATATTTTTTTGGAGGTACTTTAGCCATTTTGGTCATCTAGTGGACAGAATGTCTTAAATTGAATAAATTAGGCCATTACTTCATATGTTTGAAATAGTGCTGGCAGAAGAGTGAATTCTCATAGAAAGTCTATTTTAATTAGAGGTGTTTGTATTTTCATCAGAGATGTTTCAATTGATTTGTATTGAAGAGATGTTCATGTTCACGTAAGATGGTTGTCTTGATTTTGATTCTCGTTCTACTGTATCCTATGTCTTAGCAGATTTCGATAGGGCTACTTGATTTGAACAATGGAAGCACCCAAGTCAAGAAGTCAGATTTGATAGTCTCTTTTGGAGAGATGCTCATTGATTTTATCCCAACAGTCTCTGGAGTTTCATTAGCTGTGGCACCAGCCTTTAAGAAGGCCCCAGGAGGTGCACCTGCAAATGTTGCTGTGGGGATAGCTAGGCTCGGTGGTCACTCAGCATTCATTGGAAAGGTATTGTACTCAGATTGGGCACCTTTAACTCTAGTCACAAAGTACTAAACAAACTAGGCCAAAGTCAGTTACCAGAAATTACCTTTAATTCTAGTCTCTAAGTACTTAAGGAATTAGGCCAAAGTCAGTTACCAAAAATTCAATGGTTTAGGTTTTTGCAGTGTGATATGCCATTAAATTTGGACAGGCTAAGTCAAAAACTGTATCACTTTTAAAATTACGATCCTATCTGATAACCACAATCTCTTCTTTTATTTGTTTGCCATATGACAGATGAATTCGAGTATTCAATTTTTCTCATTTTGGTAGACCACCAATACAATTCAAACCTTTTCATTCTTGGCAGGTTGGTGATGATGAATTTGGGCATATGTTGGCTGGCATTTTGAGGGAGAATGATGTGTATGACAAGGGGATATTGTTTGATAGTCATGCTAGAACAGCACTTGCATTTGTGACATTGCGTAGTGATGGTGAACGGGAGTTCTTGTTTTATCGTAATCCTAGTGCTGATATGCTCTTGACTGAGGCTGAAATTGATAAAGACCTGATCCAACAGGTATGTACTAGTAAGGATCAGGTCAAATCTAATTTTAAGTCTCTGTTGATGCCCAATCTTTGGCAATTTGTAAAAAAAAAAAAAAAAAGTGATCAAGATGGAATCCAAAAAGTTATCATTTGAAGTTTAATGAAAAAGACTTGACATTTGAATTATATTAAGTTGATCTCTGTATTTTGGTGGAAACATAATTAATGCCCATAATTGTATCAGAATTCTGCAAGTTATTTGTGCTTGGGCTAGAATGTTACTAGCAAGGAATGTAATTCTGAAGAATAATTTGTTGGCATTCCGTTGACAAACATAAAGGAAAAAGACCTGACATTTGAATTATATTAACTTCATCACTGTGTTTTGGGCGGAATCATAATGAATGCCCATAATTTCATTTTTTCATGCGCCTGCTTCATGGGGGCAAATTGAAGTATATTAAATTATTCTTTGGTTCACATCCCTCAGTTTTCATCTTGTACAATAATAATGATTTTGTCCATTTTAGTTCTAAGGTGGGAATAATGTTGTTAGTTTATTGTCTGTTCTTGGCACTCATCAGAAGAATGGTAACAATTTGGAATGCCTTCTGCTGATCAAAACCTCTCTGTAAATATTAGTTGCTGAGAAACGGTTCTCTTTACACACGATGGATTATAACGTTTTATGTTTGTTTTCTTGCAGGCACGCATATTTCACTTTGGGTCGATTAGTTTGATTTCAGAGCCATGCAGATCAGCTCATCTTGCAGCTTTAAAAATGGCAAAAGAAGCTGGTGCTCTGTTATCTTATGATCCCAATCTTAGATTGCCATTGTGGCCCTCTCCTGATGAATCTCGTAAAGGAATTTTTAGCATCTGGGATAAGGCTGACTTGATTAAGGTACTTGTTCCTTAACATTGTGTGTGGCATTTAATAAGGAAATTCCTATTGAAAACTCTAACACCACTCTTTTCATCTCTATAGTCCAAAACATAAGATGTTACTTCCAAAGACTTATTATATTATGATTTCTACAGGTTAGTGAAGATGAAGTAACATTCCTTACAGGTGGAGGAGACCATGAAAAGGATGAAGTAGTCATGTCCCTTATGCATCCAGGACTCAAGTTACTGCTTGTAACTGTTGGAGAAAAAGGTTGCAGATATTACACCAAGGTTGGTATTTGTGAATGACTGCAATTTGTTATCTAGTCTTAATATATTAGTTTTGTTTCTCTATGGGTGTTGTATCTGTTTCTCAAGATAAAGTTCATCCACTAATGCATTCACAGAACATTATCTTCTGAAATCTTGTTTTGATTGAGAGACTTGAAAAGGGAACAGATGCTAACGTGGCCTTGATAATCCTTACCAACAAGGGATAAACTATATTGCTTGTTTCAGAATCATCACTATATTTGGTAAAGGTTTCTGTAGACAACTGTGAATGATAAAAAGAATCTACAAAATTGTGTCCAGAAATCTTTACTACAAATGCAACATTATGAACAAAATGTCAAAGTCTCCCATTGCTATATAACCATCAATATGGAAAGAAAAAGTTGTCCTACTGATTATTTGTGATGAAAAAGTTTTCTAACTATTTTCTGAACATCCCTTCTATTCACGTAGGACTTTCGGGGCAGAGTAAATGGCTTTGCAGTGAACACAGTTGATACAACAGGTGCTGGGGATGCTTATGTTGGGGCGTTTCTTACTGAGCTGGTTAAGGACATGTCATTGCTTGAGGTAACTCTAGTTTTCATCATAACACCATGCATTCACAATACATCTGTTTTGTACATAAACATGATAGCATTTTTATGTTTCTTGCTTATACAAATTAAGTTTTCATAAGAAGCAATCTATAGGGTGGACCTCAGACATGGAAAAAGTCCATAAAAATTATGATAATACAGGAAAAAGGGTAAATTATATCTATTAAAATACACTATCTTTTTAAAGACCCAGAAAAATATAGAAATCCAGAGTTACCAGGGCAAGAAAACTACACCGCTTCCAGCTTTTTATAAGGCGGATTTAGAAAATACAGTAAATCTCTCCAAAACTACCATATTTGGTAACCTTGGTTTTTTGAGTGACCGTCTATTGTTTTTACTCTGCATTTGATCCATCTGTTAACAATCTCAACAAAATGCAAGAATATATCCTTCTGGGGTCACTTAGTAAAATATTTTCTAGGCACATTTATTTGCAGGTTTCTAAATGTTTTCCTTATTTTATGTTTATTTCTTACCTTCAAGCCATCTTTTATACACAGGATGAAAAGAGATTGAGGAAAGCACTCATTTTTGCTAATGGTGCTGCTGCTATAACGACCACGGAAAAGGGTGCAATTCCTGCATTGCCTGATAGAGCTGCTGTAATGAGCCTCTTGAACAAAGCTCGAGCTTCATAAATCCGTCTCAACTGTATCGACTGTTTTTGCCTCTAACCTAAGAATGGATAGATCTCTATATTGGTGTGTTGAATGTGGCGAATGCCTACAAAATCAATTCAGTCACTTGATTGTATCTACATAGCTTAAGATTATATGTTGGAAATGAAGATCAAAGAAGCATTGGTCCTTCTGTTATTCTCCTTTTATTCAACAAACTACATTACATTTAAATAAATATCAAACATTAACTAAGTAGTCATTAACAGTTCGTTCCATATCAAGAAACATCAATCATATATCAAGTGGTCCTTCAGTAAACCAAAAGTATCGTACCTGGTCATTTACAACGGAGAAATATCTTAACAATAGTAGTGTTGCACCAGACTCGTCTCCTACCATCAAGATTGGTCTCTAGAGTTCGTCCCAAGATTTGGATTTCATTGTTTTTTATGTGTTTTGTACTCTTGATGAGATATCAAAGTTAAATATCGATAAAATTACTCTCACCTCTCATCAGAAGTCTATACTCTTCCTAACATGTGACCTGATAAGTATGCTTAACAAAGATATACTTCATATTTCTTCTTGAACATGATATTAAGATACACTAAAACTTTAGTTCACTTTAATGTGTGATTTAGCCCAATGACAAGAAATTATATACAAAAGAATTCCTCAATAATAAGCTTTTCAACAACAACAATTTAATAATGTGTATTAAATTTTATGGGTGATGCGATATTTTGAACTCTTCAACAAAACAAAGTTTGTTACAGTAGGGATGCATTGCATTTGGGGATTATTTGTTATGTGAGTAGAGCACTCTTTTGGGGTCTAACTAGTTTGAGGTGGAAGAATTCGTGAAATGGTAGTTTCCTCTATTAGGAAATTTAAGGGATGAATATGTTATAAATTATAAATCCACAATATAATATATTGAAGATTATAGTTTATGAAGTGCAGTAATTAAAAATATAAATTTAGGTGTTTATAATGCAAATTATAGAATGCAAACAACATGAACAAAAAGTAAATGAATATAGTGACACAAAATATAAGTGGGAACACCTTGAAGTAATTTTTTTGAAAATACTTATCTTTATTGAGAATAAACTTTCACCCAACACTCCCACTATTTCATAGATCCACTTGTAGTTACACCTTCAAGAAGGGATTACAAACCACCTCATACATACGCTCATGAGTTTTACATCATTCACATCATGTATTTATAACCAACTTACACATATTGCTCACATTCATGTGTTACACTTGATATTTTTCATATCACCGATGTAACTGATCTCTAATGAGATCACCTTGTTTTATACAAGGTGGGTGACTTGTTTTGGGTCACTCTTATATTTTAAAACACTGCCAACAATAGTAGTGGATCCACCATGCTTATATTTTAAATATAAGTTATAATCCAAAAACATACAGTCTTTGGCGATTTTTAACTAAGCAATTTCTTGCTTAATATTATAAACCCAACACTCCCCCTTAATGTTAAGTAGGAAACATGCAAAATTGCTTTTACATGTCAAAGTTTATTCCTCATGCCAAGTCACCTTTTGGTACAAAAGGAATTACAATCCATAAATCAAGGCATGATTTAAGCTAACATCCAAAAATATTTATTCCATGGGTTTTGCAGTCCGTTGTGCACTACAACAATGTCTTGTAGGTTTTCAACTCCGTGGAATACTACAACAGTGTCCCGCAGACTTATGAAGCTTACAAAGAGTTGTACATGTATTGTGAGTTTTACAAAAGTTATGAGACATTGTTTTTCTGCGGTTCAAAGAAGTGTTCCACATAAAAATCGATACAATACAAAGGAACATTACAAATTCTCAAGATAAAGTTATTAAGGATGAAGCCTTAAATAATACTATGAAGTTAATAAAATCTTCATATCTAATGCTCCACTAGGGATTGCAAGTAAACTTCACATACATGACAATTTACTTAAACAACATAAAAAGAGTCTTGGAAGTATCTATTTCAAATTTTGCCCTTCTGACAAAATTTCAATGGGAGCCTATTATGTCCTAAGATTGAAAAAATCCTTCATGAGGTATTCCGGGACATTCGGTCAAAATTTTATGTTTAGGAAACCTTTATGTTGTTCCAGGTGGTCTCGAGTCATCTCAAGCTATTCTTCTTCATTTCGAGTCTCAAAGGTTTCAAGTTTGCTCAGAGCAGAAAAATTAGCCCTTAGTAGGGCCCGCATTCGTTCGACACGAACAAGTAATCATCAAAGTTGATAATTTATGTTTAAGAGGTTTTGTTATGTTTCCATAACTCTTCAATTTCGAGAAAGAGACCAGATGTCAAAAAGCTTGATAAGGTCATATTTAAGGAGTAACATGGCATTGAGCTAGAAATAGCTCGCCAAGTAGCTCGGCGAGCTAAAGGTGAGTTATGAGTTAATAGGTTGGAGCTCATGGATGACAAGCTCGGTTATGACGACACAAAGATAACTCGGCTCGGTGCGAGGGATTGAGGCCATGAATTCGACGAGCTAATCGAGTGTATGGGAGAGCTAATCGAGTATATGGGAGAGCTGAGTTGCGATTCACGAGTAATGGCTCACTCCAATCATGAGCAACTCGGAGGATATGAAAAAGAATACGGCTTGAGGAGCACATTAGGAAAACTCATAGACGTTTGCGAGCTCGTGTTTAGCTCAACGATGGGTTCGGGGAGTTGAGTTTGTTGAAATAGCTCGACGGTGGCTCATGTCTCACGGTGGCTTAGAGGAAGGGGAGATCGTAGGTCGAGCTAGGGATCAAGTTGAGTTGCAGAGCATGGAAGGTTCGAGCCATAGTGGAATGGCAGAAGTTGAGAGCCAACTTGCCGAGGTGGAAATGTTAGAGTGACTCGACAAGTTAAGAATGGATGGCCCAACATGATGACGAGCTAATTCATGGTGAGTGAAGAGTTCGGCCAAGATCCAGAGTGCCAGGGCTTGCAAAGGATTCGAAAGTGGGATGGAGCCGAGTCGAACATCGAGCAAGTCACCGAAGAGCTTGGTCTGCAAGAATCATGAGATCATGATACATGGTGGAAAAGAAGACATCAAGAGCCAAGTTACCAAATGATACGTGGGAAAAAAGGTAGTGAAAACCCGAGTACCCCATTTCAGACTTACGTGGTGTGGAGGCCATGTCGTGCATGGGAAAACAACGAGTTGATCTCTAAGTTGGTTAAGCCAACATCATAACATGTCGGGTTCACTGAGGAGATGTGGCAAGAAGTGGGTGATGCGAGGGAACTCGTTTAGCCCAATGAGTTGTCTCGGTTCAATGAAGCGGTGACGACGTGTCTTGGAGATAGCGAATAACTTGGCAGGGGAGCTTCAAGCCTTTGCAGCCATGGCGGAGATAATGCCTTGGCAAGATAAGCCAACAACTCCGCATGGGAAATGGTCATCCTAATCACTGTGTAAACATGAGATTCAAAGCATGTTGGAAAAATTGAAGGAGACAGGTTGATGAACGAGTTGTGGTGAGTGATTTTCCATGTAAGTCACAAGATACTACACCAAGTGTGGAGGATCGAGTCAAGTGTTGAGTGGTGTGGCAACAGCTTGGGAATTGGATTGAGAAATTGAGTTCTAGATGTGAGTTGGCCTAGATGATGGGTAGCTAGGCTCGAAGGGATTCACAGATAGAGGGAAATATTAGCGAGCTTAGGTTATACATGAATTTGAACGTGGTATGGAACCAAGTCATGAGCTACACGTGCAAAGAGTAAGTGAGTTCGAGGGCACAAGTCACGAGCTCGACGCAGTAAGTAAAGTATAGTTGAAGCGTGAAATCGATAGTTGATCAATGCATGGAGCTCACGGAGACAGAGCTCGGTCGGCGGATTCATGGTGAGCAAAGTGTTCATGACAAGCTTGGATTTGACGAGAAAACAAAGATCTTGGAAACATGCAATCACAACAACACATGGAGTTGATGTGCTAGAGCTCATGCCGAACTCTATTGAAATAAAGGAGAAGAGAGATCGATTAATGCACGAGCTCAAATTGCTGGTTTTGGGTGAGTCAGTGAGTATGAGGAAGGGCTTGACATGGAGTCACAGAGGACACGATGGCTCGAGAGAATGGTTGGAGCTCGATGCATGTGAGTATAGCTCGACCAATGTTGGTAGAACGGGTCAGCAGGTAAACTCAAATGTGTCATCTCATGGGAATGATAAGCTCGGCTTCAAACCACTGGTGAACATAATACGATTCAGACGAGTCATGAATCAAACTCGCTCAGAAACAATGAGCTCAAGGCGGTGAGTTTAGTTAAGACTGAGTTGGCTCAGTTGATTGGAATGGCAAGCTCATGAGTGACGAGCCAGATAAGACATGGAAAATGTGGCGAGTTCTAGCTCGGTTGACTCGTGGGTGGAGAGATCGGTTACATGCGGTGATGATCTCATGTTGAGGAGATTGAATTGAGCTCCATGAGTGCATGCAAAACTTACCTCTCAAGTGATGCATGATAGGGCTTGGTAGTGAGAGACTCGTTTCGGGAAAGAGCTCACCAAGGACCAAAGTAGCGAGTCGGCGATGGGTTCAACACATGACAAGTCAACAAAGAGCTCGGTTAAGATGGTGGATCGATTATGCGTTGAGCTCATTCCAGAGTTGAGAGCTCGTCAAGGCAAGGAGCTCACTCACGCCGATGGAGAATGCGACATGCTTAAGTCAAGGATGCGAGAACTCGTGAGTGAGCTCGATGAGGCATTTGTCTCTACAAACTCGGCTCAAGATCACGATGGAGCTTGGGGAAGATAAGCTTGACTTGCTCGATGAAGAGCTCATTTTGGAGCCCAGTGACTTGATGAGGGTGCTCGGTGCAGGAGCTTAGTCACGGTGGGAAAAACATAAGCTCGCTCAAAGACAAGGCTCATGGAGAGTTTTTTGGTGATGGCGAGTACACGGGTGGAACTCGGCGATGGCCGCGGTGTGGAGAAGAAGCTCGTTGGAGGAACTCGAGCCCAACTCGGTGAGTGTAAGGATATTACTTGTATAAATCAGAGCATATACAACGTAATAACATGAGAGAACAAAAATATATATAAATGATGACAATATGCTCATATAATAGCTTTACCACTTCGAGGGGGCAACCTCCAATACCACTTCGAGGGGGTAACCTCCAAACCATACAATAACACTCCAATACTCAATATCATTCACTACAACCTTCTAACCCCTATATATACCATTCTAACCTATGGCCAATACTGAGGCTGACCTCCTAAGCATAATAAATCATAAATGAATGATATAATAAGATAAGGGGATGTGTGCCACATGTCGGCATCTCCATCAACCCATATACATTATAATATTATATCCCAAGGTACATAGCATTGCCTCCCTCTTTGACATGTTTCGTCCTCGAAACATAAGAAGAAGCCATATAATGAGTGTGCTTTAAATTATTGCACACTTGTCACCAAGCTCGATCATCCAACCACCCATATGAAATCCTATCCTGTGTAGCAGCTTCATCATCAACATATTCTTCTTCTTCTTCTTCTTTTGATGTTGCTCATCTGTCCATGAAAATTTGTTCTAGTTCCTGCAAAGACCAATTAGAGTTTTCCTTTTCTAACATAGAAAAGAAAATCATGTAGGGTGACTAATCAACAACTTGAATAACCAAATATCTGATGGTTTAGAGAATTTATCCACGAATTTGTTCCACTCTAGCATCAATCCTGCCATCTCTAAAAAAAGCTACCATCCCCATGATCCACAAAACTAGGGTTTTCAGGATTCTGAAAATATTTTGGTAGATGGATAAAACCACAAAGAACAAACCCTAACTGAAATTTCAAGATCTTTCCGAAAATATAAATTTTGCTAAAAAATACCACAATTTGCTTCCTAAAAAGCAAATTTATGAAAAAACTTAAAACACCAATAACTTCCGCAAAACAGATCCAATAGAGCTGAATTTTTCAGATATTCTGACTTATAGTGTTTCCAAATTATGATGAAAAAATTGGGAAAAAATTAGATACCCTCTTCAAGATATACTCGAAACAAAAAATTAGGGTTTTTGCCTAATTTTGGCGAAATCACGCTCGATACCACTTGTAAGGATATTACTTGTATAAATCTAGGAACATATACGGAAGAATAACATGAGAGAACAAAAATATATATAAATGATGACAATATGCTCATATAATAGCTTTACCACTTCGAGGGGCAACCTCCAATACCACTTCGAGGGGGTAATCGTACGCTAGAAAAATGACAAGCGAGCGTGGGAATCTACAAGTAACTCTTCCGCGTGCACTGACCTCCCAAGGTCGTGCCGAGACAAATGCCTGATGGGGATGAAATATGTATGAAATGCAGAAAAAATAGTTAGGCAATCTAATGTCTTCAATACGCACTAGTGGAATTTGCGAATCTAAGGCAAGGAAGGCCCTTCTAACCTGAACTAGTGTGATAGATAGATCAGCAAAGATGACTGCCCGAAGGCTCCAATCAATATCGAGCTCTGGTGTGATTCGGTCTATTGGTTGTGGAATACGTGGAAAGTGACCTGGGATAGTTTCGTGTACGTCCCCAGATAGGGTCATATGGTGGATGGTAAATGTATTTAATTCTATGGACGGTTCTCTGGCCTAGTCCAACTTTCTAGCTTTGTTAGCTATTGTATCTACCAAGGATAATTGTTCGATGATGATAGGTGGAAGTGGAGTAGATCGGAATACTAGTGTGCGTAGGCCAGTATCTATGTCTAATTCGCCTATGGATTCGTTAGGCTGCTGGGATTTGTGGGTCACAACCGTAGACTCGCGGTTGTTGTGGACCTGTTATGGTCATGCGTGGAATCAAGTCCTAATCCCTAGTATCCAGTAATCGTATGCTTTCTCAGCTTCTATATTCAAGGCTAATAACTGTGTGATTTTCTCGGAATATCTCACAGGCGTTCGTGCAACCTGGATCCTTAAACTGGTATCTATGTCCATGAGGGTGTCTCCTGCACCTGGCTGTGGGACCAAAGGATCACAACCAAAGGTTTGTTCTCTTTCTAATCCTCCTATAGTCATATGGATATATACCTAGGGTAATCTGTAGTTTGGCTGATTTGACCAAAATGTGTGTGCTTGGTCGTCTTCTTTGTTTAACCCGTTCAACTGAGAATTGATTTGTTGCAAGCTTACCGTCATTTCGGAAGACTTGAATCCTAAGATTTTGGTCTATATCAGTTATTGTTGTGATGAGATTGGGCTGAGGCACGATTGGCTCGAAAATGTATTCTCTGGGCTCCCTAGGTCCCGTAATTGTCATACAAAAGCAATAATGTAAACAAACTGCAATAAAGTGAAATTTAACTATATGAAATATATCTATAGCATATATGATTTCTCTATTTTTGTATTTTCTGATGAATTATATGAATTTAAGAAAGTAGCTATTTAAAATATTTAGAATTGATAACTAAACTAATAATTTAAAACAAACAAAATAACCGAGTGTAGCTATTTGTCTGTGCAATTTGTAGATCTATTCTAAACAATAAATAGCTTATCTAATCTATTTGCAAGATTCTCGATCCTACCTCAGAAGTGAGGAGTGAATCATAGTTTCTCAGAAACTATCAATCCTCACACCTTCCCCCTGCAATATCGAGAATAGAATTTAATCAAATAAAGCAATTAACTACTCTATTTGATATGATTCTAACTAAAACTTTGAAAGCTAGAACCTGATTCTCGCAGTAATGCTGGCGAATCCGATGGTGTGTGTGATCTTGTCCCCTCAAAGCAGATCTCCTCGCTCCTTCGTGTTCACGTGATCCGTAAAAGTGTGTAATGCTAGCATCAACAAGTAGATATTTGGATAAAGGCAGCTCGGATACACACCGAATACAATGCGAGTAGAGAGAGGGATAGCGCAAGAGTACGAGCTTGGCTTATGCAATTCCTAGTGGGATTTATCATGAGTCATGCAACATAAAGCATCCGTAACCCGAAACTATCCTGTTTGAGGAGCAAAACCTGTAACTTTAATGGCTTCCTAAGCTATTCTATTCCAATGGATTGGATGAAACAACAACACTGCTTGCACAAGATGGATTTGTGGCTTACCAACAAGAAACAATGCTAACTAAGTGCATGCAATGAACTAAACTATGAATCCTAAGCAAAATGAAAGACTGAATTACTGAAATGAGAAGATGAGAAGTGAATTGAGGGGCCATTTGACTTGACTTGCACAAGCTATCCATTTATAGCAATTGCATTCACCCAAAGATAAAAACCAAACTAAACTCTCAAACAATAAACAAAGGCAAAACACTATTCCAGAGGGACAAAAAGGGCATAAATGCAAGCTTATGGTGGTGGAAAAAGCTTTACCCAAGTGAATCATGATTTTACGTGAGTTACGCTCATGGCGTAAAAGAAAGTTCTGAGAAAAAATGCGTTCTAGAAACGTAAAGGACCGCCGCTTTGAGAAGGGCGGCGGTTAAGACCACCGCCCTGCTCAGGGCGGCGGTCACGAGACCGCCGCCTAGGCAGGGCGGCGGTTTTTCAGAATCAAGAGAAAAAGGCTAAAAGAAGAGGGGAAAAGGAAAAACTAAGGCACGCGGGGCTAAGCGGGGCATGCGGGATGTTAACGCACACTTGGAGAGCTTTTCCGGATCCCGAACACCTTGCGAGGAGACCTGTATCATCATTGGGGCACTTGTTACATTGTTCGGCAAAGATAAAGACCTTACAATTTTGGGTACGTACATATTGCCCCCTCGGAGAAGCGTTTTAGCCATGAAAAGGCGTAAAATGGTGGGTCCGAGTATGGCGGTCCCGAAATGGGAAGTTAGAAATTATACCTGATACGTCCGTGTGTCGAAATGACGCCGTCCAAAATTCCCGCTACCTGCAAAACGAAAAGAGAACTCAAGTGCAGATAGACACAATAATTTGGAAAATAAACGCTAAAATAATAGGGAATGAGAACGTACCATTTGTGCGGGGATAGAACTTACCTCCGTCGGTGCTCCAAAACCTGTGAAAAAGGCATTTAAAATGAATCAGGGCGCTATATATATGAAAGTGGGCCCATTTTCCTATTCATTTGCGCGAGTCGATTTGATTGATTTTGAGCTCTGGGACCCACGGTGACGGTTTCTTGCGTGAGTAGAGTCGAAACGTCCGCAGCGAGATAGCGATCATGCCTCCACGTGCGGAACACCGCCCGCGAGATCACAGGTTGGTTTTCTTCAATTTATTGTTTTTACCCCTTTAAATTTGAAATGCTAAATACTTTGCAATGGGGGGGTCATTTTTGAAAATGCTAGTGTTAAAAGGTCCACCTAGGGGGCGCCTACTGGGTAGGCTCTCGTTTTTAGGTTAAATGGCCATTTTTTGCACTTTTTAGGTCTTTTTAGCTTAAAAACCCGCGTGGGTTTTCGGACCACGACCGCCGCCCGGCCAAGCATGGGCGACACACACCGACCGCCCCTCCTGTTTAGGGCGGTGGTTACATGACCGCCGCCTTAAGGCGGCGGTTACAAAACCGCCTCCCTGCTCAGGGCGGCGGTTTTGAACAGAATGCAAAAGGAACCTTTTTTTGAGATTGTGTTTGTATTTCTAGCATTTCTACGTGTTTACATGATTTTTCTAGTATTATTCGGATACTAACTTGCTCTGTTTTGTGTGTTTTTGGGTGTATGCAGTGAGAGAGGAGTACATCCGATGGAGCAGAGAGAGGGAGTGTGATTGGATCCCGGGGGTACTTAGATGCCCTCTCACAGGATGAGGAGGACACACTTCAGAGGGCTGGCATATTGCGCATATCGCGCGTGCCCCATGTTGCACCATCTAGTCACATCCTTTGTGACTTGTTTTCATACTAGGGATGCAGATCGAACACCTTCCGATTGCCAGGGGTCCGTGGTGAGTGGACCATTACATTAGGACGTCTACCGCATTCTGGGGGTCCCGATCATCGGGAGGTGACTCACTTTAGAGACAGCAGGCTCACGGGCACAGATTGCACAGTGGGCCACATATATGGGAGATGCAGTCATCTCCACGGGGTCGAAGAAGGGGGTGAGAGTTCGATCTATTCCTTCTTTGCCTATCCCCTTACTTCGCCAGGCCATCATGGGGATCCTTGCCTCGAGACTGATCGGGGACAAGGGAGGTGACACATTATTATACTGCTGGGCCCCCATTATTACATAGATAGAGGGGCATGGTCGGATATACGCTTGGGGTGCAGATATTCTTGGGACCACCTATCACGATCTATACAGGGTGGTCCGTCTACAGGGGCAGTCACTGAGCCACCCGACTCTAGTCATGAGTTGGGTCTACGAGCATTTCATCCCTTATGGCAGGGGTGTGGAGGTGGCAGATCCCGGGGCTGTGAGGGCAGCCAGATGGACGGACATGTCGGTGCTTAGAGCACCTCATCAGCCAGTTGCCTCCCTGACTACTGCCGATATGGAGGCGACACCATACCAGCTCATGGCCGGCATATGGGGCGAGGAGACTCTTACCTTGATCTCCTGCTCCACCACAGGGCAGCTTATCGATCGAGTGGGACGAGTGGAGGTGCATCCTTTTGGCCGAGTTCCTCAGCAGTTTGGCCTACCATACATGGGCATGCTTCCCCAGGGCGCCATGACCCGTGAGGCCGGAGGGGGCCTAGAGGCCGAGGTTGGACAAGGGTTACTCCCGCATTCCCATCTGCAGCCAGGAGGATAGTTCATGCTAGAGGGAGAGCCGGTGCGCCTCAGGCACCTTTGCTTCAGATTGCTGTGGGTCCTGCTCATAGCAGCGATGACCCTATTGATATTGACTCCGAGTCTGAGGAGTTCACAGAGGGAGGGTCAGAGGAGGAGACCGATGACAGCGATCCTGAGTGGCATGACACTCAGGACATTATGCAGCAGAGAGGGCCGAGCAGAGCGCAGAGAGGGTGACTCTGTTTCAGAGGAGCCACTCTCCTAGGGCCGTGGTGGAGAGGATGAGTCCGTTGTGGGGTGATACGTTGCTCCCGCCACAGGAGCAGCCCCTCGCCGCAAAGTGCATCCGCGGCAGTGCCGCCCCAAATGACCCATCCTGAGGCTCCTAGTGATCCGAGTAAGTTACCCTTTCTCCCTTTTAATGTTTGTTTGTAGGCTCTCCTTAGTTGCTATCTTGTATTTTCTAATTTCTTATTTGGTTTCTAATTCACTTTCTTCCTTGTTTGCAGAGACTGCTGATGAGTGGCGCGATTTGATTCGCAGGGTATGTACTGATACCCTGATGATCCCTATGGAGAGGACCCGCGCGGAGCTGTCCGTGGACGCTGGGGAGCCTTCAGCAGCTGGTAGACATACCGATGTCTTCGCTCCCGTCTGGCACGTGGCCAGGATGGTGTCGACCCTCCGCACAGAGTTAGCGGGCTATAGGATGGCTGAGCGCCTCATGAGGAGCCATTCTCGTGGTGAGACCGCGCTGCCCTCGGGACCCCGAGCCTCCGTATATTCGAGCGCCAGGCGTAGCCGAGTCCTAGGCATGGGCGTGCACCTTCGGAGGGGTCTCGCAGGGATTGAGAAGCCACTTGGCTCTCATAGATTTTGTTTTATATATTCTTTTGTATATCCCGGCTCTTTGAGCGTTTTGACCATGCTTAGTGCATGATGGCATCAGATATAAACATTGATTATTTATATATATGCATTCATTCTGATCAAAATCTTGCACTCATGGTTTCCTTTCTATTTCTAGTTTCTTCATGTATACTACGATGTATGTTTTATATGCTTTTTAGAATGTATGCAAATGGTGAACAAATGATGTAAATGTTTTACTTTCCTTTTGTGTTTCATGATGCTGATATATGATAATGTAGATATAATGTGATTTTGAATCTTAGTTTCTGTAAGCAATTTTTGGATACCTCATGTTTGTTTTGGCAAAGTGATGAAAATAAACCAGTATGATGAATAGATAAACTTGCCCCACTCTTAATTCCACGCAACTAGTAAGATGCGAGGGCTTATCACCAAGAGTCAAGAAGGGCACAAGTTATGAAATGTATTGAAATGATAGTGATGAAAGACAGACAAAGCTTTGGTGGAACCAAATTAGGACACCACAAGTCTACTCCACTCGAGTGACTTCATAGTTTTGGATGCAACTTGCTTTTTGGGTTTATCCAGACTTAGACCCGTAGATGGCCACATAGTAGACAAAATCTGGGTTTTTAGGATTTTAACTCTCTTGGGATTTTGAACATCTGATTCATTTGTTTTTGACTCAAAGTTTCAAAGTTTGAATTGTTTGTGTATGACCTTCTGCATTTATTTGTCAAGAGGACCCCCTACACTTTGCCCCATGCTACTAGTAAGAAGCGTGGGTTTATCACCGTGGGAAAAGCGTAGGTGAGTAAGGGCATTTCCATCCTTTCCCAACCCTACGTCACTAGTAAGAGACGCAAGCTCATCACCAAAGGTCAGGGGCAGGAAATGTGTAAAATTAAAATTTTCTGTTTTGATCAACGTTTGACTTGTTTATTTGAGTAAAATGTCAGTATGTGCTTATTTCCAAAGAGATATACATATGGGATAGATGTGACACCATGAAGCTTCTAGAATAGACCATAGGCAAGACACCTACCCTAAGAAGAAATCAAAGCGAGAATAAACTTGCAGATCTTGGTATGGTTACCGTTAAGACTTCGTCATGTCTAGCTTTATTTGATAAAATGATTCCGAGATAATTTGATGATATCATGAAAATGGAGAAGTATGATTAAAGAGTTTATGCCAACAACATCATGAGTTTGTAATGAATTGCTTTGAGAATAGATTCCTTGATCACAATTTGTGTACGAAACAAGTGGACAATATGATCCTAATCTATATGAAAATGCAATGTAGATAGTCATATATAAGTAGTGCTAGTTGCTTACGCGTAGAAACACTTGAGGTGTAGGGAATTGACTGTTTCACCAAATTCCTCACCTTCTAGCGTACATAAGAGGTATGCACCATTTCCATAGTCCTTCATGACTCGGTATGGGCCCAACCATTTAGGCCGGAATTTCCTTCCTTCGCCGGTCTTCTTGTCGATCCGGCTGTCTAGCCTTAGAACTAGATCACCTTCGTATATGTCGCGTTCATAGACCTTCTTGTTGTACTTCCGGCACATCCGGTCAAAGATAGACTCTATGTCATTGCTGTTCAACATCTAACCTAGTTTCATCTAGGCTTTCTAGTTGGGAAAGACGTGCTTCTCTCGTAAGCGTCTTCATCCGTAATCCTCTTGTAATGAAATGCGGAGACTGGGTATTTCAACCTCGAGTGGGAGAACCGCCTCTGCCCCGAATACTAATGAGAAAGGAGTGGCTCCCGTTGGTGTTCTTATTGAGGTTCGGTGGGCCCATAAGGCCGGATATAACTTCAAGTGCCAATCTCATTTGTTTTTTTTTCACCGTCTTAAGGAGAATGGCTTTTAGTGTTTTATTCGTCGCTTCAGCCTGTCCGTTGGCTTGAGGGTAATACAAGGAAGCCGTATGATGGCTTATCTTAAATTTATTGCATAGTTCGCGAACTTCTTCATTCTTAAAAGAAGTTCCATTATCGAGATGATGATTTGCATGGATACCGTACTCTAAAATGATTTGGTTCAAAATGAACTTGGCGATTATGTAACTGTGTACAGTGAGTAAGAGGCATAGCCTCTACCCATTTGGTAAAATATTCAAAGGGCCGTGATTATAAAATTATGGCCATCTCAGTGGATGAGGGAGAGAATTTCCTATTAAGTCTAGGCCCCATGTAGAAAAGGGCCATGGAGTAGCGATTGGTTGCAGAGCTTGTGCCGGCATGTGGATCTCATGGGAGAATTCTTGGCACTTATGACACCTGCGTACAAACTCTATTGCATCATGTTCTAGAGTGGGCCAGAAATAGCCCATTCGATGTATTTTTCGAGTGGTGGCATGGCCACCAAGTGGCCTCCACACATTCCACTGTGGATTCATGGAGAATCTTCTTGGATTCTTCTGTGTCGACACATCTTAGGAGCATTCCATCGAACGCTTTTCGATAGAGCACTTGCTCTATAATGACGTATTTAGCTACGATAATACGTAACCACCTTCTTTGTTGTGGTGTAGCTCCTTCTGGATACGTATGGTCCATGATATAGTTAATGATATCAGCGTACCAGGGACACTCAGAGATAGAGGGTCGGGTTTCGATGTAGTATACGCACTCATCTGGGAAATCTAAATCTACTAGATCACCTCCATCTAATGGGTTATCAGCTAACCAATCCACAATGATTTGTCCCTTAACTGACTTCTGATTTACAAACGTTAATTCAAATTCTCCCATTAAGGTTATAAAACGTCCAGCCTTTTTAGACAAGGACCCTTGTGTGAGGAAAGTTCGTAAATGGTCCGTTTTTACCATGACCCTTGTTTCTTGATTTAACATATAATGTCTTAGGTGTTTGGTCATACAAAGACTATGGCGAGACATTCTCGTTCTACTTGTGTATAGCGTGTTTCATAGTCGAGCAAGTTTTCGCTAATGAAATAAATTACACGTTCTCTCTTGTCATCGTCCTCTTCTTGGGCATACAAGCTAACGAGACATTGTAGCTCGTGAATATAAAATTAACGGGCGATCTAGCTTAGGTGGCATTAGCGTAGGTGGTGACAACAAGAAACGCTTAACCGCGTCAAAAGCTTCATTGCAGTCTTTCAGTCCAATCAATGCTATAGTCTTTCTTGAGAAAATTGTTGATTGGATGAATGGCGAAGCTTAAGTCCGGGATGAATCTTCGGATTGCACCCAGCTTTCCGAGAAATGACCTGACTCCATATTCATCCGAAGGTGGAACCATTTCGAGGACAGCCCGGATTTTGGTTGGGTCAACATCTATCCCTCGTGATGATATGATGTAACCTAGGAGCTTCCCTCCCGTTACACCAAAGACGCATTTTTCTGGATTTAGCGTGACTCCGTATTCTATCAGACGTGAGAGAATGACACGGAGTACTTCTGGATGGTCACAACGCTTCTTGGCCTTAGCCAACAAGTCATCTACGTAGGATTCCATGATTTTATGAATTAGATCGTGAAATATATATGTCATAGCCCGCTGGTATGTAGCACCAACGTTTTTGAGACCGAATGGCATAACAACATAGCAATAGGTTCCCCAAGGAGTTATAAACGTGGTTTTAGCTTGATCTTGCTCAGATATTTTAATTTGATTATATCCCGAGAATCCATCCATGAGAGACAAAAGTTCAAACCCAGATTGTGCATCAACAATGACATCAATAGATGGCAACGGGAAGTCATCCTTAGGACATGCTTTGTTGATGTCTCGAAATCTATGCAGATGCGTATCTTTCCATTCTTCTTGAGAACGGGACGATGTTAGATACCCATTGGGAGTAGTCGACTGGTTTGATGAATCCTACTGGAGGAGTTTTATTACCTCCTCCTTTACCATGAGAGCTACCTTGGGTTTCATGGGTCTCGATTTTTGTTTAACTGCTTTGCATCAGATTTAGTGACGAGGTTGTGTACCACGATGTGGGGTGCGACTCCTGTCATCTCCTTATAATTAAATGCAAATGCCTTCTGATGTTCTTTGAGGATCCGAGTATGTATTTCTACTTCTTCTGGGGTTAACGAGGATCCTAGTTTCAAAATTCTTGGTTCATCTTCTCTGTTCCGATGTTGACATCAATTGTTTCTTCGATCAAAGAGGCGTTACCCTCTTCAAACTCAGAGTGCTGGGGGTAAATCCAAATCATCCCCATTTTCTACACGTATATGCTAGGTTCCATTTGTGAGGGAAAATCCATCATGGGATTTCCGAAGTAGGAAGACGAATGTGGAATTAAGGACAAATCTAGCATATGATAGGAGAGATGTAATGCCGCATAGGCGTTTAAGTAATCCAAAGTAGCCATATCACTATCAACATGGTCTAGGATGGTAGATTCACTCCCGTTTAAAAGGGGATTTGTCATTGTTTTTATCAATGGTTCATTACGAATGGATACCGTGAAATGGGTATCTTCTAACTCATTGCTTGGAGTAAAACGTGATGCTGAAGTTGCTATTGAATCGGCGAGAAGATTTTTCTCTCGCGAGATTGCTTCAATGGATATGAAGTTAAACCTTGCTTAAATCTAATACAACATTTTTGTAAAGCTGCAAGTGTTCGGCTTTAGTTTCATATACTTCAGAAACTTGGTTTGCCACTAATTGCGAGTCTCCTAAGACTCTGATGTTATCAACACCAATTCTTTTGGCTAAGGTGAGGCCAAGGAGGAGGGCTTCGTACTCAACTGCCATTGTTTGTGCATTCAAAATTTAGTTTAAAGGCAAATGGCAGACTTTCTCCTCAGGCGAAGTAAGAATTATACCTGCCCCTGCTCCGTAACGGCACCTAGCCCCATCAAAATGGAGAGTCCAATACTTAGCTGGGAGTATAGATGTTGGGGTATTTGTTGTGTTTGCACACTCTACTTCCACCATGCAGAGATCCTCTGCTGGAAGAGAACCAACACCTAGGGAATATCCTATGCCTACTGAATCAAATGGTAAGAACATTGGTAGATCTTGTTCTATTAACTCAACGATTTTTGCAGTAGTCCCTAATGACACTGTTTCTATAGTGTTAGCCTTATCTTTGGGGGTTGGGGTTGTTTTGGCTATGCTCACAGTTTCAAGATCTGTCGTAGGTACCAACTTTTCTTTTGTTTTTGCGTCGGTAGGTTTATTAAGTTGATTTGTTGGGAGTTCAAACTCCGAGTGTACGCCTGGTCTCTTTTTTAAGTCGGCTAGGTGTACATCAAATGGTTTTGGATCACCTTTGGCCACGAATACCTTTCCTAAATGTAAAAACCTTACTTCTTGAAATAGTGTAGAAGGGATTGCCTTCATGCGGTGTATCCATGGTCGGCCGAGGATCATATTATAGTTAGTTTCCCGATCTATAATATAAAACTCAATCAAAATGGTTTTGGGTCCTAAGGTGACCGGTAATATTATAGTTCCAATTGAAGTGGCTTTAAGGCTGTCATAGCCTCTTAGCGTGTTTCGAGTTGTGGAACAATTGGTTTCTCCATACCCTAGCTTTTGAAGGAAAGAGAAGGGGACTATGTTAACCGCTGCCCCATCATCTACCATTGCACGCTTTACGTAATTATTATAAACCCACACTTGCAAATGTAAAGCCGGATCACCCCGACGTGTGATCTCAGCATCTGTTGGCATTTTATTTATCTCGAATATGAATTCGACATCCCTATCTCGCCTGTCCCGGAGGATGAACATCAAAGTCTATATGATTTACCTGTGTTTCAGGAGGTGGAGTGATGTTGATTAAATGACCTAAACCTAATGCTTCCAAAAGAGCAGCCCTGTGGGTAGGAGAGTTCTTTAGTAAGTCTAAAATGAAATATGCGAGAAGGTTTTTGTTAGATCATTAATTAAATCATAAGCACCCACAGGCTTTGCTACGATTTGTTGGATGTTATCCGTTTCTGGCAGGTGGCTTGGACTTGGCTGAGAGAAATACTCTCGTGTCCTTGTTACAGCTTCGATGGGTAATTCAGTGTCTAACTCCACTAATCCAACTACCTTAGGTCATGGCTGACTTCCTAGTTGCGGTGCAACTAATGGATTTAGCGAAGTCGAGGCTTCATGATCATTGTTTCCTGTCATTGCACCCTTGTTTGTCCCAGTTGGATTTAGTCTGTTGTTATCGTGATTTGGGAGTGGATCATTAAAGATCTTCAGGGGTGCGTTTTGAGGGGAAACCCTAAAAAGTATTTGACGTGGTGACGTAGGATCTCGCTAAGAACATATCCATAAAAAGTTGTTTTTGTTCATTTGGCAAGCAGTATGAATTTATTATAGTCACGACGTTCTAGTGTCATGGCCCGAATTTTGTGGAAACCACAATATGAGTTAGGATTGTAATTCCTAGTTTGTTGGTTTGATGTGTATCAGGCCCGTAATTTTGATCGAAACCGTTGTCTATTAAAATTTTGCGTTTGTTGTCTTTGGTTTGAATTCTGGTCTTGATACCTAGTTGAATTTTGGCTTGGCCCTTGTATGGGATTTTTCCGCCGTTGTTGTTGATGGTTAAAATCCACTTTGTTTGATTGTTGGGGTAAAGTTGTTGTTTCGTTGGTTGTTTACTTGTGATGGAGTATTGACAACATTTACCTTCTTCTTGGGCTGGTCGGCTTACTCCATCTGTTGTTACACCCCGATTTTTGTTAAGGATTTTAGGTCCTTGATTGACATTTGTGGTAGTGGGATAATTTGTAGTGTTCTGATTGGGGGCATTAACCTCCCGCTTTGCTCCATATGTTTTCATGACCACTATCAATCGCCGCTTGATCTATTCAAGAGCACTCTCCAAAGACTTCATCGTAAGTTCGTAATGGAAACTTTTGACTTCTTCCTTCACTTCTCTGCTAAGCGAATGAAGGAATAAATCACATAGTTCCATTTGATCCATGTTTGGAGCACTTGCCGAGGAATAAAGGACTGTACGCCACCTTTGGATGAAATGGGCGATAGATTCATTGTGTTCTTGTTTGATGTGTAAGAACTCCCTGATTCCTGTTCTTAATAGTTTGTTCATGTCAAAGGCCTTGATGAACTCTGAAACGAGTTGTTTGAATGAATGTATGGAAGCCTCAGGTATTCTATAATACCAATCGAGAGCAATGCCTTCCAAGGTTTTTGGGAATATTTTAGCAACAACCCCATCCCATGGGAGTAGCTCTCGAATGGCTGTAGCGTAAGCTTTGATATGCGCATTCGGATCTCCCTCACCTTTGTATTTGGGAAAATCGGGAAGAGGTCTTGGAAGCATGACGCTTCGTATAGTGAAATCTAAGGGCTCTTTCAAATATTCTGAGTAAGTCCCTATTGCATATGTTTCGACCATTGATGGTGCTTCTGAGGGAGTGGTGGTGGAATGGGTTGTTGATATGGCATAACGTACGTGGGCAGGGGCATAAGGAAGCCCCTGTGTTTGAGAAAACATGCCGGAGAGGAGAACATATCCCCTTGTGGTGATTTGGAGTATATGTTTAAGTATGACGGGGTACTGTCCAGGAATGGATTGTTCTGTACTAGACCGGGAGGAACAGTGTTAGAGATGGTGGGTCTAGTTGGCGTTTGTTGTGAATACTGAGGAGTCATGCCTAACGTGCCTACTCCTGTGAGGAGATCTACTTGGCTAGGATGGTGTGGAGGATTGAACTCCCTGCTTGCACGAATTGTGAATTTTGACTTGCTTGGGCAAGTTCTAACCCTCTAACCTTTTCTATTAGAGTTGAAATGACTTCATTTGGTGAAGTCACGATATTCTGCCTTGGTGGCATTTGTTGTATACCATGGTTTTGTATAGGCATGTGATATCCTGCTATGAACTGATCGCTGTCTTGCCAAGTTTCTCCGAGAGTATTTCCTATATGTAGTGGCATAGAGGTATTTTCTTGAAAAGAGACCTCGGGTTGTGGTTGTAAACCTCCTATAGGTGGATACATACCTCGAGAACGTTGGTCATTCCTGGCATAACGTACCGAATATTCATCATCTAAACCTTGGTATGAATCTGATTGTCTACTAATTTGTGGTCTAAGTAGTACCTGAGGAGATGAACCAGATTCTCCGGTGAACGTCATATTGTTCGAGCCTGAAGGCTCTGTTTGTTGCGTTTGAGCGAGTTGTTCCAACCCCTCTGTTTGGAAGGACGAGCTATATCTGATCCTTGGAGTTTGTGTTGACAACTGATTAGTTGAATAGTTGTCACCCCACATTGAGAGTGAGGGTGATGATTGTCTATTCTGTTGGGCGTAGTATGCCTCAAGACCCAAGAGGGGTCTGCCATATGCATCGAATCCCGACATATTCGGGGGGTATATGAATACCCGCAGAATAATGGGAAGGAGCGAAGGTGATTTGTGAAAGCTAATGAGGCGGGTAAGAAGTGTACTAAACTTGAATGAAAACGTAATACTATGACTCCGATGAGAAAGTAGGACGTTTTATGTCAGTTTTGCTAATTTTGTTTGTTTCACGTCAGGTTCACCAATTTTGTACGCTGGAAAAGTGACAAGCGAGCGTGCGAATCTACAAGTAACTCTTCCACGCACTCCCGACCTCCCGAGGTCGTGCCGAGACAACTGGTGGGGATGGAATATGTATGAAATGCAGACAAACTAGTTAGGCAATCTAATGTCTTCAATACGCACTAATGGAATTTGTGAATCTAAGGTAAAGAAGGCCCTTCTAACTCCGGATCGGTGTGATAGATCGATCAACAAGGATGATCGCTCAAGGCTCCAATCAATATCGAGCTCGCGTGATTCGATCTATTGGTTGTGGAATACGTGGAAAGTGACCCGATAGTTTCGTACGTTCCCTGATAGGTCATATGGTGGTGGTAAATGTAGTCAATTCTATGGACGGTTCTCGCCTAGTCCAACTCTCTAGCTTTGTTAGTCATTGTGTCTAAGCAAGGATAATTGTTCGATGATGATAGGTGGAAGTGGAGTAGATCGGAATACTAGTGTGCGTAGGCCAAGATCTATGTCTAATTCACCTATGGATTCGTTAGGTCATGGGATTTGTGGGTCACAACCATAGACTCGCGGTTGTTGTGGGACTCGCTATGGTCATGCGTGGAATCAAGTCCTAATCCCTAGTATCCAAGTAATCGTATGCTTTCTCAAATTTTCTATATTCAAGGCTAATAACTCGTGTGATTTTCTCAAAATATCTCACATGCGCGTTCGTGCAACCTCGGATCCTTAAACTGCAGTATCTATGTCCATGAGGGTGTCTCCTACACTGGTCATGGGACCAAAGGATCACAACCAAAGGTTTGTTCTCTTTCTAATCCTCTCTACATCATATGGATATATACCTAGGTAATCAGTAGTTTGGCTGATTTTTGACCAAAACGTGTGTGCTTGGTCGTCTTCTATGTTTAACCCTTCAACCGAGAATTGATTTGTTGCAAGAAGCTTACCGTGTTCGGAAGACTTGATCCTAAGATTTTGGTCTATATCATTATTGCTGTGATGAGATTGGGCTGAGGCACGATTGGCTCAAAATGTATTCTCTCGGGCTCCTAGGTCCCGTGAATTGTCATACAAAAGCAATAATGTAAACAAACTGCAATAAAGTGAAATTTAACTATATGAAATATATCTATAGCATATATGATTTCTCTATTTTTGTATTTTCTGATGAACTATATGAATTTAAGAAAGCAGCTATTTAAAATATTTAGAATTGACAACTAAACTAATAATTTAAAACAAACAAAATAACCGAGTGTAGCTATTTGTCTGTGTCAATTTGTAGATCTATTCTAAACAATGAAATTATCTAATCTATTTGCAAGATTCTCGATCCTACCTCAGAAGTGAGGAGTGAATCATAGTTTCTCAGAAACTATCAATCCTCACAGCTTCCCTGCAATATCGAGAATAGAATTTAACTGAAATAAAGCAATTAACTACTCTATTTGATATGATTCTAACTAAAACTTTGAAAGCTAGAACCTCGGATTCTCGCAGTAATGCAAAGGGAATCCGATGGTGTGTGTGATCTTGTCCCCTCAAGCAGATCTCCTCGCTCCTTTGTGTTCACGTGGATCCGTAGAAAAGTGTGTAATGCTAGCATCAACAAAAGTAGATATTTGGATAAAGGCAGCTCAGAATACACACCGAATACAATGCGAGTAGGAGAGGGATAGCGCAAGAGTACAGAGCTTGGCTTATGCAATTCCTAGCGGGATTTATTGCGAGTCATGCAACATAAAGCGTCCAGAACCTGAAACTATCCTATTTGAGGAGAAAAACCTGCAACTTTAATGGCTTCCTAAGCTATTCTATTCCAATGGATTGGATGAAACAACAACACTGCTTGCACAAGATGGATTTGTGGCTTACCAACAGTAAAACAATGCTAACTAAGCATGCAATGAACTAAACTATGAATCCTAAGAAAAATGAAAGACTGAATTACTGAAATGAGAAGATGAGAAGTGAATGAGGGGCCATTTGCTTGAGCACAAGCTATCCATTTATAGTAATTGCATTCACCCAAAGATCAAAACCAAACTGAACTCTCAAACAATAAACAAAGGCAAAACACTATTCCAGGGGACCAAAAACATAAATGCAAGCTTATGGCAGTGGAAAAATCTGGTGAATCGTTGATTTTTACGTGAGTTACGTCAAAAGAACATTCTGGAAAATGCGTGCAGGACCGCCGCTTTGAGCAGGGCGGTGGTTACAGGACCGCCGCCTGGTCACAGGCAGCGGTGGTTTCAGAATCAAGAGAAAAAGGCTAAGAGAAGAGGGGAAAAGGAAAAACTAAGGACACGGGGCTAAGCGGGGCATGCGGGATGTTAACGCACACTCGGAGAGCTCTTCCGGATCCCGAACACCTTGCGAGGAGACCTGTATCATCATTGGGGCACTTGTTACATTATTCCTATAGCATAACAATACCTTACAATTTTGGGTACGTACGGTAACCTCCAAACCATACAATAACACTCCAATACTCAATATCATTCACTATAACCTTCTAACCCCTATATATACCATTCTAACCTATGGCCAATACTGAGGCTGACCTCCTAAGCATAATAAATCATAAATGAATGATATAATAAGATAAGGGGATGTGTGCCACATGTCGGCATCTCCATCAACCCATATACATTATAATATTATATCCCAAGGTACATAGCATTGAGTTAGCTTAGCGAGCTAACCACCGAGTTGGACTATTTTTGGCCTTTTCCTTATGATTTCACCTTCAAGTGAAAATCAATTTTCGGGGGACCACTATAAAATAACAATTAAACTAATATTTTTATTAATAATATTTATTATTATTATTAAAATAGTTTATTTAAATATTATTTTAATTAATTGAGAGGATTAAGTCAACTAGGCATTAATGACATATGATGGAACCTTCTCAAATGGTTCAACCAACTGTGATAAATGAACAATCATGTGCCTTCAATTTAGGAAAGGAATTTATGACTTATTCTCTCTTCTCTCACAACTTCTTCTATAAATGTAAGTTGGAAGCTCATTCCAATAGGTTGGACAAGTTAGACTTCTAAGACAAGTGTATATTTTTCAAGAATCCTTCTTCTTCTGCAAGTTGTTCTTGTATGTTGAGGGAACTTTCAAGCCTCCTTTCAAGACTATAATGACAACTATTGCCTCTTCTGAATGTATGATGCATTGTGCATGTTGTTGAAGTAATAAAAGTGTGTGTTTTGTGACTAATCTTGGTCCTTTCATCCTTCTATACTTCTTTGTGCCTTTCTCATGCTTGTAGGTACATTATGCAAGTTTAAGTTTCTATTGCAGGTTCTTGGAGTTATGTGCTTATCAAGTGGTGAAGTATTGCATGCGGTTGAGTTGTGGTGCTTGTTCACCCTTCTCAAGTTCATCCTTCTTCATTGGAAGATTGATATGCCATTATCTGATTGAAGTTTAACAAATGGAATGCATGCTTCTAAGTATGTGGTATACCATTTACCCTCTCTAAGTTGCAGTAGGTGAATTTGTCTTGTGGTGCACAACACCCTCTTCAAGTTAACCCTTCTTGAGTCTAGCAATACCATTTATTTGGTGCATCACCATCCCTAGTATAGTTTCATTTTTTTCAAATCTCTTTCCCTAAAACCCATGAAAATGTTAACATAGGTCTAGATAACCATTTTTATACACTAGGAGTAGTACAACACTTAGTTTAGGAAGAGGAAGTCAACCTTCTCCGAGGTTCACCTCGAGCCCAAGTCCCACAACTTGAGAGGTGATCCCATGTTTCCCAATCACACCGAACATCCTGTTCACATTCTTTCCATTCGAGGGTGCAGTGATTTGGCGACAACAATTTTTGGCACGCCCGGTGGGACCAAGAGTTGGTACTTCTCTTCATCAAGGTACCTAACGACTCTATATTTCTATATTCGAATATCAGTGCATTAACTTATGCAAAGAATTAAGATAAGAGATTCTTTAAAGCAAGGAAATTATCAACATATTGAACTATCTCTGTCTCCTCTAAGGAGAAGGAGAAGAGGAATCTCAACATCACCCATTGCAGCATCACTTCATTTCATTTAGTTTTGCTCTTAGTGAAAATTTAGCCTTAAGAGGTATACCCAAGCACAACTGGTGAATCCATTGGTCAAAGTAACCCACTCTCTGTGTTGCAAACTTTCGTTTTACCCATTTCCATCTAGTTTTCTTCGACATCTTTCCATTCATGAAGCGGTGCAATCATGGCTTCATTTCCATAGTGGGATTCCCACTTGCAGTGGTGATTTATTTCCATCTTCAAGCTATTATAATCCACCTTAGACCAATTTCATGAAAATATTAGTTTGAGCATGCATGCCCACATGAGCAAGATGCAGATCATTTTGGTCACCCACCAAACTAGGGGGCTACTGAAGAACAATGACATGTAGATTCTGAATCTATCCTACACCTAAAGAAGACCACTTGCAGAAGAAGGTTTGAGAGTTGGAGTATAACATGGTGCAAATAAGGATCAATGAAATGACAAAGGCAACCTAGATTGGCTTCAATTCCATACCCCTGGACTGGCCCTATACCATGTGAGCTTAATCCTCAACAAAAGCTTCAATTCATAATCAAGACGATGACTCAAGTTGGAGAATGGATCAAGAAGAAGGACGTTCACAAATGTAATTTTAGTCAATCTTGTCAATGGGAGGTCCCTGCATTACCACCTTACAACCCTCTTTTCATGTCTCCATCCATGCAATTTCAAATTGAACCCCATAGTCCTAACCTTCCAGTTTTACCCCTATGGTGGAATTCACTACTTCATCTTCTATTCCTCCATTCCATCATGAATCTTCCATGCCTCGTTCTTCTAAAGTTCCTTCTTTTCTACAAGGGCCATCAAGACAAGAAGTTGAATCTCTTCCACTTCCTCAAATAGTGAGGGAATCAATTGAATCCCAACCCGCCCCTCCTCTTGTAGTCCCAAACCCATTTTGGGAGGAGCATCATCAAGAAATGAGAAAAAGGGAGGAGTATATGGTTGAGGAGACTAGTAAGGAAGATCTTGAAAAAAATTGAAGGAGTGGGCTGCAAAACTTAACATCAAGAAAACTCCACTTCTAACCAAATCTTCTTCCAAAGTTGAGGCTCAAGAACAAGTGAAACAAACTAGTTTTGTACTAGAAATAAATCCATAGATGAAGGATGAAGACCAATAGTCTACCTATTCAAAATGCAGTATCCATATTGGTTCCATATCCTCGAGAGGAGTTCCAATCACCACAAGTGGAAAACCCATTCAAAGAAGAGCAAGAATTAATCCCAAATTTTCCAGGGAAAAGACATGTGCAAGTTGAAGAAGGAATACTCTCAAGTGAACAAGGTAATTCTAATGAGTGCAATAATCCCAATTATCATGCATGTCAAGAGATTGCAGAATTTTAGGAATGTTGCATTATTCCTCCAAAGTCATTACCACATACTACAACTAGTCATGAAGAGCTTCAGGTTGTGAATAAAGACCATGCAGGTTCAGGGGTCTCCTATGCAATTTTAGAGGTTTCAAATCCTCCCCTTATTTGTCTTTACAAAAATATGATTTCTTAGATGGATTTGATCTTTCTAATTTCATGTTTGAGAATGAGGACTATCATGGTGAACAAAATCCCAATTTGGAGATCACCATGGTAAAGGAAGTTGAAACCTTGCCACAACCGGGGAATGAAGGAGCAATCTTATTTGTTTTTCAGATGTGGAGGAATTGAATCTCCCATACGGCTCATCAAACGAAGAGGAAAAGGAGCACATGGTAAAGGCCGAGTCGATTTCGAAATCTTGTGTGGAGATGACATCATTAAAGTTTCTTACTCTCAATTGGGGAATCTAACTTAGTTGATGGACCAGTGATGAAGGAGGAGGAATTCTTACATGAGCAACACATTTTTTAAATTTGTAGTGATTCAACATTGGAGACTGCAAACAATCCAAAGGAGCTGCATGTTGTGGAAGAACTCCTTATTGTCAAGGAAGAGAAAATGAATCAAGAAGACATCACTTTCATACCATTTATTCACAAGGATGATCAATTGTTTGAAAATGGGCAACAAGAGGGAAATCAGATCATGGACAACCATCTTTTCAAGGATGTCTTATGCTAGACTTTCTTTCTAAAGTTGAAGTTTAGAATAGTGGGCATATTCAAAAGATGACCATGTCCCATAAGGTATTTGTCTTCATTGAAGCGGAGGAGAATCTAGAACCAAACACATTCATTTTAGGATGTGAGGATGAGTTTCAAATCCCCAAGGATCATTTGCAATGCCTCTACAAAAAATAAATGCAGAGCAACTAAAAGAGGCATACTTTCTCTTTCCAACTGATGCCTTGGTGGACCAAGTGGAGAATTGGGCTTGTTTCATTTTTTTAGTCTCAGTCTCAACCATGTCCATTGTCAAATCATCTGCATGGCTGCCCATTGTGAGGAAAGGGAGCTATTTTACACAACCAGTTGTCAGTTCATTTAGCTCACCTATGCCTCTAGTTAACATAGAGTAGGATTAGGTTTTCTTTCAGTAGAATAAGTGCATTGCACACTCTAATGTTTCATTTTTGTGTGTGTGTTTGTTTTTGTTTTTGTTTGTTATGTTTTTTCGTTGTTCTACATAGTGTATCGTAGACATTAAGTATTTAGAAGAAGGAAAAGGTTCAAAGTTTTCATAAAAGTTTCATAAAGTTGTTTCATTCAAAGTTCCGCAAAGACGCCCTAAATGCCAAGTGTTCATCAGATTCAATATACGTCATGCTTAGCATTCCAAGGAAGTCCAAGATCGAAAATGCTCAAGAGAGGTTCCGATCCATCGCAAAGAACCAAATCAGCTCCAGGATTCCAATATTGACTCCATGCCCAAAAATGACTTAAGGCTACTAGAATCATGCTTAGCAGAAATCATCCTCGAGAGGTCACTAAAAATGTTGTCAATTTTTTCCCTTTTGGAAAAAATTGGACAACGGAGCCTATTATGTCCTAAGACTAAAAAATCCTTCATGAGATATTCTAGGTGATGTTTCGGTCAAAATTTTATGTTTAGAAAAATTTATGTTGTTCCAGGTGGTTTCAGAGTCATCTCGAGCTATTCTTCTTCATTTCGGGTCTCAAAGGTTTCAAGTTTTCTCGAGCAAAAAATTAGCCCTTGGTCGGGCCTGCATTCATTCAACACAAACAAGTAATCATCAAAGTTGATAATTTATGTTTAAAAGGTTTTGTTATGTTTCCATAACTCTCTGATTTTGAGAAAGAGACCCAAAATATCAAAAAGTAGGATAGGGTCAGATTTAAGGAGTAACATGGCATTGAGCTAGAAATAGCTTGAATGAGTAGCTCCGATGAGCTAAAGATAAGTTATAAGTTAATATGTTAGAGCTCATGGATGATAAGATCGGTTATGACAAATGAAGATAACTCGGCTCCGGTGTGAGGGTTTGAGGCCATGAATTTGGTGAGCTAATCAGTGTAAGGGAGAACCGAGTTGTCATTCACGGTAATGGCTCGATCCAATCATGAGAATATCGGAGGCGATGACAAAGAATATTGGATTGAGGAGTACATTAGGAAAGCTCACATATGTATGCGAGCTTGTGTTTAGCTCAACGATGGGTTTGGGGAGTTGAGTTCGTTGAAATAGCTCTATGGTGGCTTAGGTCTCATGGTGAGTTAGAGGAAGGGGGGCTCGTAGGTTGAGCTAGGATCGAGCTCTGGTTGCAAAGCATGGAATGTTTGAGATGTAGTGGAATGGCGGAAGTTGAGAGCCAACTTGTCGAGGTTAAAATGTTAGAGTGATTCAAAAAGTTAAGAATGGATGGACCAACATGGCAATGAGCTAATTCATGGTGGTGAGTTAAGAGTTCAGGCCAAGATCCAGATTGTCGTGGCTTACAAAAGGATTCAAAGTGGGATGGAGCCAAGTCAAACAACGAGCAAGTCACCGAAGAGCTTGGGTCCACCGAAGAATCATGAGAGTGTGATACATGGTGGAAAAGTAGACATCAAGAGTCAAGTCGCTAAATGATATGTGGGAAAAATGGTAGTGAAAGCCTAGTACCCCATTTCGGACTTACGCAGTGTGGAGGCCATGCCAGCATGGGAAAATAATGAGTTGATCTCTAAGTTGGTCGAGCCAACATGTCGTGTTCGCTGAGGAGATGTGGCAAGAAGTGGGTGATGTGGAGGAACTTGCATGGCGAGTCATCTCGGTTCGGTGAAGTGGTGACAACATGTCATGGAGATAGCAAATAAATCGGTGGGAGCTTTAAGCCTTTGCTGACCATGGCGGAAATAATGCGCTTGGCAAGACAATCCAAAAATTTGCATGGGAAATGGTCATCTTGATTACCATGTAAATAGAGAGTTAAAGTATGTTGAAAAAATTGAAGGAGACGGTTGATGAATGAGTTATGGGGAGCGTTTCTCCATGTAAATTGTGTGATACTACACCAAGGGTGGTGGATAGAGTCAAGTCTTGAGTGGTGTGGCAATGATTGGGCATTGAATTGAGAAATTGAGTTCTAGATGTGAGTTGTCCTGATGATGGGTAGCTTGGCTCGAAGGGATTCATAGATAGAGGGAAATATTAGCGAGCTCAAATTATACATGAACTCGAACTTGGCATGGAACCAAGTCACAAGCTACACATGCCGAGAGTAAGTGAGTTCTAGGGTACAAGTTGAAGTTTTACGCAGGTAAGTAAAGTATATCGAAAAGAATGAACTCGATAACTGATCAATGCATGGAGCTCACGAGATAGAGATCGGCCACCAATTCATGGCCGAGAAAGTGTGGTCATGATAAGCTTGGATTCAACAAGCAAACAAAGAGCTTGAAACTTGCAATCACAACAACAAAGGAGTTGATGTGCGATGAGCTCATGCCGAACTCTGTTGAAATGAAGGATAAGAGAGCTTGATTGATGAGCTTAGTTGGTTTGGGCAAGTCAGTTAGTATGAGGAAGGGCTCGACATGGAGTCACAGAGGACACTATGGCTCGGGAATGGTTAGAGCTTGATGCATGTGAGTATAGCTCGGTTGCAATGTTGGAAGAACAGTCAGCAATAAGCTCAAAGGTGTTAGCTCGTGGGAATAATAAGCTCGGATTCAAACCATTGGTGAACATAATATAGTTCAGAATGAGTCATGGATGAAACTCACTCGGAGCCAATAATGAGCTCAAGGTAGTGAGTTTAGTCAAGACTGAGTTGGCTTAGTTGATTGGAATGGAAAGCTCGTGAGCGATGAGCTAGAAAAGACATGGAAAATGCGGAGAGTTCTAGATCAATAGAATCATGGGGTGGATAGCTCAGGTTGCATGCGGTGATGATCTCATGATGAGGAGATTGAATCGAGCTCTGCGAGTGCACACAAAACTCACCTCTCAAGAGATGCATGATAGGGCTTGGTGGTGAGAGACTCATTTCGGGAAAGAGCTCACTAAGGACCAAGTGAGTTGGTCAGGTTCAACATGTGATGAGTCAAAGAGAGCTTGGTAAAGATTATGGATCGATTTGGCCTTGAGCTCATTTAAGAGTTGGGAGTTCGTTAAGGCAAGGAAGATCACTCACGGTGGTGGAGAATGTGACATGCTTGAGTCAAGGATGCAGAACTCATGAGTGAGCTCATGAGGCATTCATCTCTACAAAACTCGGCTCGGCATCATGGTGGAGCTCAAGGCATAGATAAGCTTGACGTGATTGATGAAGAGCTCATTTTGGAGCTTGGTGAATTCGGTAGGGTGCTCGGTTTGGGAACTCGATCATGGTGGAAAAATAGAAGCCCACTCAACACAGGACACTCAATACATGGAGAGTTGTTTGGTGATAGGTGAGTACACGGATGGAACTCGATGATGGTCATTGAGGTGGAGAGAAAATCATTGGAGAACTCGAGCCCAACTTGGTGAGTTGGCTTGGCGAGCTAACCACCGAGTTGGGCTATTGTTGGCCTTTTCCTCATAATTTCCTCTTCAAAGTCAAACCAACTTTCGGGGGTCCACCATAAAATAGTAATTAAATTAATATTAATAATTTTATTATTATTATTAAAATATTATTTTAATTAATTAAGAGGATTAAGTCAACTGGGCATTAATGACACATAATGAAACCTTCTCAAGTGGTTTAACCAACTCGAAATAAATGAACAATCACATGCCTTCAATTTAGGAAGGATTTTATAACTTCTTCTCTCTCTCTCTTACAACTTCTTCTATAAATGTAAGTTGGAAGCTCATTTGAACAGATGGACTAGTTAGACTTCTTAGACAAGTGTATATTTTTAAGAATCCTTCTTCTTCTACAAGTTGTTCTTATATGTTGAGGGAAATTTCAAGCCTCCTTTCAAGACTGTAATGGAAACTATTTCCTCTTTTGAATGTATGATGAATTGTGCATGTTGTTGAAGTAATAAAAGTGTGTGTTTTGTGACTAATCTTGGTCATTTCATCCTTCTATACTTCTTTGTTCCTTTCTCATGCTTGCAGTACACTGTGTAAGTTTAAGTTTCTATTGTAGGTTTTGGAGTTCTTGTTTTAGAAAGTGGTGAAGTATTGCATGCGGTTGAGTTTTGGTGCTTGTTCACCTTTCTCAAGTTCATCATTTTTCACTGGAAGACTGATATGTCATTATCTGATTGAATTTAACAAAGGGAACACATGCTTCTTAGTATGTGGTCTACCATTTACCCTCTCTAAGTTGCAGTAGGTGAAGTTGTCTTGTGGTGCACAACACCCTCTTCAAGTTAACCCTTCCTAAGTCTAGCAATACCCTTTATTTGGTGCATCACCATCCCTAGTATAGTTTCATTTCTTGTAAATATCTTTCCCTAAAACCCATGAAAATGTTAACATAGGTCTAGATAACCATTTTTACACTAGGAGTAGTATAACACTTAGTTTAGGAAGAGGAATCCAGCCTTCTCCAGAAGGTTCACCTCGAGCCCAAGTCCCATAGCTTGAGAGGTGATCCCATGTTTCCCAATCACATCGAACATCCTATTCACATTCTGGCTATTCGTAGGGTACAATTATTTGGTGACAACAGTATCCACTTTGATACATTCAAGCCATTAAGAGATGGCATTGCACAAGAAAAAAATGTGACATGCCCATTTATTATTTTCCCCTCAAGGAAAATTCTGAATGGCCAAAAATCATATGATTCAGAGGTGAAGATCAATGTCATTCACATGATCATAAGAGCTAAAAAACACATACTCAATTGATTCAGAGGTGGAGATCAACATCATCCACATGATCATAAGAGCTAATATCTTAAATGCCCAACATAACATGAAATTTATAGAAATTTACAACACCCAAGGATTAGTAAAAATGTCTGCAACCTACTCATCAATGGAACAAAATTTGAAATATATATCACCATTGAGAAATTTTTACGGATGAAGTACATATGGATCTCAATATACTTGCTTCTTTGATGTTTGAATGGATTATTTACAAGAACAATACAACTTTGGCTATCACATAAAAGTAGAGTGATTCCTTTGATGCCCATATAAATTCTTTCAACAGTCTTTTAAGCTACATGATTTCTTTTGTTGCTTTCATAACACTTCTATATCTCTTTTCGAGTGGAAGAGATAGATATTGCTGGTTGCTTCTTGGTGCTCCAAGTTATTGCACCTGCACCCAACTTAAAAACATATCCATAAGTAGATCTTTTATCCACAATATCACCAACATGGTCGAAACACAATAACCAAATAGAATTGCATTATCACAAGAAGAATAACACAAGCTATAATTGATTGTACCTTTGATATACCTTAAAATAATTTTTTCCATTTTCCAATGGTCTTCATAAGATCCTACATAAATCTAGAAATGATTCCAACTGCATAGGAAATATTAGGCCTAGTGATAGTTAAATAAATCAAACTACCAACCAATTGTCTATATAAAGTAGGATTAAATTTATCACAAGAAGGTTTTGGATCTAATTTAACACCAACTTCCATAGGAATAGAGACATGCTTACAATCAATCATATTAAATCTTTTAAGAATATTAGTAGCATATTGTGATTGAGATGTAATAATAGATTTGTGATTTTGACAAATAACCATGCTTATAAAATGATTTAACAATCATAAATCAGTCATTTCAAAACATTGTCTTAACTTCTCTTTGATTCTAAGAATTAGATTCTTATCACTACTAGTAATCAAGATATCGTCAACATATAAGACAATAATGATAACATGACTATTTTCATACTTGACAAATAAACCATTACGAGCAAAAAGATTAAAGAAACTAAGCTCACGAAAGAAATGTTAGGTAAAACTTAGTTGACCTAGGTTAATTGTGCATTTACCTTAGTTAATTATTAGTTTACCTAGGTAAGTTGTTAATAACCATTTATTATTTGTAATTGGGAATAGTATTCCCATATAAGTCTTTTGTCATTATTATAAATTGTTATATAGTTGAAACTATATATTTGGAGTTTTTTACATGGGATTATATTTGTTGCATAGTTGCAACTCCTTATTTTGTATGTACATGACTGTGCAATATCTATAAATATTGCATTCATACATTTGTATTTGATTTGATTGAACATCAATATAATTATCAGGCTTCCATCCCTATTCTTCATTTTAAATTTGGTACCAGAAGTTGAAGCTCCTAGACAAGGTTGAGAGAGGTTGGAGAGAGGAAAAAAAATTTTGAAGAAATATGCATCATCGAGAGCCAATGTTGCCTCCAACATCTTCCTAGATCTCCATGCATCCCCACAACCTCCCGAGATATCTCTCCAGTAAACGTTTGTAAAAATTTTTTTTGCCTTGGTGCCCCCTCTTGCACTAGGCAAAAGTTTTCTCCCTGGAAGCTAATCAAAAAAAAATCATATTAATTTTTTTCCTCCCATTTAGGGCTTTTCCTCTAGTTTTTGAGGTCTATTTAAAATTCGCTACATTTAGTAGTCTTGTTGCAAGCTTCTTGAACGAGCCTCTCTAAGCATTGCATTGTTGAGGTTTCTCCTTACGTTGGGTTCATTTGAGCTGATACCAGATGAGTGTTTGTAAGTCCACAAAGCCCATTCAAATGATGAGCTACTACCCCACCTCCTTGAGCCCACACCATCTAAAAGAGGATGTCCTTTATTTGAGGCCATTTGAACATTGTGCAAAGTGTTATGATGAGTCAATATTTCCTAAGATCGAGCTATTGATGGGTGAGTTGAGGCTTGATTAACATCCTCGCAATAAAGAAACAACATTTCCTGAAGAAAAATTGATTTATATTACATGGTTGAGGTGATCGAAAGCCATCAAACCTAATCAAACAACAAAAAGATCAAACCATTAAGTGTTTGGTGAAAATGTCCCCACTATGCCATCGGAGACTACGAGAAGACCGAGCCATCTAATCTAAGCAATCACCCGCGACCTACATAAAAAATGGTCCATCCAAGAAAATATAAAATAGAGGAAAATAAATCAAAAGCACGGTAAAAAAATAAAGGTGAAGGCTAATATAAAATCAAAGTGGAAGATCAAACAAAAATACAAAATGAGAAAAGGTCACTATAAACCAAAAGAAGAAGAGATAGGCTCGGATCTACTTCACATGGAAAAGCCTAATCCACCTCGGCGGTTCCACATCGATACTCTAAGAATTTTGCGCAGCCACATGGAGTCCACCATTCAGCCACGTCTATTTTGTAAAGGTTAGCTCATTTTTTCAGTGTGTTTAAATTCTATTTGCTTCATTTCATAAGCCCAAAGCACATTGGTAGGGCTCACTATGGTTAGGGTAGCAACTGATTTTGGGTGGGTAAGGTTTGGGTTCGACCCCACCCCAACATTATTTTAAAACTATTGACATTTAGCGGTGAAATTGGAAAAACTACCAATTGTAGAGGCACATTTAGTAGCAAAAATCTCCTCTAAACCGCTTAGCCTCAACTAAACAAGCTACTAAAAATAGCGGAGAAAACCCTAAAATAGGAAAAAAAAATTTCTCCCAAAGTGCTTATTTTTTTTATATTGAGCATTTTTTACAAAAGGAGGGCTACCTAAAAATTCATTTTGAGCCATATTTTTTATGGTCTTTTTTTCTTAAAGAGATGTATTGCACTCTGGAGGCCACCATGGCCTCGAAAAAAAACATTTTTGCCTACCATTCATTTTTTTCATAATTTTGAATGTAATTTTATACTTCAGTGTATTGTATTAATTTGCAGGTTGTCATATTCAACCGTAAACCATTGTAACTACTATAAAATGGTAGAGATTTGTACTAAAAATATTTAAAATTTGGTTTTGAATCACTCACGAGATCTTCGATCTCATTCACAACATTCTGGTATAAACAATGCCTCTGGGAAGTGCTTATGGGTAAAGTCATCATGACTACTACTACACTTAATGCCTAATATAGTTTAAACAATGTCATCTAGGCATCGACCCTTTAAATCGATGGGAGTAATAAGGACACAATGCACACACTTTGAGCCCTCCCATCCGTCTGTGAATGATTTCTCGACTTAAATCTAGATTGAGAAATTATCCGAGTATATAGCGAAGTTACATGCGCATATGAGGATATTTCTTTGATCCAGTGTCAATAATCACACAGACCCCTTTCAGACTTTTCTTGGTACCACATGTATCAAATTATTTCATGTACATTAACACCTCTTTCACGTACTCGCTAGGTATATAGAAAGGACGAAATTCTTCCATGTACCGATGGGTATATCAGAAAGGTGTATATATAGAAAGGTTCGGTATATCAAACTGACAGTATATAGATTGGGAGACCATATACCTAGAGTGATAAGATCCTTACCCTTTGTCATTTGATTATGTAAAATGGGCACCAATGCCCCCAAGTTATTTCTTCCATATTCAAAACTACTTAGAGGAAATAACTATGTAGCATGGAAGACAAAAATCAAGACACAACTTGAGTTTGAAGAGATCTTGGACTATTGTGAATGGTACATAACCAGATCAACAATTGATACAACACAACAGAAACAATTTGATAGATCCGATCAAAAGGCCAAGCTATAATCATCTTGTTTGGAGTGTCCGATGATGTGTAACCCACATTTGAGATGCCAAAATAGCCAAAGAAGTGTGGGATAAGTTGAGCATAGTGTACGAGGCCAAAAACAAGAATGTCATATTGAATTTGTAGATTCAGTTACACACATTGAAGTTTAAACAAAATGAAAAAATAGAAGCTTTCTTGAGAAGAGTTGCAGAGTTGAGGGCTTCACTTCTAGCCCTAGGAGAAGAGGTCACTGATGAAGCTCTTGTTCCCATTGTTCTAGAGACACTCCCTTCTTCATACCACATTTTTGTGACAACACTAAACTTGTTAGATATAACAGTGAGTTTTGACAAGTTAGTAAACCTACTGCAACAAGAGGAAGTAATGTACAATAAAGATGATGAAGAGGAGCAGAAATTTCTTCTCATCAGAAATGGAAAGGAAAAGGAAAATGAAAACCTAATTCCTATCAAAAGTCCCAAAATCAGTATCATCATCAAGGGAAAAACAACAAAAAGAAGAAATGTCCTATCTACAAAAGAGGACATGAATTGAAATATTGTTGGTATAATACATACAAGAAAGGTTCATCAAGCAACTCTAGACCTCAACACCAACAATCTCACAAGGGACATTCTAACTACAATCAAGGGTAGAAAAAGGGGAACTGGAAAAGAAAACCCCATCAACAAGGAAATATTGTTGAGCAAGAAGAACATTCAGATACTGAAGACTACTTGTACACTACTCGATCAAGTGAACCCTCCACGTCATCTAGTGATGTTTGGTATGTTGATTTGGGAGCCACTTGACACATGACCAACCATAGAGACTGGTTTACTTCAATGAGGGACATGCCTTCAAAAAACCATGTTTTGTTAGGTGATGATTCTTCATACACAATTCAGGGATTGGGAACATTTCTCTACCCCTTGGTTCACACAATTATAGATTATCATATGTACTATATGTCCTTAGGTTGACAAAGAATATGTTATCAGTCATTCAACTCCTAGATCATAACTTGAAAATTGAATTTGATAGTCATTCCAACAAGAAAATGTGTTTAATTCGAGACAAATCACGAGGCTCAAAAATAGTTGCAAAATCCTCCAATGTGGGACGTATGTTCCAACTTGATTTTGTCCACATAAATGATTAGGAACTTGTGGCTAAGAACTCTACCTCTGCATAGTTGTGGCATTGAGACTTGGTCATATCAGTTTCAAGTATCTCAAAACACTTCACGGCATAATATGGTAAAAGGATTACCATCTCTCTAGAAGGATACAAATAAGTGTCCTCACTACCTAAGAAAAACAACACAAAGCTTCATTCTAGAAGAGTACTTATCAAGCTCATGGTAAGCTTGATCTGGTTCATACCAATCTTTGTGGTCCGATGCAACCGAGTCATTTTGGATTTCAATACTTCATGTTTTGTGTTGATGACTATTCGAGAAAAATGTGGATTTTTTGTCTTCACAAGAAAAGTGAAGCTTTTGAAAACTTCAAGAAGTTCAAAGTGGTTGTTGAGAATGAAACTAGTCATCACATCATAACTCTCTACTCATATCGAGGGGGAATTCACCAATGATGAGTTCAAAGACTACCTACAAGCTCATGGATTCATCAAAATGCCTCCTCCACACACACCACAACAGAATGGTGTTGTTGAGAGAAGAAATCATACTATCATGGAAATGGTGCAATGCATGATCAATGATTCTGACTAGTGAGGACATTCTAGGCTGAAGCAACAAAGAAAACAATGTATTTTTGAACAAAGTGCCCATAGTTGCTCTTGATGGAGTAACACCACATAAAGCATGGTCAAAGTGGAAACCATCCATTGCACACCTCATAGTATTTGGGTGCAAAGAAAGTATGTATATACCCAAGCAGAACAAAAATAAATTGGATATGAAATCACAAAAATCATCTTCATTGGGTATAGTGAAGAAAATCTTGGGTACAGATTGATGGATCCAAAGACCAAGAAATTATACACTAACAGAGATGTTGAGTTCTTTGAGAAGAAGAAGTAAGTCTCCTCCTTCAAATGTAGATTTTTCACTAGTTGTAAAAACATAGAAGCTGATGTTCCCATAGATGATGAAAGTGATGATGGGGATGATGGTGATGATCAAATAGAACCATGACCCATGGGAGCAGTTCAACATATGCCCAAGTGGTATACTAGCATGCTATGAGATGCAAGAATGGATGCTCCACCGGATACATCCACCATTGGACCAAGGACTCACAGTAAAGCAAGAGAAGAAGTAAACTTTGCTTTGATGAGTAGATTTATTGAATCTGATGAGCCCTCTATAGTCTAGAATCCCTACAGTCAAAATCTTGGAAAGATGCCATGGATGTTGAGTATAACTCAATGATGAAAAACAACACTTGAAACTTTCGATCTTCCACTAGGGAAGAAACCCATTGGATGTAGATGGATATTCAAAACAAAGTACAAAGAATATGGGACCATAGACAAGTACAAAGCGAGACTAGTAAAGAAATGGGTATGCACAAAAAGAAGGCATTGACTACGAGGAGACATTTTCTCCCACAACTAAGATCAAAATGATCAGGATGATCTTTTCTCTAGTGCATAGATTTGGTTGGAAATTCCATCAGATGGACGTAAAAAGTGCCTTCTTTGAATGGAGATTTACAAGAAGAAGTCTACATGACTCAACCTAAGGGATATGTTGTACCTAGTCAAGAAGAAAAGGTATGCAGACTTAAGGAAATCTTTGTATGGCCTTAAACAGGCACCCCGGGCATGGTACATCAAAATTGATGAGCATCTCGTACAACATGGATTTGTTAGAAATCCATATGATCCCAATCTCTACCTCAAAAAGTAAGGGGGAGATTGTGATTGTCATTGTCTATGTCGATAATCTAGTCATCACTGGAAGTTCAGTGAGGATGATCGATGCAACAAAGAAAGATCTTAAATGATCATTCGACATGACAGATCTTAGGTGATGCATTATTGTCTTAGATTGGAAGTATATGCATAAAGAGAATCACATATTTTTTTCTCAGTTTAAATAAACCAAGAAAAAACTTGAGAAAGTCAGGATGATGGACTACATACCTATTGCTACACCTATGGAGAACATATTGCAATTATCTCGTTCATATCCATTTTTGTGGTAAATGCCACTCTCTATCGGCAGTTGGTTGGGAGTCTCATTTACCTGACCTACACTAGACTAGATATCATCTTTGTAGTGAGCTATCTATCCAAGTTTATGCAGGAACCCAAATTTTGTCATTGGAAGGAAACAAGGTGAATCTTGAGATATCTCAAGGGATCAGTGGATCTTGGTCTAGAATACAAGAAGAATGATAATTTCTTCTTGTCTAGATATTCGATTCAGATCATGCAGGCAACATTGATGACAAAAATCCACTTCATGGTTTGTGTTCTTTATGGGATCTGACCAATATCATGGGGAAGCAAGAAACAACACTTTATTTCTCACTCTTCCATGTGAAAGCGAGTATTGTTTCAGCAGAGAAGCTATTTGTGAAGTTATATGGCTACGTCATACTTGAAGGACTTGGAATACCACATGAAAAACCAAACACCATGTATGTAGACAATGAAGTGTTCTCAAACTTGTTCGCAATCTGGTTTTTCATGAAATAATAAAGAACATTGAGGTACAAACACATTTCATACGTGAGCATGTCTTGAAACATAATATACAACTTCAATTTTGTCCAATAGCTGAAAAATGAGCAGATATCTTCACCAAGTCACTTACACGTGACAAGTTTGAGTTGTTCAGAGAGTTCCTCTCCTCATCCCTTGAGGTAATGCAAAATTAAAGGGGGAATGTTAGGTAAAACTTAGTTTACCTAGGTTAATTATGCATTTACCTTAGTTAATTATTAATTAAAGGTAAGTTGTTAATAACCATTTATTATTTGTAATTGGGAATAGTATTCTTGTATAAGTCTTTTGTCATTATTATAAATTGTTATATAGTTGAAACTATATACTTGGAGTTTTTTGTACATGGGATTATATTTGTTGCATAGTTGTAACTCCTTATTTTGTATGTACATGACTATGCAATATCTATAAATATTGCAGTCATACATTCCGTATTTGATTTGATTGAACATCAATACAATTATCGGGATTATTCTGTCCCCATTCTTAATTTTACAAGAAACTATTTATCTTAGCATATCAAGCTCTAGGAGCTTATTTAATACCATACAAATATTTCTTAAGTTTACACACATAATTATTTTCCATGTTTTTCAATGTTGATGCATATAAATTTCTTCTTTCAAGTCACTATTCAAAAGTGCATATTTAACATTTATTTTGTGAATCTCCTAACCATGGTGAAAGCTAAAGCTAGAAAAATTCCAACAATGCTCATTTTGATGATAAGATCAAAAGGTTTCAACATAATCCAAACCAAGTTTGTGAATAAACCCTCTAAAACTAATATTTTCTTGAATTTATCAATATTACTAACATAATTATATTTGATTTTATACAACCATCTAGAGCCTACAATGCTTCTTTTTAGAAAGAAGGACTAATTCCCATGTTTAATTCTTGATTAGAGTATCGTGTTTAACTTCCATAGTTGCAATCCATCTTCCATCTAGGATGGAGTTTTCAAAAGATTGATGTTCAACCTCATAAAAAGTTGATAGGACATGATAATAATGTTGACTACGGGTCATCTTTATCAAATCATTAGGTTGAGAGTTTGAAACCAAAATTTTGGCCCATTTAGGAATCCTAGATTGAGACAATGATTGAGAAGAATCCCCTCAATGTCTACATCCATCATATCAGAAGAATGATTATTAGACTCTTCAAATTAGTTTACACATTGTCTAAGCAAGAATTATCATTTAAAAATTAGTCTTAGACTTAGGAAACTCATAAGAGGGAAGAGCGATAGATTTACAAAAAGGTTTCTCAAGAACATGCACATTCCTATTTTCTACAATCACATGCTTAACTGGATCATAGACTCTTAATCCTTTTATTTGACTTCCATACCCAACAAAAATGCAAGAGTAAGAGGTAGGATCAAACTTTTATCTTTTAACTTTAGGAGTAAGAAGAGAAACATGATTACCAAATATCTTTAAATAAGAAATATCATGTTTTTGATTAGTTCATACTTTATGAGGTGTGGTTTGTAAATATTTTTTGGGAACTCTATTAAGGATATGAACAACAATTTTCATATCTTCATCCCACAAAAATTTAGGCACATTAAAAACATGAAACATGGTTCTAACCATTTCAATCATTATTATATTCTTTCTTTCAGCAATGCCATTTTTCTTCGGAGAATAGGAGTTGTTATCTCCCTTTGAATTCCATTAGATACACAACTCATCAAACTTATTATTAACATACTCACCTCCACTATCAGTTCTAATTATTTTAATTTCCAGATTAGCCATGTTTTCAACAATAACTTTAAACTCTTGAAATTTAGATAAGACATCATAATTTTTCCTAATATAATAAGACCAAGTCATTCTTGAGAAATCATCAATAAAACTAACATATAAAGCACCACCAAGAGAAGGTACTTCTAAAGGACCTCTAACATCACTATGAATTAACTCTAGTAAGCAAGAGGAATTAGACTCACGAGTTATCTGTGAAGTGGTTGTACCTGTTACTTACTACATAAGAAAAATTCACAAGAATCATGATCTAATTTTATCTTAGGAATAAATATAACACAATTAAGGTAGGAAATCTCACTCAAAATCTTAAAGTTCACATGCCCAATCATTTCATGCCATAATTGAACAACATTGCAAGAAGAAGAAGTGGAAAGATAAGATTCAACATAAAAAAGTATAGTCCATTCTTTTGTAAATTAGCAACAATTACTTTACCAAAATTATTTTTAACATACCATTTATCTTGTAATAACACAACTTTACAATCAAATTTAGTTAATTGAGAACAAGATAAAATATTCTTCTTTAAGTTAGGAACAAATAACACATCCTTAATGATTCCATTTTCAATTTTAATATTGCCACAACATTCAAACTTGATGACAGATTTATCTCCTAGATAAATTTTTTCATGACACTCAACAATATCATGAAGGATATCATGCATATATGTCATGTGTCTAGATGCACCACTATCTAGGATCCATTCGTTGTCAATGGAGGTTGAAAGGAAAATAGATTACTAAACATTATTGGTGTGGTTATTAGTATGACTTTGATTTTTATTGTTATTATTCCTATTATTTTCATTGTTCTTATTTTTAGGGTTGTTATGAGACAAGTGAGCATGAAAATCAGTTGCTTTATGATCAAATTTACACAATTGTTACAAGTTCCATCAAAATTTACTTTAAACTTCTATTATTCCTATTGTGTTTAAATTTGGATCTAAAGTTTGATTGTTGATTTGTATTATTGATATACTATTTTTTAGAATAATTATGACTTTGAGAGAAAAATGCCTGAGAAACATTCTCTTTTGAGTCAAAGTTCTTCATGACACTCTCTTCTTGAATAAGGAGAGAAGACAATGTGTCTAAATCAAGTAGATCATCTTCATTTTGATATTTAGATTTCGAATAGAGATGGAGTTTTAAACCTTTCATGAATGTTAATTTGAATAATGAAGTTAAAAAACTTATCATGAAATTATTCAAAATTACATCCATCTTATTTATCTTTAATATCTTTAATCTTAGCTAGATAATTAACAAATTTTTCATCATCTTTCATAGGGGTTGTAAACAATTCCATGATTAACTTAATTATCTTAGAGAGACGACTACCCTCATGCATAGTTTGTAATTGATCCCATGCATCAGTTGGAGATTCCATATGTCCAATATGAAACAAGAACTCATCTATAGTACCCTACAATAATATGAACATAACCTCTTGATACTTTTGAGAGAAAACACTTAAGTTCTTAGGAGTAACATATCTCCCAATGGGTTTCTTCTCAACACCACTAACTAAATCCCATAGCTTTCTAGCCATAAGGATAACCTTAATCCTAATTCTTTAGATACTATAATTAGATTCATTTAAAAATTTGATTTATCCATGAAAAACTAGAAGAACTAGCCATTTTAAGGAAAAATTAGCAAAATTTTGAAAATAGCGTGTTAGATTGGTTTTGAAATTACAGAGATCCGCGATACAAAGGAAAATGACAACATAAGACTAAAAATTTCAATAAAGTAGCTTTAACTTGATGAAAAAATATGAACAAGGTTCTATAACCAAGAAGGAAGGCTACAAAAACAAAAAAACTAGTTACGAGAGGCAACGATATGCAATAAAGAAAATGTTATAAATTTTTCAAATTTTGGAATCAAATGGAAAAAATAAATAGTGTTTTGTGGATTCTTTAAATCTTAGTATTCCATAGAATACTTAGGCAAAAAAATTCAAAACAAAGGAGAAATCTACACACATGTATAACAAGGAGAGAAGTTTCATGCAAGCAACGAAAGAAAATCCGTTGAACAAAGGAACCCACATGACAAAGGAGTCAATGTAAAAATGATGTAGAACATAGGGGTCCACATAACAAAGAAAATCAAGCTGCGTTATAATGCACCCATAATACAAGAAAGTGGAAATTCGGGAGCAAGGAAATATGTATAACAATGATAAACAAACCGTGTAAGACTTAAATAAATTCGCATGCAAGTAAAAAAATCCACAGAAGACTTGGAAAAGCCATGGAAGACTCCGAGATGACTAAAATGAACAAAATATTCAAATAAGTCACCCAACGGCTATAAAAATGACTATTAAAGGTGTGAATCATTTAAATAATCAACTGAGGATTAGAAAATCCACGAAGGACATAGAAATTTCCACGAAGGCCCGATAAATTTAGAAGAAGGTCGTAGATGGTGAAAAACGTAGATGTATGCATAAAAATGGTAGTGGAGGCTAGAATCACATGTACAAACAAGATCTGATAAACTAAATTGATTAATCATTTCAGATCATCCACTACTTTCTATATTTGAGTAGGAATTAGATTTTTAACCTATAAACGTGAAGAAAGCTACGAAGTAGCCGGGTTTCACAAATTTGAAAAATTCAAGTTTTTCACACAATTGTACTTCAAAAAATCCAAATCTATCCTACACATGCATAAATCCCATATCTGATAGCATGTTAGGAAATTTAAGGGATGAATAATGTTACAAATTATAAATCCATAATATAAATTGTTGAAGATTATAGTTTATGAAGTGCAGTAATTAAGAACATAGATTTAGATGTTTATAATGCAAATTACAGAATGTAAACAACATGAACAAAAAGTAAATGAACATAGTGACACAAGATATAAGTGGGAAAACCTTGGAAGGTAAAAAACCACTTTGAAATCACTTATCTTTATTGAGAATAAACTTTCACCTAGCACTCCCACTATTTCACGAGATCCACTTGCAAAGTGACACCTTCATAAAGAGATTACAAAATGCCTCATACATAAAATCATGAGTTTTACATCATTCACATCATGTACCTATAGCCAACTCTCATATATTCCTCACATTCATGTGTTACACTTGATATTTTTTATAGCACTCGATATATATGATCTCTAATGAGATCACCTTGTTCTATACAAGGTGGGCGACTTGTTTTGGGTCATTCTTATATTTTAAAACACTACTGATAATAGTAGTGGATCCTCCATACTTATATTTTAAATATAAGCTATAATAAAAGAACATATAGTCTTCGATGGGTTTCTTAACTATACAACTTCTTGCTTAATATTATAAACCCAACATCCTCCTTGGAATTGAACATGCAACATGTTAGTTTCCATCCAAGTCTCTACCATTACACATGCATTTCACATCATATTTGACACACATTATTTTCTTCACCCTCTTACACTTTTTCCACTAGTTCTCTACCATGTCCAAGCTTTCTTTTGTTATTTATTTCACTTATTATACATGCCATTTTTTCTTATTCTCTTAAAGTATAATGATATGTTTCTTCTACTTTCTATACTTTCACAACATTGATATAATCATAAATCACCCATCACATTTTTTTGATGTACCCCACTATCTTCTCTTGACCCATTTCATTATGAACAACAAAAATTGTGATTTTTTTAACATTTTTAACAAATACAATTGGTAATCATCAAGAAAATATTTCCTTTTATCTTTACAACCATCTGGTTCCATTACACAATTTTGTCTTTATCTTTCATGTTGCTAAAATTGAACTTCTTTCCATTATACCACAATGAGCTCTCTCAACTTGGTTGATATAATTTCCTCCAAATCATCATCCATAAGATACATACACAAGATCAAAGAACCCATCGTGCACTACTACACGTTACCCCCGACATATCACACAAGTTGATCACCTTGTGCACTCACTCGAGGAACGAGAGAATAGTGGTCCCGTCGCTTTAGATACATTATGATGGTTAAGAGGACATTCATGTATATACTTAATAAGTGATAATAACATGATCATTATAGTAGATAAATATGTTCACTAATATCCATATCCTCAATATTATAAAAAACCATATGCAAAAGAAAATAACATATGAATTATTTAAGAATCACTAGTATTTCATTCATAATCATAATCACTATCCAATCATGAGTCAATCATCTCACATAAATCCCTAAAGCTAATGTAAGGAAATGCATTTATACTGATGGGGCATTTCCCTTCATCATTTTAACCATTAATTATAGTAGCCATCATGTAGTAATTTACAATGACTATCCTATAAGTCTAGGATCAACATGCATGTTAGATAACATATGTTCTTCCATGGTATACGCAGTATGATCCAAGTTGATCTTTATCTAGTTTTTAAGTTATAGATCCATGTTTAGTGCCATAATAGTAATTTTTTCCTTCATCTTGATGCACTTTTCTATCCACACAATTTGTCTCTAAGTACTTTGTGATCTCAAATAATTGTTGTTATTTCTATATATTTCTCCTCCTCTGAAGTCTGGTTCAAGTGCAATATCTGATAGCACCAAATTGAATTCCATGTGCGATATGTTTGCAAGGTCGTCCTATCCTCCCATTTGCTACTTGTTTTTAACATCTTCTAGGTCTCATGCATTCTGATTGTCAACCCATTTTCTCAGTATTATCCATACCCTTACAAGAGATCCCAAGGCTTCCTAGTCTTGCAACTCACCTAAAATTATACCAACATGGCTTATGATTTGCCAAAATGCATACTTAGCTAAATACGCATATAATTCTCCAAACCGGTGTTCAACATTAGCCCACACTAGTTAGGTTTCTCATCCATGGGTAAACCTTTCTCCACTACATATTAAAAATATCTAGTGACTCCTTGTGAAGTTGGTATTCAAAATTATTCCAAGCACATTTTTACTATTTTTTTAACCATCCACTCATGTGCACAAAACCTTAAATTCTTTGACATCCTTCTTCATATCTTTCACCTCTATTTCATTACACTAAGATTTTCTCTTGCATCCTTACTTACATCTTTAAGAGTTTGTTTCTAAAGCTTAACCAAGAAAAACTTAAAGTTTTCCTTTTCATGCTTATTTCCTTTTCCACTTCCTCTACATATTGTAACAACTTTATCTTGTTAGTTTTTCCTTGGTCATGTACACTTGCATGCCTAAGAATTTTAGCTTTTTCTATTTTGAGTGGATGCATGCTTCAATAATTGCTTCCTTCCATGAAAATCTCAAAAATATGTGCTTTGCAAAGGTGGCCTTCTCATCCAAGCTGCTTTCCAATTCCTCATATGTCTTCATTGTTTTCTCAACCTTAGCCTTAGCCTTCAATCTCATATTTTTAGTTGTTTCCCGCACGATGTCATCATCTTTTCATTGTTTGAGGAGGAAGTTGGCTAAGACTTTGAATTTCCCTATTCCTCTTGGTTTTTGAGTTTTACTCCATCTTCTAAATTTGGATATTATTTGAGGATTCAATGACACAAATTCATGGCCTTTATATCCGCAATTGTGCTCTAATTTTGTGTCCTTTTCCTATTCATCCTAAAGGCATCCTTTCTTGAATTCGATCTCCTTCTCTAGTTTATTTACGTGGCATATTATTGTTTCAATGTTGATCTAATCATTAAGTTTTTTTGGTCAACTTGGTTACCACCTTCATCAATGCATCCCCATTTTGTTCCACTCATGTGGAAAGTATCCACGTAATCTTTTGCCATTTTTAGTATATTTTTGAGGATGTTTGCATCATGCCGACAAGTGTAACCTTGAAGTGGGGATCATTTGGGTACACATCCATAGAAAAGAATTCCTCCTCTTAGTTTTTTTTTTCATGCTCTCAAGTTACATTATCTCCCAAAGATAAAGGACTTCATCATTCTTCCCTTGATACTGAACACATCAAATCATAGTTTTATCCTCCTCTTCTAGTAACTTACACGTGCTCTTATTTATCCAGTTTACTTTAACCTTCTTCCTCTTCAAAATTTATAATCATAGGTATTTCTTTTGGTGGTGGGGTTTGCCTCATGTTGTTATCTTCTAAGCCTAAATCCCTTGTTTCTTCCTTGGTGGCTCATGCAGAGTATTTTTCAAGAGACCCTTCCCTAGGTGGAATATTTTCTCCTTGTGCCTTCTCTTGCTCCTTTCCTTTCTCGTGTTCCCCTTGGTCATTCCTATTTCTAGTTTATTTTCATTCCATTACATGGGCTATCATTCCTTTCCAATATATAGGATAAGAGCATCCATAGGCTTCTCCACCTCCATAGTCTCTATCAACTCAGCCATTAGATGATCTACTAGTGTCTATTTTTTTGAGCATGTAGAAGTTCTGTGTCGTCATTTGTCCTTTATAATTTCATCTCTCACACGTTTCCAAATCTTTTTCCTCATGGATGGGTGACATATTTTGTAGTGGCTTCCTCTTTTCTTTGAATCCTTCTACTTTATACTCCCCTTCTTTGGAATGCACAACAAATCATTCTCTTTGGCATGGTACTATACACCTTCAACCTTTATTTGTGGGTCTAAGAAATAATCCATATCAACTAAAATTTTCTTTTATTTTCAAATATCACATGTGTTTGACTCCTACATTTACACACATCAATTCCTCCCACAATAAACATATGTGGTGCATGTGAGGTGGATGTCTACATCAATTTTAAATTTCACCATATGGACTATTTTATTTATTGAATCGGAAAAATAGCTTGTTGTGAACCCATAAGAGATTTTCATCTAATAGAACATGCTTCTATCCATCACTTAAATATTGATGTTAGATCATGGTGAATTGGTCTTGGTCCTTGAAAAATTATGGTACAAGTCTTGAGATGTTCCATTCATCTTCAAATGTTTCCTTCAAATGTTGTAACCATTTATCCAACTTAGCCTTATAGGCCTTTTTCACACTATCTCCGGTAGGTGTGGTTTTGTAGCATTCAACGGGGTATTGTTTCTCCATAGGTAATTCCACTCTACCTCCTCATCACCTTCGATATGTTGATCTTGTTGAAAACCAGTAAGATGAGTGTCAAAATTTATTATGGTTGGTAATCTTGAGCCCCGTGAGAAATTCAATTTTTTCGTCTCTTCCAAATACCATCATTGATAGAATTTATGTCTATTTTGGACATTAGTTAAATTACCCACAAAAGTGAAGGTTAAAGCCACGATATGAAGGAAGGTTCGGTGTTGTGTGGAATTTTTAGGTTTAGTTCTTTATGGAATGGTTTGAATCTATGAAACAAGGAGTAGTTAAAGCCGTGAGATTAGTGAGCAACATTGTTGTGTAGATCTAGAGTTTCCCAAAATTATTTATTTTTTTGCTAAGATAAAATCTGCAATATTAAGAGCACTTGCATGTTGTGCATCCTTTTGTAAAGGCACATGATGACCTATTTTGAGAAGTGCATGGGTGGTGAAGGGAAAGTCCCCACCCCTATATATATGTATTGATTTTCATGGTTTTGTGTGTGTGTAATTTGTTATAGAGTTATGTTGTTGGTTTTTTCATGTGCATGACTCATGGAGATACTTATGTAATGTAAGAAGCTTTGTGTTTTACAATATTTAATACAATGGTTCATATTGGTTGGATAATGGTGTTGAACATGACTGAATCTGGTTCTTGCATGGTAAATCTTGTTATAGTCATTGTTTAGTTCATCTTACATATATTCTAAGATCTAGATCTAGTTTATGCATTGTGTGTTGTTTACTATTGGTTATGAATCTGAATACCTATATGCACCATCATGCTAACATTATGTAATAAGAAACTCTAAAGAGGGACCTGGTGCCTTTGCACTTTGGGTGAGTGCTCATCTCAGGTGAGTGATGATGTGCCAACATGCCTAGGTTATTCACAGTGAATTCTAGGCTTGCATCATTGGTTCCATTTCGGGACCTCTTTTTCAGTTGTTTTTAGGATGTTGCATGATGAAGATGTACCGGTTGACCTTAGAAAGTGTTGAGGAGTGGATAGTAGATCTGGAAGAAGAGTACACTTGGAGATTCAACACTGGATCTGAGTTTGACGCACGCACATGTGGTTGAGCAGAATCTATGTATGACTACTTATATGAAAGCTTCTTTGTTATCTTTCCCATAGAACTATACAAGTGGCTGGTTTCTTATGCATCTAAAAGGAATTGGAGGTTTCACACACTTTTTTAGATGTAAGAAGAATTTCAGGCTCTCTATGATGCTGATCTAATTTGGACGTGCATTGTGGATACTTGGTTCCATGGTGTTCTAAATAGCTATATTTTGGAGTACTCAATTTCCACTTACTCTTGTCTGGAGGTAGCTGAGTTTCAATTTTTATGTTATCCCAGGGGATCATATCTACATGGAATTCCACTAGTGATCAAGATCTTGATGGTAACCCTAAATTTGGAAGAGAAGTCGATGGCTAGCTAAACCCCACCACGTGTGGGGGAGGAGTAGGTGTGGTGAAGGATGGCAGACCTAGTGGTAGAGAGAAAAGAGAAGAAAAAGGTGGCTTAAGTTCAATGAGGCATGTGAGAGGGATTTAGAGAAGCACATGAGAGGTTGTAGAATGGATGGCATTGTGGAGAGAGATGGCTCATGAAGGATTTGGAGCTCATGTAGAGGACGTGGAGCTAGAGCATCTGAACTCCCCCATTTGGGAAAGCATGATAGGGAACCCTCATCAGCCTCTTATGAGAGTGCACCAATAGAGACAACATGGGCCATGGGTGCACATCTGAATCTACCTAGAAACCTAGCCCTTGCGCTTGGTTTTCTAGTTTAGTACAGTTTCCACAGTAGTAATAAAGCTAGTTTTTGGGTAGTAGAGTAGCAAAGAGGTAGAGTTGACTTATCAACAAGTTCAGAGTGAATCAAATAGCAAGTACATTTATGGTTGGAAGACATCTTCCTTGTTATTTGGAGGACCGGTTGGAGGAACCTTTTTAGGCACATCATCGGCACAAAACATAGGCACACATGGCAAAAAACTTTGGACTCACATTGGGGAGTAGCACAACTTCACAGACTATAGGAGTTTAGTTTAGCACCACTATTGGGACACAGGGAAGTGCATCCTCTGGTTCAATTCCTATTACAGGTGGAGGATCAGGAGGAATAGGTGGCTCAGATCTGGGATCTGGTGGATCTGGGGGGGTAACACAGAGGTTTTGGATCTGGTGGGCATGGTCCTCACCAGCCCCAAAATATTTACATGGAGATGTCACTTCATCTCCCAGAGTATAGGGGAATAGAAGATGTTGTTGAGCATGTCCATATGTGTGAGATACTATATGGCACAAAAAGGAATTACAACTTTAGAGCAAAGGCCAGTCAGTTTGTAACTACGTTGTAGGGATGCACACACATAACTGGTACAGAAGTTTGACCCTGATCAGACTTGTGTGGATTATATGGTGTTATGAGATGCTTTCATTAAAGAATTTTATATCCCTGAGTTTGAGTAAAAAAAGTATAAGCACACTCAAGGATATCAAGTAGGGCACTACTTGAGAGTGTTTAGAATATGATGCTCATTTCAAAACACTCTTGTCTAAACTATCATATGATATCCATGCAAGTCAACATGCACAGTGGTTCATCGGAGGCCTTGATCACACCTTTTAGGAGGGTGCTCTCACATAAGACTTATACAAACCCACATGAGGCACTTGAAGTAGCTTTGCACATTGAGGTAAGTCGGGAGCATAGACACTAGAGTGAGCCCATTCTTGGAAGCTCAGATTGTGAAATGGAAAAATAGTTAGAGAAACTATCAACCAATACAACACATGAGACACACATGTAGTGGAATTTGGTGCACAGATTGTGAAGTAGAGGGGCATACTAAGGATAGTTTCCTCACAGATCGGTGTGCTCCTTATTTACTTTTGAATGTGAGATATGTCATTTAGACCATGATGCAAGCCATTTTCCATTGTTGCAATGCATGATAAGAAATAATGTGTCTTGTCTACTACTATAAATTTTCCAGTCCACAACTCACAATACTAAAGATTGTAGGTTGATTGATCAGATCCATGATGCCATTGATATTGGTGTATGATAGATGGAGTTTTGAATAACTCTAAGGATAAAAGTGAGCAACATGATCATGATCACACTCAAGGGCGTGCTATGATCAAAATGAAGGGCAATTTGAGGGAGGCCATGGTAGAGGTCAGGATACCATGGTGGATTTAGAGGTTGAGGCCGTGGTGGTGGATGAAGTGAGTTCCCTCATGGAACATGTTATACGTGTGGATCCCTGACCATTACAGGTGTGAATGTCCTCAGAACATTACTTGTTCTTTTTGTGGAAAGAATCATAACTATGAAGAGTTCCCAAACTTATATGAACATCTTGAGAAAGAACAAAAAGAGAACAAGGGCCAGGATGGTTAGAATACAACATCATGGAAAACCAATGGATGCCAAAGTTAGCACCGGATCCTTGAGGTAGTACCTGTGAAGATTACTACACACGCTGAGGCTACACGCACCAGAGAAATGTTGCAATAGAAGCCTACCATTACTAAGGAGGAGGTTTTACATGCAAAATATCCCAGACCCTACACATCAGAAGGAGGTTTATCAGAAACCATGGAGGTACTCAAAAATCTGCAGGGTGAAATACAATGTTTAAAGGAATAGTCAAAGTTGGAATAAAAAGAAGGAGTTGAGACTTTCCAGTCGGATGTTGATGATCTAAAGGAAGTATGCAAGATGTTGCATGTCAGGAGAACATTATTCCATTACTAGGGAGTTGGTTAAAAGGAAACACTCCACATGCTTGGTATTGAGAATGGATGGATATTTTGCATGCTAATCTCCCTCCCCATAGCTTTGGATTATGACAAGGAGATCACTCTGAATGTTGTTGTGGATGGATGGATTTTGAGAAATATTTTGATTGACACAGGTGTGGAAGTGAATGTGCTTACTTTAGATGCATGGGTTCAGATGGGAAGACCTCCATTGCAGCCATCTTCCAATGTGTTGTATATGGAAAATCGAACTAAGGCCACACCAATTGGAGTATTGAAGGATGCATCCATTACTATACATGGGGCCAAGTTCACTAGGGACTTTGAGGTCTTAGCACTTGTAGAAGTGGACAACTTCCCAGCTCTACTTGGGTGCCCTTGGTGCTATGTAAATAATGTTGATCTATGGTTCAATAAGGGATATATCAGTTTTGAGAACAAGGAAGAATGAGTTATTATCCCTTTGACAAATGGGAAATCTACACCTTATGTTGAGCCCTTAAGTGAAGAAGACCTTAACAAAATTTATGTGCACACCATTCGAGATCCGGAAGTGCTTGAGCCATCTAAGGAAGGAATTCTCTAGTGGGATGATGCATAGTCCATCAGTGATACTACAAGTATTTCCTATGAAAATTGGGCACATGGCACTTACGAGATGGTTGGGCATGTGAGTAAGAAAGCAAGTGCATTACATGTGTAAGTAGGTCACACTGTTAGGTGGTTAGGAAAACAACCATACCCGATACACATTGGTGAAGGAAACCTTGAGGTATTCTTGTGAGCCATGGAAGTACAGTGGAAGGATCAGGTGGATAGAAGGAATATGTTAGTTTATACCCTACATGGGATAATAACAACATGCACTTGGTGGATGGTTCATAGGGATAATCTCATAGAATGGAGAGAAGTGAGAATTTCTCTATCAACCCGGTTTCTCGGAGTAATGCACCTACTCAAATATGTGAATATCATGGTAATAATCTTGTTCAACACCACATTTTCAGTAGTGTGAGAGACTCTAGATAGAGGGGAAGAAGCTTTACCACCTTCATTGTGGGTGCACAAACTTTATTTCACCTTGCGAGGTTGCACATGCACTTGGTATGTTTATGCGGAGTTGCATAGAGAGACTAGAAATTGGCAAGACTTGACTATAGGAATGATCCAAAATTTTGACTACTTCTCCACTAAACCTCTGGTGAAAGAGGCATTACAGGTTATGAAGCACTTGACTATGGGAGATAGTGCAAAGGTTGAAGAACTCATTCAGGAGTTATTTGGTGAGTCAGACCTAGAAGCACATTTTGATGAAGTAGATGAGACAGATGTAGAACTACTTGAGTGCACTTTTTCCTAGAGAAGGAGAAAGGAAAGATGGTCTACATGGTGGATGATGAAGAAGTGGAAAATTTGGACATAGATCATTTAGAGGGTACACACAGAGGTCTTAGATAGTGTGGATGAGAAGGCATGTGCACCTACCATGAACCTATGAAGATGAAGAAAGTGAACATTGGCACGGATGTTGAACCTAAGGAGGCCATAATTGGAGATTACTGGTCTGACTCTGAAGTGGCTAAGATAATTGAGTTGCTACGTGATTTCCAGGACTTGTTTCCTAGGGGCTACCATGAGTTGAAAGGAGTGCATGAATCTTTGGGTGAGATGAAAATTAAGTTAAAGGAAGGTGTGTGCCCCGGTTAGGAAGAGACCTTATAGGATGAACCCTAACCTACACGTAAAAGTTAAAGAAGAAATTGACAAGATGTTGGAATCTGGCATTATTGAGCCCATAGAGGAATCAAAGTGGGTTAGCCCTATGGTAATCAACATAAAGAAAGATGGAAGAATCAAGATTTGTGTGGACTACAGGAGCTGAATGTTGCATGTGTGATTGATCCTTTCCCTACACCATTCACTTGAGGAAATATTGGAAGGCATTGTAGGGCATGAAAATTTACTCTTTTATAGATGGATTCTTTGGGTATCATCAAGTAAGAATTTCTAAAGAGGATCAAGAGAAGACAAAAATTTCACCACTTGAATGGGGAAGTTTTGCATACATGGTGATGCCCTTTGGATTGAAGAACATGCCTGCAATATTTTTGTGCATTGTTGTTGTTCAAGCATTCCAAAGGATTTTATTCACAAATTCTTGCAGGTTTACTTGGATGATTGGACCATGTATGGGCTTATCAAGGATCATTGTGACAATTTGAGGTTAATGTTTGAGAGGTGTAGATAGTTAAGCATCTCTTTAAATATCAAGAAGTGTGTATTTGCTACACCTTTTGGAACTCTTAGGGCATATCATCTGCAAGGAGGGTTTGTTAGTAGATCCAGCTAAGGTTGTAGTCATTTTAGGCTTGGAGGAACCCACTAGTCAGAGTGAGGTGCATGGATTCTTGGGCCACACAGGGTATTACAGAAGTTTATCAAAGGATATGCTAAGATTTCCACACCCTTGGAGGAGTTATTAAAAGGTAAAGGGAAGTTCTATTGGGGAGAACCACAACAACGCACATTCAAGCGCAAAGGAGAGGCTTACTACGATGCCTATTTTATTTTCCTTCATGGAATCTACCCTTTCATGTACATGTGGATGCCTCTGGCATGGCCATTGGTGCATTTCTAGCTCATCCTAGAGAAGGTATTGTAGATCATCCTATCTTTTTTTAGTAGAAAAGTTGACTCCTGCAAAACAAATTATACAACTACGGAGCATGAGGCTTTGTCAATGATCTACATGCACATAAGTTCGAAAATACTTTACTAGCAACACCTTTTTTTTTCTATATAGATCACATGGCATTGAGATACTTGGTGAAAAAGCCCATTTTATAGGGGCACATATGCCGATGGGTTCTCTTATTCCAAGAGTTTGACTTTACAGTGGTGGTAAAGCCAGGTAAAAGTAATTCTGGTCCAGATCATTTATCAAGGATTCAATCAGGAGAGGACATGCAGAGTATTGAAGATACAATGTCGGATGCACAGTTATACAAGTTAAACCACACCCCTCGGAGTTAGAGGATATTGTTGTCTTTTTTTACGCACATGTATGGCACCCGAAGGAATGAAGGCCTTGGAAAAGAAACAACTTGCAATTCATGTTGCACACCTTTCATGTTGATCAGTGGTGACTTATACAAACTAGGCGAGATGAAGTATTGCATCGGTGTGTACTAGAGCATGAGCACACAAAATCATGGAGGAGGATCATGGTGGTATTGCAGGTGGACACTATGTAGGTGACACCACCACACGCATAAGATTCTACTAGTTGGTTTATGGTGGGAGACCTTGTACAAGGATTACAAGGAGTATTGTAAGGCATGTGATCATTATCAGCGCCTTGGAAAACCTAGGTAGAGAGATGAAATGCCTTTGAGGCCTATTACTAGTGCAGAACCTTTTGAGAAATGGGAAATTGACTTTGTGGGTCCTATTTCCCCAACCACACGTGCAAGAACTAGATCACACTATATCATCACTTGTATATATTATCTTACAAGGTGGGTGGAAGTGGCACCTACTAAAGGATTGTATATAACAACAACAACAACAAGGTTCTTGTGGGAAAATATTCTTACCATGTATGGATGTCCTTTAAGTTTGACAAGTGATAGAGGCACTCATTTCCTTAATGAGACCATCAGGATATTATTGGATGAATTTATGGTTGCACACCATAAGACAACACCTTATCACCCTCGGAAAATGGGACTGTTGAGGCTTTCAACAAGATATTGAGCCAAACTTTGACAAAAAATTGTGATGTTGGAAGGAAAGACTGGGATGATAAAGTTTTTGTTGTGCTTTGGGCATATAGAACAACCTACAAATGGTTGAATAAGGAAACACCCTTTTAGTTGGTGTTTGGCATAGAAGCAGTTCTTCCCATGGAATTCATGTTACCTTCTTTGTGTATTACACACACAGGAGGTCTAGCTGATGAGAAAGCATTGGAAGAGAGAATTGACAAGTTGATACAACTTGGATGAGAGGCACAGTCCATAACACGATGGAGTCAGAAAAGAAAAAAGGAAGAAAAGGCATGGCATGACATGATAGGCACATCAGGACAAGAAGCTTGAGGTTGGGGATGGTACTTCTTTATGATTCAAAGTTTTGTACGCCACCCAAGAAAGCTTAAGGTGCATTGGTTGGGACCGTATGTTATCACTCATATACTTGACTCAGGTGCTTTCTAGCTAGAGGCGCTTGATGGAACATGGTTTCCTGGTTACTTCAATGGGAGTAGGTTGAAGCCCTACTATAAATAAGTCTTCTTGGTGTTTGTAATAAGGTAATATTTCCATTTAGATTAGATTTCCCTTATTGTATTTCCTTTAGATGTGTTTCCTTCATCATCATTATGCTTTGTCAATTTAGTTCAGTGTTATGTGTAATAAGTGCACTTTGCATGCATGCGAAGCTGATTACAATCTCAAGTGTTTTTATGTGCAGAGGACTACACATACCCTTAGTGTGGGGTGGATAAAGAAGGTTAGTCTAGTACAAAAAAGAAATAAACTCACGGGTGACCATAAAGGGAACAAGTTTTGAAAAGTGATGAAAAATTCAAGAGGATTTCTCAAAGTTAAAGACCACGTGTAAGGTGGTGAGTGCTCAGTATAACTCAAGGAGGCTACAACATTTGAGACTACGTATGTTTGGGTCACATTGGATAAATACTTTGGCATAAGGAAGCATGGGTAGAGGAGATATGTGATAGATAAGTAGTGGCGCACCAGAAAATTTATGACTGGCACAAAAAGTTTGAGGCACGAGAGATTGGGGCATGGGACAAAGAGGCAAAAAATGCACTCAAAGGGAATTAATGTGTGTATGGTGGTAGGTGGAGAAATTAATGAAGGGGATTTTTGAAACTTGGTTTAAATCCAATGTTTGCAATGACATTTTGTTACCTTGTGAGTTTGAAGAAAATTGAGAAGTGCGAAGAAGAGCTGGAGATGACAAGCACTCTCAGAGTGAGTAAACCTATCACATTTTGAAGCACATTGTTGAGCATCTAGGTACGGAAGAAGGATTCAAGTGGTGGTGTGTGTGCATGATGGGAGGGTGACTTAGGTTTTGCATGATAACTAGGGTTTTCATTTGCACTCACATGATCGAAAGGAATGATGGCACCACGAAGGGCTCTAGTTGTGGAGAAGGAGGTTGATGACCCAACAGAGGAGTGGTTGGTTGAGATGTTATATCCGGAAGAAGTTATTGAGGGGTGGCCATGGAAAAAAAAGATTACATAGTGTAGGGTTTTAGAAATCAACCACCACACTGAGAAATGCCTCAAGGACATCATAACAAAAGTTTATAGGAAGAAAAATTGGTGGTTGGTGGATGACATGACACTAGGTTTTTGGACACCTCCGTGAAGAGGTTACTCAAAAGCATGGGGTCATGAAAATTATGGAATTTCCCTATTTTGGGAAGCTTGAGAAGTTGTATCAGTGGCTCATGTCACGTGTCCATGAAGATTTTTTCTACTTCATGGGTAGGAGAATGAGGATCACCACCAAGTTGATTGGGAAGGTGACAGGGTTGCATGACTCGGGCTCGAGAGATCACTGGAGATCTATCAGATGATGAGGGCATTGATGCCACCACCCTACATCAGTATAAGAAGGGGGGGTCGAGCCTTTAAAGTAACCAACATTGTAGACATGGCCACCAGGGTTGTAAAATGCTTGACAGGAAGCAAGTTGGGTGCCACTAAATGGTGGAATGAGGTGAATATGTGTTGGTTACATATATATACACAAAAAAATGGTCAACAAGACATATTACAACATTTTGGGTACATCACAAAAAAAGCTTGGTGAATGAGGCACACATCCAAGTAGATAAAGGTGAGAAGATTACTTGGGGTGCAATCCTATTATTGATTGTATTTAGTGAAATTGGAGTACCCATGGACCTAGGGAGAACATCTGGGAGTTTCCATTGGAGAATAAATCCCAAGAAAGAAATTTTCCAAATACACTCTACATGAACTATTTCTAATGCATATAAGGAGCACTGGGAAGGTGGTTTAGGAGACTACATAGGGCATTTGAAGGAGAATGGTGTATTCACACAGAGCTTCCCCAAAGTACTAAAATGGAGAAGTTGAGTTTGTAGTCTACCAACTTTCAGCTTGGGGCACTTCCATATGCATTCGGGTGGTAAGAGCCCATGGTGTAAGTTTCCCTTTGCTTTTACTTCCAGATATTTCAAGGAGTCAGTGAATAGGTTCCACATGATGATGTGCACAAAGCTCTAGTTTGACATGGAAAAAGTAGACACAAATATCCACATTTTGTAAGACTTATGTATGGCCGGGAAAGAGGCCTATGTGGAAACCATGGAATCAAGAAATGTGGACATCACACTAGAGAGTTTGGCCATAGGAAAAATTGAACCACGCACATGTACATTTATCTAAGGCCAAGGTTCAAGGATGGAAAGGTGGTGAAGGGCATGGATATGACACTCCCAGGACCTCCAAAAAGGGGGCATAGTAGGAACCTCAAGGAAAGTTTCATCGCACCCCCTACTCAGGAAGATCCAGAGCCTACTAGGTTAGAGAAATCCTGGAGTAGGAGGAACCAAAAGACAATGCACTGAACTGGTTCATACAAGGAGAGTTCTATGGAAAAGGTGCACACATCCAGAGACACTAGCGCAGGGACTTCACAGCTAGTAAGAAGATCACCATGCATAACTCCTGTGAAGAATGAGGAAGAAGAAAGGAGAAAGTGCTGAAAAATATGTTCTTATAAAGGATAGTGAGGAGGAAGAGTCCCCTCAGCAAAGCACATAGAAGAAGAGGACACCCCTAGCATTGAGATGTAGGAGGATGAAGATATTGGGGACCTAGTCATATATGAAACCATTGAAGATAATATGAGTACCCATGAGCAAAACTCAGGTGAAGGGAAAGTAGCAGCTAGGTGGGGATACAAAAGTTCTAGAATGCCCCATGCTGAAGGAGAAGAGAAAGAGGGAGAAGTAAACTAGAATGTCGGAGGCACTATGCAGCAGGATGCATGCATGGTAGTACAACAAGAAGAGGGCATGTCTATTCATGAGGACGATGTTGGAGAAACACACAGGTGGGCATAATGATGAAGAGGCAAGTGGGAACTCAAAATTTGGGCTACTTGGATGACCAAGAAAAAATCATTCATTCGCACCCACTTCTAGAGCACCCTTCCCAATATACAATTGTATGGTTGGGATTGGATGGACCTAGAGATGGCCAATATGCACACTCACAAGTAATTATCATGGAGCATGCAGACTCACATGGATGAGCCTGAATTTGATGTTTGTGAGGAGGTGTGTAGCTCAAAGAAGATGAGGAAGGTGCCACATACACACCATATGACCATCAAACCCACACAATTTTAATGAACATGTGAGTAACATTGGTTAAAGTGTCCACTAAAGTAGCATGCCAAAATATTGATAAGGCAACAACAATACGGGTGCTCTTGAAGATAAGAAAGATAAGGACAGAGAAATCAAATGACTCACCCAGAGTGGGATAATGTAGTGGCCAGGCACAAAATGTCAAAAAATGGCCGAGCAGATTGTCGATGAAATCTTGCAGAAAAGGCCCGATTTTCAGAAGAAAGTGTGCAGAGAGGAGTTCAAGTTGAAACTGCATTACCTCCATACAATAATTTGTTTTCTTTTAGAGGATGAACCAATACACCTCCTAAACCAAAGGATGTTGTAGAAGAAGCATCGAGGGCCAAGGCTTCATGATTGCAAGGAAGATATCTAGCTATGAGGCTATTTTGCAAGCCTTAAAAGATGAAATGAAGAAGGAAGATATAGTATTGGCCATGTGTACAATGCACCGATAACTTAATACAAGAAAGAAAAAGGTAGAGGAGAATGAAGTTCTACAGAAAAAAAGGATGAAACACTTGGGCACATAGAATGAGTTACCTTGGTAGAGACAAAAATGACACATGTTGATGCTGCACAAGAAACAACACATGGATCGGATCAAGGGCATTGGGAAGCTCATTTCCACAAGGTGGATGTCATGGAAGGGATGGTCTCAGGTATGGCCAACATCCTTAGAATTTTGAAAAGTGAGGGTGAAACATGACTCTGGATGAGTTAGATGGCATCGTTGTGGACATCCCTACAAGGAAAATGCAATGCTTAAGGACTGGTATGAAATTTGAGGAAGAAATTCAAAGTGAATATCCATAAATTCATTCTTCTAGAAGAAGAAAAGGGTACACAATAAGATGACTCACCATATTCTTTATTCTTTGTTCTTTCATTCATTTATCCTATATTCTTTGGAGTGACAAGGTGATTACCCATTGTTGGGGTGGAATCCATTTTAGTGTGGGGTAATGTTGGATGGAAAAAATGGCCTAAGTGTTGGGCACACGAATGTAGGGCATGTGAAAGAGTGTGCACAACTGACTACAATATATCTAAAGCACCCAGGATCAGACTTAGTCATTTATGTTTTAAAGGCTATTTTTGGAGTTAGCGTGTTGAGCACACAAAGACATGAAGACTTTCGGTCCACACAATGGTATTTTGGGAACAAGCAACTAAGTGAGCGCCATGCATAGTTTAGGCTAATAATAGGATTTCTACTCAGAGTTAACTATAGGAAGTCTATTCTTAAGAGCACTTGCATGTTGTGCATCCTTTTGTAAAGGCATGCTATTATTATTAGCATGTGACCTATTTTGAGAAGTGCATGGGTGGTGAAGGGAAAGTCCCCACCCCTATATATATATTGATTTGCATGGTTTTGTGTGTGTGTGTGTGTGTCAAATTGTAGAGTTATGTTGTTGGTTTTTTTGTGCATGCATGACTCATGGAGATACTTATGTAATGTAAGAAGCTTATGTGTTTTACAGTATTTTAATACAATGGTTATATATATATATATATATATATATATATATATATATATATATATATATATTATATGTGTGCATTTTATATATTGTTCGGTTGTGTTTTCTCCTTGTGTTGGTTGAGTTGGCACTAATTTTTTCCAATAGTTTTGTATCGTGAGTGAAGGTTTGTTGGAAATATAAGAACTTAATAGTTTATGGATTTGAGTTCTTATTTTATGGGTTTGAGCTTTTTAGTTTCTGGGTTGGACTTTAATGGCTTAAATAGTAAATCATGGCAACAAACCCCAATATTTGATGGGAAAACTATGATATTTGGTGTATCAAGATGAATACATTATTCTCTTCTCAATAGCTATGGGAACTAGTTGAAGAAGGATACGTAGAGGTATTAGGCCGGGCTATTTTCAATGCACTTACACAAGATCGAAGAATGCATTGAAAAAATAGAAGAAAATATGCAAAGGCCTTAACATATATTCAAAATATTGTCACTAATTCAGTTTTACCAATGATAGCAAAAAACTATAAAGTCTAAACAACCATGGGATACCTCACAAAATGCTTATCAAGGAAGTGATAAGGTGAAGATATTCAGATTGTAGATGTTGAGAGAGATTTTGATACCTTTCTCATGAAAGAATCAGGACCAGTAAATGATTATTTCACAAGAAAAATGACCATAGTCAATTAGATGAGGACTAAGAGATGTTGTTGAAGACCATAAGATCATAGAGAAGGTATTAATGATCTTTCCAACCAGATTCGATCTAGTTGTGGTTGTAATAGAGGAGTCTAATGACTTGATACAAATGACAGTTGATGAGTTAATGGGTTATTTGAAAACCCATGAACAGAGGATGAGAAGAAAAACTAGGTCCTCCCATGAACAAGCCTTAAAAACAAATAAAAAAGTGAAAGGTAGGGGGAGAGGAGCCTATAACGGATGAAGATGAATATTTAATTGCCAACAAGAAGGTGAGAGACACAACCATTAAAAGCCACAAACAAGAGGAAGAGGTAGGAGCGAAACAACACTTCTAGAGGTGGTTCTACATAAAGGTATGAAAAATTGAATGTACAATGCTATTACTGCAAAAGGTTTGGACATTATGCTAGTGAATGTAGAAAGAAAGAGTATGATATGAGAAATAATAATACAAAATTTACTAATACAAAAATACGTTAAACCCGAGAAGAATAAAAAGAGTGGAACTTTCTTTCTAACTTGAAATGTAGCTAAGAAAGGAAACAAACAAATATTGTATTTGGATAGTGCATACAATAATCATATGTGTGGAAATAAGGAGATTTTCAATAACATAGATGAAGCAATCAAATATGAAGTGAAGATGGGAAAAAATGACAAGGTTCCTATGATGGGTAAAGGCATTATATCCATTCTCACTAAGAAAGGAGACAAGAAGTAGATTCATAATGTTTTCTATGTCCCAGGGATTGAAGTATAATATTCTCAGTATTGGGAATCTTGTCCAAAATGGATATAAGGTGAGGTTTGAAAATGGAGAATGTAGTATATATGATAGAAGTGGAAGCAATAAGTTGATTGCAATAATGAAGATGACACAAAATAGAATGTTTCCCTTGAGGATACAAAGTGTAGCAACACAAAAGTGTTCAAAACAATAGTTATTGATTAATCCATTCTTTTCGCATCTCAAGTATGGGATTTTAGTTCCGGTAGATTACATGTTATTTATAAAATGAAAATGGTTAAAGGGATGCCTCTTATTGAACAACCATATAAAGTATGTGAGGGCTACATATTGGGGAAGAAACATAGAAATGTCTTCCCTTAGGAAAATATTAGAGAGAAAGCCCACCTCTTGAGTTGATACATTTAGATTTTTTTTGGGTCCCATTCCCTCCTTATCTAGAAATTTCATTACTTTTATAGATGAATTTATAAGGACATGGGATTATTTCTCAAAAAATAAATCGAGACATTTGAAGTAATCAAAATTTAAGTCCATGGTTGAGAAGCACATTAACCATTATATAAAGACATTGATAACTGAGAGAGAGGGTGTGATTATATATCAAATTATTTCTTAAAATTCTGTAAGGGGCATGGGATCAAGACACAATTCACACACAATTCACACACACACACACACACACACACACACACACACACACACACAGGAGATGTTTTAGTACATTCCCTTTTCCACCTTGTGTATGACGTGGATGAATCTATCATTTACCTCTATTTTTGAGCCTTCTCATTTCAAACCCGACTAAATGAGTAACTACTCTTATATTGTATTTTTAGTGTTTTCGATAAAAAGGCACGCCATCACCTCTTGTGTTTATCTCCTGAAAAGTATTCTCAATTTACTCATCTTCTAAATATCCAAAGATATTCACTAATATGTCTACCTTACATATACATGAATTAGTGATCCTCATCCTTTGTGATAGAAGTATCTTTTTTGGATGTGTAAAACTAAAAAAACTAATTCCAATGTATTTCTAAAATAAAACTCAAATAGTTTCAATACTCCAACATCTTACAATACTTTATATTATATTTAAAAATAATGCCTCCCTCAAGAGTCTTCCTATTTTTTTGTACCATGTAATCCTTTTTAAGCATGGAATCATGACTTGGTATGTAATGGTAATAGGTTCCATTAACACCCAATCCACATACCATTGTCGTAAGGTTGATCTCTATATATGGGGGTGGGGGTTGGAACCTTAGGATTTTTCTTTAATTTAATTGTCACATTTTTGGGACCTCTATATTATTAGTTCCCATAGGAAAGGTGTTTTCTTGTGAATCTTCTTCGCTCAATCCATCATCACCTATCTCCTTCGAATGATATATGTTGTCTCTTTATCCACCATGGATTTTTTTGTGCATGTATTGTTTATTATTTTTTAACCTTCCACCTAATTTTTTAACCCTAATTGATTCACCCACAAACCTTGACCACAATATTCTCTACTCTTTCAGTCCATACAATCCATCTAACAAGCTCCAGATTCAACGTGACAACCCGAATTACATTCATCTTAGCGACACATGTGTTCGGACCTTGCATTGTGAAGAGTGAATTTGGAAGGGTAAATGAAGACCTATCAACATTTGACAAATGTGTAGACATCTAAAACATATCTCCCCTCCATTATTACTACTGAGCTTAACGTGTAACACCCACTAAAAAAACACACACAAAGACAACATGGAAAATATCGGATAACTTTTTTTTACTTGCTTGAAGTTTATATGACACCACAGTGATCTCAAAGGGCTATAACCAACTCACGATAATCTTGACACAACACTGACCCACATAGGCAACAAGGAAACATACGACACCCATCAAGACCAATTCTCTTTTCTTTTTGACAAGGCACAACATAATAGTCCAACCATAGTACACACCTATAGGTAGGGTCTTCCCATGGTAAAATATTTTGGGGTTACGTATTTTCTATAATCCTATTTCAATTCTTAACTTAAGTTCTATAAGACTCATGTTATGATTCATACATCCTTCTCATGTTGCTAGATTTCCTTTTATACTATTGAACATTTAGCTTAAGATATAACTCCCTAAATAAGGATCATCTATAATATGTCAATTACTTGTTTAATTCATTTGTTTATTAAAGGGGTATTCAATTACTCACAAGGCTAATACATGCCCTCTAGGCTACTTGGCATTATCCCTAGGATTCACTCCTAAGGGCATGCATCTTAATCTTATATCATACCTCCGTTACGCAACATAAAAAGGTTAAGTCTAAAGGAGGTGAAGTTCATTTTTTTTATTTAGGGTCGCACTTCCCTCACTCACTAATAGATTGATTTAGTATGCAAGAAGTATTAAGTATGAAAATAGGCTCTTTAACCACAACAAGAGAGTTTATACACATTACAAGAAATATCATGTTCAATTTACCATAGAGTCTGCACAACATGGATCCTTTTTACTCACCATAAGAAGGATTAAACATTACAAAAGAACAACCTAAAAACACTCTTCTCCTAGCACACTAAAAGAGGTTACAATCCTACAAACCAATCACCACTCAAAATTTAATATGGTTCACAAGTATCTCAAAGTAATGATCCATAGAACCAAATGATAAATAAGTTGGGTATCGGGTTTATTAATGATCCCAACTCTTAAGGTGACATTCAGATTAGTTGGCGGTCTTCGCCAATCAATAGGTGGTCACTCCAAGAGGTTTTTTTTTACATTAAAATAAGTTGGTTTTCTATGGAACACTACCCTAGGAGAAGACATTCTCCTTAAAGCACACCCAACAATCAAATATAAGGGGGAACGACATACACCAGGACAAGGTAAAACTATGTCGATCCTGAAATTCGGGTTTACAGAAAAATTACTAAGCATACCGACAGGGAAAAACACAAACTTGGGCTCTTATAGATTTAAGCTAGGAGATGTAATTAAGCGTAAGGATTTAAGTTCGTTAAATGATTACAATTATGAATTTATAATTGATAAGTTAGATTTAAATATTTCTTGATCCTTTATCCCATTTAGCATGACCTCGTTAACTTTCCAAATTACCATACATTAGTTTACAACTTAATATAATTTTATATCCCAACAACTCTAAAGATAAAACTACCAGTATAGGTTGAGAGTAATAAGGTATATCTTTTTGACACAAGAAGATAGTTTCCTTTTTTCCACTTAAGGACTCTTTACTTCATCAATTTGTTTACAACATCATATATATATATTTTTTATATATATATTATAACCATTATAAGGATTATAATAACATTCTGTTATACCTAGCATTACATTATTATCAAAATCTAGCAAGATTTACTAACTCAAAGTTAAAACCCAATTTTCTTACCATTATCCTTTATGATAACTAGTCATGGATACATCATTCCCTATCCAACACGACACACAATCCGTGGTAAAAATATTCTAATGTACTTTAAAGCAAATAGGTGAAAATATTGGTCAAAGAAAAGCTAAACTATCTTCAAAATTGCAATTATACAATAAGATACACATAACAATGCCATGATCATTTTATATCATTCACAATAATATTTTACAAGTTTTAGTTTTAGTTAGTTACGACAACACTACTCCACAAATACAAAATACTAAGGCATTGTGCCCTTCTAACTTTCCCAACAAATACTATTCTAGAGCCTTTCAACACATTTAAGCATTCGAGAAAAATAACTTCATTAGCAAAACCGATGCAAATTTCTACAAGTCTTTCCCTTTTTCTACTCAAAAAGCCATCTGCACATTTATTAGCTTGAGTCAGTTCACGAGAACTAAGCATGATAAGGACTACACATTAAAATAATATGCTACTATTTAACAATATCATGAAAGGAAACCTTCTATTTAAAGAAATGGATCTAATATCTAAACACTAACAACTTCTTAAGTCATAATAAAATTTCCACCATGTCAACTAAGAAGGAAGTCATATGCTTCAGTTATGAACAATGTCTCTAAACAAAAAAATTTAACAATAAATCAAGTAGGGCCATTGGCCTTATAAGTTAGAAACAAAATGTCGAGTGTATTGGGATTTCAATCATGTAATCATATAGATTATATGATTGAAATCTAATACTCAAACCATCAATCAATATTTTCTTAGAGAAGTCATATGTACTAGTTACGATCATTGTCTCTAAAAACAAAAGTTTAACAATCATTCAAGAAGGGGCAATTGGCCTTATAAGTTAGAAACAAAAGAAACATTGATCAATCCCATGTGATTGAGTCAACAATATCATATATACAATCCAATAATACCCCTCAATAATCTTGGCAAGGGTTGTTCGACATGGTTAAGGTAATGGTTACTATCTCAACCATTAAAAATCCTTCCAGAAAGATCATAATTACTGTGATCATCAAAATCCACCAATACCAATCATGGTTCCAAAAGTATAAAAAAGAAAAGGACTCTCCACAGAGACTTCCATAATATCTCTTATTTGTTTTCTTGATAACAAGACTATGAAACAATATTCTAAACAAGGGAAGTTTAGTTGTTCACTAATATTAAGGAAAAAATATACTTCCTTATTTATAACAAAATCCAAACGAGAGCAGGAATAGAGAATTCATACCATAAGTTATGATTTACGTTCATCCCTACGAAGGATTGGAGATTTCTTCAAAATAAGATATAATACCAAAAATATCAAGTACATATATGCAATAATTTAAGAGCCAAATGAAATAAGCATACTAACCCAAAATTACAGAGTTGTTCAACAAAATGTTGTACAAAATTCCATTAATCGTATAAGAAAAAACCAAATCTGAGAAAATCATTATGAGCGATCAAACCAAACAATACCCTTATGGGCTTTCTTAATATTAAAAATTTATTATTTATCCCCAACTTCAAATCAACTAGATAATCTTAGTTAACGGATATCCCAGAAAATACCTAGTACTCCTACAAGTTACAACACATACCCATTAATGGTTGGGTCACCATGCGCACATCAAGATTTCAAGCATCTGGTAAGTCCCAAAGATTATAAAATATTCATCATAATCGATATAAAATAATTCAGGAGAAGGATCATCATATTCAAACCGTATGGAAACACCCAAAATTTATAGATATTACTGATAATTTTACAAAAAACTTAATCACACACAGATTTTAATACCAACACCACAGTGACAACTAAAAGCATTCACCCATTATTCAATAGATCAGAAATAAGTAAACAAATACCTAGATTCCATTAAATCCCATGAATAAACCAGCAGTTCTATATAAAATAAAATTCCCAGATACCTGAATATAATATGGGTATTCAAAATTTGTGAGACCATGAAATCTAGGAAGTAGGGTTTGATTTATCAAACCAAAATTAACAACATACTATGCACCATATCACAGTAAGCCATCGATTTACTTATACAAAATCAACTTACAATTTCCCAAAATTTCAACCAGACATAAAAACTCAAGCCATCCACCATTAACATTTGGCAACTTTTATTATTATTATAACAAGAAATTTTGAGGGAAAAGGAGAGGTTTCACATAAAAGCTACCAAACCCGAAAAAATTTTCAAGGAAAAATTACCCAGAAGGAATTTCTCATAAATGTACGCATCCACAACAACCCATAAACCCAAAACCAGAGAATAATCAAGGAAAAACCAACAAAGTAAAAAAATTATTGTACACAATCCACCAAATCCCACTCGAAAAGCCAATTCAGAAAGAGAAATGATTCATTTCAGAGATTGTTAAAGCTAGCAAATATTGAAATGGGTAGTGCTTATCATGCTTGTTATAAGCTTCCAACTTGCAAAAAAAGTGTCTACTAGGCCCTCGCAATAGATCATCTAAAAACCTTCCTTTGATTTTTGCTTTCTGGGCGTCCTCTCTTGTTCCAGGATATTGATGACACAGGTTGGGTGTGGCAGTGACCATCGAGGATGGCTCTGCCCTGCGAATCACATTTGCAAGAAAGTTTTAAAGACTTTTAACAAAATCAATTTGGGAAGAACTCTTGCTCCGAAAATCCCATGTGGCTAAGGTTCTTTTGGCGCTTTTAATCCAACAACACATGCTAAAACCTTCCTCCTTTAAGGTATTTAAGACTTGGTAGGTGCCCAACAACTCACCATTCGCTAACAAGAAACCAAAATCAAGCACTAACTAACAAACTTTACCCACATGCCAAGCATTTTTTTTTAAAAATTAATTAAGGAGCATGCATGGAGAGGCCAAGTCATTGTCGAAGGGGGGAACAGTGGTTGAAGCATTTAACCCAAACATTGATCTTGCAATCCACCTCCTAAATATTAGCACCACCAAAAGGAATTTCCCCTTCTTTCACAAGTCAAGGCTAGGTCTACGGGAAAGATCAACAATTAATTAAACTTAGCTTAAAATAATATTAGGTCCTTTTAAAAAAACGCACCGTAAACACCCTAAAAAATATTGAATAATCCTGTAGAGATTTTAAACAATAATGTTGTTAAGCAACCCATTTGAATCGAGAATACAATAAGCCTTTAATGAGAATTTTCGTAAAAGATGTTATGAAACACCATCAATAACTAATAAGCATTTACAAAAGAATTTTAAGGTAAGACAGAAAGAAAATACGTTAAATTAACTTCACAACAAGATTGTAATCACTTAACAATCAAAGGGAACACACAGAAACATTCAACGCTAGCAATTGTGGTAAAGGAAGAAAGAACGAGAGTCAACACCGAAAGGGGCATTACATTCTCCTCCCCTTAAAAAATTATCATCCCCGATGTGACATAATGCTGAAGATAACAAATGGGGTAAGCAACAAAGGACAAATAAGGATGAAATTTCTTCCTATGGTTAAAATTTTTGTCGTTAGAGCATAACCACATGGTAGTCTAGGAAGTTTAATAATTTATTAAACTTTTAAATATCTTCAAAGATTGGTAGTTACCTCTTATTTCATTCTTTAATTAATCTCTTTTCCTTACATTAAACTCTTATTTTATTCTTTAATTAATCTCTTTTCCCTTACATTATTCCTAAACTTAAGTCTTTACCAGATTTCATTGTTGAAAAATTTAGTTTATTCATTCATTCTTTCATCATAATACCATACGAGGGTATACCACACCACACAATAATTTAACAAACCATGGAAGAGAAAATACATGGTCCACATTACATAGTACTCGTCACACATAATACGACATAATAATACTCGGACATAAATTTACTATAACAACCTAAAGTTCCCCACAATTTAATCATGATCTTTTATTGCTTCTCATACACCTGAAGTAATGTGATGTATTATAAATAGTGAATTTAATGAATGTGATATACCCCGTATATGTACCATTCGTAAGATGCTATGGTTAATGTGTGTGAACCACCATTGTGTTAGTGATGTAGTTATGTGTTATGTTGTGAACCTTATGCTAACCAAACCTAAAGGAAATCGGTAAAAGTTTATGTTTGAATTGAGGAAACGTGTACCATGAGCTAGTAACCCACGACCTAGGCTCATAGATGATTTTGTACTCCCTTTTCTCACTCCCTATGTGGTTGTTGTATGGATGCAACCTAAGTGTAGTCATGACTATGTTTAGCGTTGTCAAGTGGTGGATGGATGTTTGAGATGCTAGATGATGACAGTAGTATTATTTGATATGTTATTTTATGAGTGAGGCTCATGTTCCGAGTTCCAAAGCAAATCGTTGAGTACCCCCTTGGTGGCCATATAAGGCCACATAGTGATCATCATTACTAATTACGATCATTTTTGAATTATTAATGCATAGTTATTTCTTCTCATGCACCACAGTTATAGTACACTTGAAGTTTCCACGAATGATGATCTTTTATTGTTTCTCATGAACTTTCTCCAAAATATAATTTTTCCTATGTTTTTGGTAATCTTGTAGGGTTCAATATTAGTTGATAGTTTTGTATTATTTTTAGTGTATCAATGTCAAAAAGTTGATTAGTTAAATTTTAAATTAATATAGAGTTGAGTGCTTATAGTTTGTTTTTAAAAAAGTAATTAAAGATTACTTTTTCCTTAGGTAGGGTTTATATTATTAGTCTTTACAAATAAATTATTTTTGTCAATATGTATCATTAAGAGTCAAGGATTACGCTATTAGAGTCAAAAGTCATAAAAAAGTGTCACCGTAAAATATTGTCCTTAAACTCATAGTGTGTCATTATGTCAAATTCATAGTGTCATCATTATTTATTGGTTCATTATGAGTTAATCATTGTATGGAAGGATAAAACTTGTGTTTTTCATTTTCATTGATAAATCGTATCAAGAATCAATATTCAAGGGTGAAGTCAAAAATATATCGTAATAGAGTCATTGATGCCAAATTTCAAAATTTTAAAGGATTCATTATCAATTATTGTAGTCACTAGATCACGTAATTACTATGTACATATAGCCTCTAAATACTTCATTTATATGCATGATTCCTAAGCAAGAGAACTAGTCATTAACAACCCTTTTACTTTCTTTGACATTACTTTTATCCTTTTCATATTTATTGCTTATTGTTTTTGATTTGTAACTTGCAGTTTTACATACTAGCCGACATATTTCTTAGCTCTGATTTCATTGTTTACCTTTTTGAGAATCCTATACAAGACCACCCATTAGGGACAAGAGCACATACGCACTATTGTCCCCTTTTGACACTTCTTTCCTCTCTTTTTCTAATTTTTCAGATGTTACTTCTTTCTTATCTTTTTTTATCACCCTTAGTCAACCTTTCACTTGTTAATGACAAAAATTAAGAAAAGGAATCATATATATACATGTCTTATTTAACCTCATTAAGGGAAAATACTTTCAAGTGACACATACTATTACAGGGAACTAATATTTTCTTTTTACTACACCAATGATTGCATAATTCAATTCACCGCACAGGAGGGTTTATTCTTAATACCATACCACACATTTGCATTGAGACAAAGTAGTTGTAGCCCAATATTATTTGTGTCATTGACACTAGGGCATCACAACTCAAGTAACACTATTATAATCACACACACACACACACTAGAACTACATTGAGTCTGAAATATAGTCTTGTTCTCGGTGAAAATCACATTGGGTTGAACACCAAGTTCAATCCAATTCAAGCATATGAATATTTTTATTTATCTAATGTGTGTTTGAGTATTATGCAAGTAGATAGGGTTTTTTTGTAGGTACAGTGTGACTGAAGTAGAATTACAAAAACTTGATGTGACCTACAATGAATAAGAAGTGACACAAGAAGAACCAGGATCACAACTATCTCACGAGACCAACTCCCATAATAGATGTTATCACCGAGGAATCTCTATTTGATTCTAAGAGATATTGTCCCCGAGATTGTCATATTCTAGTTTCGACACGGATCTTATACAATATAGAATCCACCCTTCCAAAATCGTCTCTACTCTAGAATTAATTCAGACTTACTACTACAATCCGATTCAACTTTATCTCCTATATTTCACTCTTTTTTATACTTCTTTAGCTATATCTTTCTTGAATATTGTTATATTTATCGATCAACAATGTCCTTACATATATTTAAATTTTATTAAATCATTTGGTGAACTTGAAAACTATGTCCATGCCCTAGATCCATTTCCCTTCCTCTTCTTATTTTGGTATAATCGCTAATTATTTTATCTTCATCCTTACCCACATATATTCCTTGGACATCATCATATCTGAATACATCCCTATTAATACATAATATCTAGCTCACTATACAAGTGTTTCTATAACACCCTCTGTCAATGTTGTCACCACTGTCCTAATAAGGAACCATTACAAATTCCTACCTCCATTCTTCCTCCTATTAGTAAACCACTTTCACAACCTGCCACTCCATCTAAAACCTATGATATCATTAAGAAATTAAATAATACCCCAGCTAAGATATCTCTCTTTGATCTATAGCACTAGGCCCTTGATTGTCACCGCACGTCAAAGGCCACTCTTGATTTTATTCATATCCAAAGGATGACCCTTTAAGAGATTTTATACATATCATGGATTATTTCAAGCATATCACCAATTCTATCACATTTTTTTATGAGGACATTACTCCCAGTCTTTTACCAATTCTCCTCCTCTTCTTATCATGGCTCACATTTAGGATTTCCAAATTAAGCATGTACTTATCAATAATGGATTTGCAATGAATATTTTTCCTTTATCATTACTTTCTCAACTTCACATTCCTCATAGTGAAATTAAAATTCTAATACTATTTTCCATGGCTATGATACTACTACTCATGCATGCATTAGTACTATCACTCTAGAGTTACAAGTAGGACCCCACACTTTTCACACATCTTTTTATGTCATGGATGCATTTGCAAATCAATTTACTCCTTTATCGACCACGGATTCATGTTATGTAATATATTCCTTCTACTATCCATTGTTGTGTCAATTTTATCTTTGATGTATATGAGCATACTATCACTAACGATCCCAAACCATTCAAATATTTCCACATTAATGTAGCCAAAATTAACACAAACTCAATACACTACCAATATCTTGAACTCAAAGAAAATAAATCTTCTTCTTCGTTGTTGAATCATGAATTAAAATGCATCTTTAATAATAAAATAACTCCCAACTCAAGTTTCCAAGAAAAATCTAACTTTTGAATAAATCTATTCGAGGTGGCGAAATTTATTATTTTTAGTAGTTTACTAGAACTTGCTATTCTTAGTAAGTTCACATACTTATTTATACGGAAATTTTTTTCCATGAATCTTCTACATGCCTAAATCATCATACTTTCCAACTTTCTAACCTACTATGCATTTAAGAGACTAAAATTAATTAATGCCCTAAAATAGGAAAAAAATTGAATTACAACTTAAATCCTAATTTTGACCCCCATATGGCAGATTTTGGGCCGAAAATGTGCCAAAATGGCTCTAATAAAAAAGGAAGGTTGAAAAGTGCATTCATCTCATCAAAACAAGAACTTTGAAAAAAAAAGGGCTCAAAAGACACTCGGGTCAAAATTTAAGACCTTTTAAGTTTTTGTTAAACATAGTGCATCATAGATGAACTCGCCACCTCCATATTCAATCCACTGACTCAACCTGATTCCCTCACACCATCTTGATACATATGATATTAGGGATTATAGTAATCCTATACCACCACCTCCTATTACTTCCTCCATTTAAACTCACACTATTGATCTTATCTCTCCTTCCATATCCTCCCATACCCCTTCCACATCTATTGCCAAACCCCTAGAAAAGTCTAAAAAAACCTTCTAGTTCAAGATTGATGATTTTGACAATGATGTTGTTGATAATTTAGATCTCATTGATGATACCTTGCGTGCTTTGGATTTCACTCCCATGGATTTTGATGAGTCTCTCTTTCATACTCACTATATTGCTCCATCGGGTTCTAATGAATATCAAGTTAAAGCTCCCATCAACTAACCCACCATTATTGCTATGATTCCTTATTCTAATATTTTCATGCTCTAAAGCATATTCCTCCTCCCGTGGTTTCTCCCTCAACTAATAGTAATGGTCACAATGTTACTATTACCTCTTCTCCTATATCATTTCCTATTTTTGATCACTTTACTTACACATTATACATTGATCACAAGTATTGGCAACATGTTCCTTTTGATCCTACTTGTTCTAAAAATGTTTACACATATAAAGGCCTCACCCAATTGGGCTTTACTCCTATTGATATTGTCCCTTTTATTTCACCTCATCCTCAATATCAAGGCTTTGTCTTACTCCTAATAGGTCTTGGTCCATGTGTCTTCCACGTGAAAGTTTGGGTTGCACTTGACCCTCGTTCTTCCCCCTTACTCTTGGGAAATATTGGCTTAGTTACATTGGTGGTACTATTGATCGCCATAATAATCTTCTCACTTTTCCAGTTTCTCCAAGTCTATTTATATCAAAATGATTCATTCTCTAATTATTCTCCTAATGTAACACAATGGAATGCACTCAAGTTCCTTGGTACACCATTCACTAATGAGGAATATGCTATGGGCATGTATGATCTTTGTATCTTGGGATTTTTCATTAGTAAACCCAAATGATTTTCATATTATGCATATCAACCAACACCCTTATGGATTTGTTATATGTTTGAATGAAATTATTGATAATATAACATAGATAATTTTTTCATTCATACTTTGGGGCATACTAATTAACCCACACCACCGATGCCACACTCTTGTTCTTGGTTCATACTTAAATATTAAGGAAATTCCTACATGAACTTCACTTTGCACGTTTATTTGTGCGCAATAGTGGCACACACACATAATAATACTCATTCCTCCCTTATAGTTTTTATCTTTCATATACATGCATTCAAAAATCTAAAATCATGTTTTATTAGATATTGATTGGATGTACTCTTGTTTCCTTATACTACTATATGTTGCAGACCTGTTGTTAATCATGTTACTCAAAGTTATTAGTACGCTTTATCATTTTTCATACAAACATGCACATTTACATGGTATCTTGAGGTGAATGTAATTCACTTACAAGATGTTACATGATGTATGATGATTGGCCATGTCCATTACTAGTCCCAAATGAGGCTCCCGAGGCATCTACCTCTTCCCACTTACTATCAAGTTCTCTCATTGTAGTATTTTCCATTTTAATTCATAAATTCATATATTAAATTATAGCATAATATTTACCTTTCCTAACATTCTAACAAGTGCTTCATGTATAACATTTTCCTTGCAAGACTCCTTCCAGTTGTGGTTGTTTAATTTTCTTGTATCTTATTTCCTATTATTGTTTGTGGGTTATGCCCTATGTTTTCTTGTTTCCTTTTTTGCAAGCCTTGATGTATTCGATTGTCTTATAATGTACTAAGTGGTGTCTCATGTATGATCTAGATCCTTGTTGTGTCTTTGTTTACTATTTTTCTATATGGCTTTACTAGTTTCTATTTCCATGTGCATTGTTTGTTTCGAATAACACTTCTATGCTAGTATTTTCCAATTTATTTGCTTCCACAATGTTAACTATAATTCATAATCCTTATTCCCTTGTAGGAATCCATATTTCAAATATTTATATCAATTTCAACCTTCCTTATTTGGGATCAATTTTCATTTTTTCATCTCACGCACCCCAAATGAGTGCAAGAAAACTTTGGATAAACCTTTTCACCCTCCCACTAGTTACATAAAGAAGTTACAAAATCATAGTAAACAATATCAAAACATAAATCAATTATAGAACAAGTCCAAAAATAGACTTGGCCACAAAAATCAGCTTGGAAAAAACTACCTAAATCTGACAGAATGGTGGGCGCTCCTCTTCTAGGGAAAAAATGGTTATAAAGCAATTTTCAACATTTGTATAATTCATCTTCTCTAGTTTTAACATTTACACAATCATTCTAGAATGTAACAAGTTACTAACAATAACTAAATAAGGAACTAAATACTTACTCATGAACCAAATGCAACACTCATGTTATACTTCATCCAAATTAAGGGATTTAAAAAAAAAAACCCTTTATTCACAATTAATGACTTCAATGATTTTTAGCTTGCAAAAATGAAATACAACATAATAAAATTTTTCCAACCAATCTGATACAAATGATAACCATGTGTAGTCTTAGTTGTAAGGGTCCATTAGATCTACCCGATCCCCTTATCATCACTCTAACCAAGTGAGTATAAATTGTATACTTTTGGTTAAATACTTTTAACATGTCTTGAGAACTATGTGCAACACCTATATGTCAACCTGGAAAATAGACAATCTATAATCCATCTAGCATCTAAAACTACATAATAGGGGTATGGTGAACAAAAAATGTAAGCAAGTAGTTATACTACTTGGCAAGTTTTCAAGTGAGTAATGCAAGCTTAGTTTTATGACTACACACAAGTCAACAAAACTTGTCTCTGTCACCACACAACCATCTCTACACAGTTATCTAGATCTCAATTTCATTGTTTAAGAAATTTAATTTCTATTTCGAAGAAGTAAGAACTAGGAATCACCATTCTATTTAAAATTATGCTATTAGTCCCATCTTAGGATCCCTATGGGAAAGATAGTGACCACATAATGAATTTCGTCATTAAGTACTCACTACCCTTCCCATAGCCATCCTAAGTTGGTATTATAGTGTTCTATCGAATGGAATAACAGTCATAATAACCACACTTCATTTACACTAATTGTTATCTTTTTGAGTTAATACTAGGTATGTATTTATGATAGGTTATTAGGTGTCAAAACACGTTATCCTTTTCTTGATAGAGAACTATAGTAACTTGTCTTATTACTAAATTTAATGAGTATCTTTTTTTTTTTATATGAAAACATATTGTTAGTTATTAAGGATATGTATACTTAATCATGTATCACATTAAAATGATCCAATCACATCCTAATTAATATTTTTTTAGTCACATAAGTTTATCATTTATTAGTAATGATCCACTTAATCTTATTAGATGTCATATAACGTGGGTTTAATTAATCATGTCTCGCATAAATTTTATTCCATTTAATAATTATTGAAACAATACATGTAATTGTTGGTTTCTCAAACGTGCACTCGTGTCTCGGATCTCAGAAGGGCTGAGGTGTTTGAGACCACAATGGAACCGTCCCCAAGTTGTGGGACCTTACATGCTTGGGATGGATCTCCGGAGAAGGTTGATTCCTCTACCTATCTCTAACGCTAATACTACTCCTAATGCTGAAAGAAAATCCTAGACTAAACATGCCAAGGGACCAGGGATAGAAGGATGTGTAGAAAGGGAAATCCTAAACTAGGGAAGGTGATAGCACCAGAAGGAAAGGGTCGATCTCTCTCCATGAGCAGCGAAGGAAACAAAGAGGGCGCGGAGAAGAGGGAAGACGACACGCACCACAGATCAACACGCAAGCTCGGCCTTCCAGCATGCGCAACACATGAACGTGGGGACTATAAACACATGAATACGCACAACATGTCAGAAAATGCAAACAGAGAGGCGAGATGTAATGAAAACAAGAGAGGGAAGACAAGAGTTCCATAAAACATGATTTTATTGCTTAAGGGACGTATAATCATTTACATTCACAACAGAGGTGAGAATACATTGCAGAGACCATGCCAAGGTATGAGACCCATGGGAAGTTGGCCACCATTTTGGCATGGTGCCATTACAATAGAGAGGGATCCTTTTTACAAAGTAGAACTCTGTTATTTATAGAAGAAGGAGAGAAGAGAAGGAGAAAGAGAGGGAAAATTAGATTCAAAATCGTAACCACCAACCAACAATAAATTCCTGCAAATCCACCTATAAGGTTGTCAGATGTGCTTCCTCATGTCTTTTGGTGTGCAAAAGAAGGAAGAAGGCAAGATCTGATGAAATATGGTGGTTGAGGTCGATTGGATGTATGCATTAATGAGCTAAGAGATGTTTCCCTTTTTTTCCCTAACAAATTCCACCTACATTTAAATTTGAATAGTCCAACGTGTAGCTTGTGTCAGCAGTTCTTTGACAAGTCTAGGCACACACCGATCTGATCTATGTAGTAAAAGATATGTTCATAGAAGATGTCGTAGCTATCGACACACACAAAACACGTGGCACATGTGGATTGACCAAAGGATTCAACCAACTATTCATTTTTTTGTCTTTTATACCATGTTTCATGCACCGGTTGGTTGTCTAGATTTGGCACCCTGTTGGCGTACTTTGATAGGTTGTGTGTAACACACTCAAGTCTAATAGAAGATGACATGGCACAATGACTGGTGCGTAGAAGAAGGCGCAAGGCACGGGAGCGAGAGGCAAGCACATGAAAGGGGAACAAAGGGGAGGTGCACATGTAGGAGGAAGGAATACTTACAAAAGGAAAGTATGGAAACAAGACATGAGCATTCAACTGAAGGAAGGCACACGGAGGTAGAAAGACAAGAAGGCATGCAAAAGGAACTAAGTCTATGTAAGCATGCAAGAGGAATGCCAGGGACTTAGCTGATTGGAAGGTAAGTCTGTAGAGGTGTGCGCAAGGAGTGCATGATAGGATAGGAGAGAAAGTGGGCACACAGGAGGAAGGTGCGTGCAAGGGGAAATGGAAGGAGATAGAAGAATGCAAAGGGAGCAAAAGGTGCGTAGAGGAACTGCAACTATGCCAAGGTGTCAAAATAACAATCTTAAGTGTGCACAACCTGAAATGAGAATCACCCACATTAGAATAAAAATATAAGTTATCTATATAACTAGGAGAGTTATTTGGATAACGGTACTCATGTGTTGTCGTTACATCACAATTAGTATACTTTTTTTTATAATGTACAATGGTACAATAACATTGTTTTCATATTTTTGTTTCCCATTATGTGTTATACACATTGATGGCATATTTAATCATCCATAATGAAACTATAAATTCTACGATGATTAGCAATAACTAATATTTGTAACAACTTTTAAACACTTTTAGTTTTAAATAAAAATGATAAGATTATAAATGTTATTTTATCATCACAATATCCATATCATATTGTTGTTGTAGATAGTCATATTATTTCATCCGAATTTATATAGTTTCGTAGAATGACGTTTCAAATTAAAAAATTTAAATCATAATTTTTGTAAAAACAACAATAAAAACATCTTTATAACTCACAAAAGTGATATGAACAAGTATATTTATTCAAATTTATAAGGATAAATCCTTATTTTTCCAAAATTGATAACATTTCATTTTTTAGAATAATACAAATAGGTAAAAGACTTTAATTTTAACCTATGAAAAATAATAATTTTCTTTACAATGAATTACAAATAATTTGGAATGGGTTTTAAATAATAATTTTGAAGAAATCATGTGTAAATAATCCAGTTAATCACTCCATCCTACACACTGTAGGAGAGAGAATATATATATGGCCAGTTCAATGAACTAGCATGAGTTATCTTAACTCGCCATCGTGTTTTGTTTAATAGAAATAAATGAGTATGTTAAGTTTTACTTAACTAATAACTTTCAAACTTCGTAATTATTTAATTACATTTATAAATCATTGTTTACATTAGAATGATTATTCAAAAGAAGTTATCTCTCAACATACTAGTTTTAACAAATAAATACATTTTAAATTTGTTTGAACAAATGTAATAAAATTATTTAACACTATGTTCAAACAATATTTATTTCCAATTATCGTATCATAAGAATAAAATCAATAGACTCACCCTCTCTCATGTTCAATTTAAATAATAGGTAAATCAAACTAGCACTCTATTGTCAAGGAGATGAAGAAAAATCATGCTAACTCGTAATCCTAAATTCAAACAGCTTCCCATTATCTTATTCCAACAAAATTCAAAATAGAAATGAAGGTAATGAACATAATCATTACTTTAAGAAAACTTAAAAAACAAGTTTTAAAGTCAGCCCATATTTCCAATATTCAAGCATCATGTTTTAAACAAAGAATGATCTAAGTATCCTTACTATTTTTGTTTGCTAACCACTAAGGAAATATTGCTCGCATTATGTAACATGGGTTTAAATCTCGTTAACTCTAACCACAACCCAAATAATACCCCTATGATTAAAGAGGAGATACCAATAAGTCACAAAACTAATCATTTACATACACAAACAAAGATAAATATAACAATACATACAATATTATTGGCCTAGCTCCTTAAGAGCTTCACACAAAATAAAATGAGACCAAAATAACAAATGGTTCAAAAGTCAATAATTAAATAAGCTAAGATATCATTAATATTCATAGCCGAATAAGAGTAAATTTCCAAATCGATTCTTGTAGTCTTTTACAACTATATGAATCCATAGTTTTTAATAAGGAAACTAACACATAATCCAAAAATGTGAAAAGTCTATAGATGGGTTATTTCCAAAAAAACTCCACAATATATTCAACTTTCTTTTACCATATTTTTGTGCAAGATCTCATACTGATATTGATGATAAAATGCAAATTTATAACAATTCAAACAAAAGAAAAATCCTGAAATCAGTCTAATGCCATCAAGCTCAAATTGAATTATTACACAAAAATTTAAAGCATTAAATTCAAACCATAATTTTCTTTTAAATTCATCAAAACTGAAGTCTAAAATGACCCAAAACACATTTTCGAGGTGGAAAATGTCTATATTTAACTTAATTAAAATACGCATTTCCAAATTGAATCTAGTAGGCTAAAATCAAGCTAGGAAGTTAAAACAAGTTCCATTAAAACTTTATTTACAAAAAGTAAACTTGAAATGGTAAAATAACCATTAAAATCCATATTCAACTTCATAAACAATGACCAATTTCTTAACAACAAATTCCTACTATATTATTTCCAAAATTTTATAATAAGAAAAGAGAAAAAACTAGATTTCAAACGGCTAAGATAACCTAGAACATATGCATTGTTTTTTTAACTAAAAACAACAAGAGAAAAAGTAAAATAAATCATTCCAGATAATGTTTTTCTTGCTCTTATTTTTCCCACTTTCTTCACAAACATGTAACTTGCATTTCCAACCAAGTTTCCTAGAATCTCCAAGACCAAAAATGACCATGATAAACACAACTCGCCCCTTATTTCCTCCTTTCAGTAGATAAAAATAACATCAAAACTTAAAAAAGTGGATGGGGAATAGATGCATGCCTTATTTTTCAATGCAAGCTTTCCCTTTCCCCAAAAACTATGTTGTTCATTAAATTCCATTACTATCTCGCTAGTCCTTCTTAAATTTCCCTCTAAACTCTCCAACTTTCCACATGTAATGTGTATTACCACTTACATGCAAAGATTGGTCTAATACAAATTTAATTTATTTAATCATTGAAAATTTTAAACCTTATACACTCCTTGCAAAATCATATGGTCAATGACCATTAGTTTTTAACTCTAACATTTAAACAAATCTTCCAACCTTGCATGTGGTCGATGACCATAAAATCAATAAAAACAATTTTTAAACACTTTAATCTCTTCGTGGTCCAAGACCATCATCCAAGATATTAAAAATAATCCTTGCATTATGGTATAAGACCATTAAAATAACTAAAACAACCTTTAAACACTAAAAATGCAATATGGTCTAAGACATGTAAACAAACAACTTGATTTTCTCTCCCGGTATTTGACCGTTTAAATATAACTTAAACTTACTAAACTTTACCTTGTAGTTTAGTATACAATGTAAACATTATAAAGCAATAATGATAAAATTTCACGTATTACCTTGTCGATGGTCCATGACCATAGCTCTATTGCCAAGGAAGTTCTATTTCACAAAATAACATTTACTTATATACTTTTTCCAAATAACAAAAACACTTACAAACCAGAAATAAAGTTAATTCAAATAATTATCTTATAATGATGATGATAAAAATAGGATAATCTAAAAAATCCAACATTCAACATCACATAATTAATACAATCCAAAAGATGGCTTGATAAAATAACACAATAATATAACATAAAAATTACACAGATATACATATGTGCTTATACATGCATCTATATGCATATAAACACCTCATTTCTCTACCAAAATCCAAACATGTGGATGCATCCGAGCATGTGAATGACTTCCTTCATATTGTATTCATATCCAAATTCCACTAAACCACTCCCGCAACATGCTTTCCTTATGTCAATCAAACCATTATGAGAGGCGGCTGGGAATCGAGAGATGCCAAGGACCTAAAATTAAGTAATTTGGTCATTGAGGGGGACTCTCTAAATGTCATTAATAATCTCATTGGTACCCAACCCCCTAGTTGGACAATAAAGGACTTCATATTCAAAGCTAAGGTTTTACGAAAAGATTTATCTAACATAAAAATTGAACATGTCTATAGAGAAGGGAATGAGGAAACAAATGCACTTGCCAATTAAGGGGTCATTATCAATAAAATTAAAATCTAGTATGATCTTGAGGATATTTCTAGTGTTGCTAAATCCATCATTAATAATGAAGCCACCAACACTTAACCATTTAATCATTTTAAGGTGGTGGTATCAACATGTGTAGAGGGATGATCATGCGTACTTCCACCAATATGAATTAATTTATCCAAATAGATCACTTTTTATCTCTTTTTGAGCTCCAACTTTGACAGAAGGGTTTCTATTTTAATTTTGCAGCTCAGAAGGTGGGGTTTGAAAGCTCTACATTTTTGTATGTTGTTATTTATGTGGCTAAGCCATTATTTTGCTGCATTTGGTTTGTAGTTTGTAGCCATTCTGCTTTAATTGCATCATAAGGGGGTCACCTTACATGGTTGAGCCCATTTCGTGACCCATCTTGGAAAAATAATGTGGAGTTGTGGGAAGTGTTGAATGTAGATGGTTTCACCGAATTCATGTAGTGCATTAAGGGACATGATGTCCATATCTCCCTAAATTTTGCTAGAAATTGGAAGGACAAAGTCATCCATTTCAAAAAAATTACTATTACTAAAGAGATGATCTTCTTCATTATGGGCATGAGCATGGATGAGGGTAAAGTGTTTTAGGAATAAGTTTGATAAAGAATTTGAGGAGAATCGTTTCATGGTGGGTGATGAATCTCTACAAATTGGTAAGTCGGGATTCCTCTGTTCCTCCATCCCCCTCCATTCAATGAGGTTGCTAAGATGGTTGTTCATTATATCACTCTAGAAGGTTGATTTTGACCCTACCTTTACATCATCTTGTCCTTTTAAATCACTTCAGGCATGTTGTTAAAGTTAGTTTCCCTCACTACATTTTACATTCTCTTGAGAAATATATTAAAGAGGTTCATGACCACACACAGCTACTCCATTTTCACCAAGGAGTGATCTTCCTCCTTCATCATTTATTTCTAGATGTGGCAAACAAATAACCCCGCCCCCTTTGGTCCCCTGTTGCCCCCTCCTCCTCAATAGTTGAGGATCCACGTCAAAGATCTAAATATATGTGGTGCCTTGTCTGATCCTCCCCCTGCCAAGATAATTATTCATAGCTCTAAAGGCAAGGATGTTGTTGGAGCTGAGAATCTACTTGAAATCACTCAAGCCACCCTAACCTCTAGCTCTGGTATGTCTGCTCAAATTAAATAGCAGGATGAGGCCCTCAAGGAGTTTGAAGAGAATGTAGATACCCTCATGAAAGAAGGCCTTAAAACCAACATTTTCCCCTCTACTATCACTAAATTGGAGGAGAATACAAATAGCCTCTCCATTGAGCTAAGCAATTTGGAGGAAAGGATTCTACAGGTGGAAGACATGCAGTCCAATCAGTTGGCTATTCACAAGGTGGTTTTGGATTATACATAGAATAATCTTAAACAATCTCGGGAGGCTTGTGGTATCCCTAAATTGGCATGGAAGAATGAAAAAATAAAAAATAATATTATCACCGAGAGCGTCAAGACCCAAATGAAAATGGATTTCAACCTCTACAGAGCATCAAGATCGCACTTAAATTTTTTAACAAATATTTGTCTTGGCTCTATTTTGTTGTTTTATTTCTGTTCTATTATTTTTTTCATTATTTTGTGTTTTTGGTGTTGTTAGTTAGGCTCTTTATAGGTAGTTGACCCCTACCCTAGTATGTTTATCGTTTATCTATCTCCTAGGATTTTTGGTTGGGGTGTGGCCGCCACGTATTAAAAAACCACTTTTATATCATTGTATTATCTAGATATTGAACCTTTTTGTACTACATGGTATGGTCCCTTCAAAACCATTTACCAATAGTAAAAAAACATGCTTTCCTACTAGACATTAAATTTGCAAGTCAGGAAAAACAAATAATAATATTATTTCTACATAGCTTCAAAGACATTATGTAATTTAATAATTATATGATCTTTAGGATACCATATTTATTAGGAATATACTCCATGTCAATCGGATGGTTGTATATGTCCGTTAATAATTTTGAGGCCTACAATTTTGAATTTTAGGGACATAATCAATGTTTACATTTTTACATTGAGTATATTGCATGTTGATTGATCTCATCCAAGCATCCTCCTCCCCTCATCAAAATTCTCAATGTTCTTTCTAAGGGTTGGAACCCCAATGGGGGAGCCCAAAAATGGCTATTCTCTATGCTCCAAAACTATATATCTCCTAAAATCACATATATATCTATGGTGAATCTATAATCTTGAAATAGAAGATTATAGTTTCTTGAAAAACATTGTCATGTGTAGAGTCAGTAAGACGTTGAAGTTACCTAAAAGAGGTTTCAACTGATTTATATGAGATGATTTTGGAGTTTAAAAACATTTTACTAAAATCTACGATGGATTCACATAATATAAAATCATTTATACCCATGTTGATGATGTAAATGGCCTCACCTAAAATCTTGTTGGGATTTTCTACTCATGCTATCTTCTCCACCTTGGTTTTATACTCCTTGAAGTATTCCAATTCCTTCCACATCGGTATTGCAGACTATCAATCACAATACACACAACAATTCTCATTAATATCATCATTATTATGAGATGCATTGTTTATAGCCAATTAATGGGAATCTTTTCTATGAAACAATTTAGAACGTTAAATTTTGCAAAGATCTTTGTGGTAATAGATTTTCATAGACAAGTGACACAATGCATGTATACTATTTCAAATATCTCTTATTAAATCATTATTTACTATAATATGCCATGGATTACTGATAAATTTGATAGGATTAATTATTAAATACATATAGTAGTCAAGAAAAATATGCATAAAAAGTGCATATAAACACCTCACTACTCTATATGTGTATAAACACCTATCTATATGTGTATAAACAACTCACCGATCTATATGCATTCACATGCTTGGATGAATCTAAATACATCACCGCTCTACCAAAATCCTATGTTCTCCATCGTGCCTTATTCTTTTATGCCTACTCTACCCCATTCTACTTCACAAACCTTCGCACTCTACTTGTGTACCCACTACTATTACTGGACTATATATGCATTGCAATCACTACGTGTAGTCACAAAAATATGCACTTTAGGAATTATTTAGCTAAGTCTTATACTTCTATTTAGAGGGTTCTTAAGTGAATAAAGTATTAATTAATCCCACCTTTTGGACATCTTATTTTTACCTTTTATTTTGTCATTTCCATGTATTTTCCTATGCATGCCCACCTATTTTGTAGTTTCCCATCATTTAGTTTAAACCGGGTGCCCAAGCCTATATTGGGGTGTCCTCGTCACACTGGGTGCCCCAATCCATGTTCTACTTTCCCACCTCTTTTTGGGCTTCTTCTAGCCATTTTTCATCTTGATATTTTTCCTAGTCAGGACCATGTCGAGGTTAATTACGAAATTAGAGCAAGAGAACCCTATAAATATAAAGTTATGAGACCATAATGAGGGTCCTAGTGTCACATATTACTATCACTCCATCTAGATTTGCATCCATTACATCACTTACATCCACATAGTGTCATGCATCAAGGCTAGGAGATTTGCATCAACACACACAACATAGGGGGATGAATTATATTATATTCCATGCAAACATGCTAGTACATTTTCTATAGTTATTATTGCTCGTTGCTTCAAAAAGTGTGTCTGACACAAGAGAACCTAGGGCATGACATGCACGCACACACACACACACACACACACACACACACACACACACACACACACACACACACGAAACTTTTGGGTCTAAAATGTAGTGTAACTCCTAGTGTTGTGGCATATGAGGTCTGTTTGACCCATTCATTTTTCATATTTTATTTTTAGTGTTTTGATACTTCTTTGTGTCGTGAAGGATATTCATTCATCTTGCATTATTTCATACAATCAACACACTTCAATAGATCTATTATGCAACAAACAAAGAGCATTTCTAGACATTTTGTGACACTGTTGAAACTAGATTCTAAGCTTTTACAGAGACCAAGGCACTTGTTTTGAAGACCAAGATGCCTCGAGGCACCACAAGATTTCTGGGGTGCTTCAAAGATCCTCGATGTGACCTTTACGAGACCTGTGATCATTCTAATTACGAAATTTATAGCTGACCTTCCAACTGCAAATCCTTCAACAATTAGATAAGTCCTTTCCTCTTACATATTTTTATAGTTAGGGTTTTATTTCATTACATATAATTATTAAAACCATTTTCGTTCTTTTTAGCATAATTTACAACATTTTAGTCCTCTATATTAGTTAACTATCATTATACTTTCTTATAGTTTAGTTTAATGTTAGTTAATCATTTTGGTGAACCCACATTGTATTTTTTCACCATGTCATCTCCTTATCAAGTTATGGCCCAATCTTCTTATCCTACCTATACACCTATCACTTATAGTTACTATCGCCACTCATTTTATCCATGTTTTCCTTTCTTTGTCACGCCTAATTAGTCCATCTACAATGTAGTCACTACTTGTCACACTCACCTTAATCCACCAACCACTCATTAGATATAATTATTAAAAACCATTTTCGTTCCTTTTTAGCATAGTTTACAGCATTTTAGTCCTCCTATATTAGATTAACTATTATTATACTTTCTTATAGTTTAGTTTAATTTTAGTTAATCATTTTGGTGAACCCCACATTTTAACACCTCCTTTGCACCATGTCATCTCCTTATCAAGTCATGGCCCAATCTTCTTGTCCTACCTATACACCTACTAAGGTCACTAATATAGTTACTATCACCACTGATTTTATGCATGTACGCACCCAACACCCTCCTTTCTTTAACACGCCTAAGTCTGATCCATCTATCAATGTAGTCACTACTTGTCACACTCACCTTAATCCACCAACCACTCCACCCATTTATCTTCCACCACCCATTACATTGGAAACCCCATTAGCCACTTCTAAGGGCTATGACATTATTGACCAACTCAAAAATACATTAGCTAAGATCTTTCTCTATGACTTACTACGCAATGCACCGATTGTCAAACCACATTGAGACTCGCCCTTCGTGCTATTCATGTTGAGCACATCATTCCACCAAGGATTTCACACATCTCATCCAGTCTCTCTATAATTTACCACATTCTATCTCTTTCACTGATGAGGATATATCCCCTTTGCAAAAAGTAACCCATGTGCTCTATTTCTCATTACCATCATTGTTAGTACTACTTGTATCAAGCATGTTCTCATTGATAATGGATTTGAAATTAATCTTTATGAACACTCTCTATTATGGTAACTAGGTATAAACGAAATTATAATCTCTCAAAACTCCACCCTCATTCGTGGTTATGTCTCTTCCAATGGCACGTGTTTAAAACTATCTCCTTACATATTCGGGTTGGACCTAAAATGGTTCCCACCGAATTCTATGTCTTTGATGCTTCTTTTCAATTCAATTTCCTTTGATGCGGGCCTTTGATTCATGGAATGCAAGTCGTTCCATCCATTGTCCATCAATGTGTCAATTTCCTACATGATGATACTATGAAAATGCTATTAAATTTGATCTGAACCATTCAAATATTTCCGCATTGATCTTGTTACCTCTATGCCCATTCCACCTCCACAACATATTCCATATGCTAGTCTTGATAAATACGATGTTGGTCAATCTAGTGCATCCTCCTCCACCACTCCTACTATTACTTCTCTTGCTATATCTACTCACACTTTGGCTATCATTTCACCTACGGTATTTTTCCTGCTAGCACTCCACCTTTGTCATCCACTACTTCTTCTACCCCTCCCACTTCAACACCACCTACCAATGTCCTAGATAGTGCCACCCAAACCAATGATGCACACACTGATACTTACAAAGAGTCTGATGATGAGGTTGATGTAATAGAACTCACAGATGAGTCATTAAGACAACTTGATTTTACTCCTCTCGGCGTAGATGATTCTTATTTTGAAGAAACCTTTGTAGTTGACTTCCTGTGAATACCAATTTGAAAACACTCCCTCTAATAATTCTATGGTATTATATAAGGGATATGTTCATAATGTTTATGTCATTTCATCTACTTCTCTGGCAAAGTCTACTCCATGACCTCCCTTTACATGCACCTTATTTATGAATAAGTCATTTTGGGAACACATTCCTATCAATCTCACTAGTTTAGATACTATATGTACACATGATTGCTTTCCTAGGTTTGGTATGACACTCAATGACATCCTACCGCCCCTTCATTCACCTCATCTTTATCACGGTTATTTCCACATCACAATGGCTTATGGATTACGGGTTTTTTATTTGACAATATTTGTTGCACGTACCCATCGTGATTCTCCACTTACACTAGGATAGTCTTGGATCGATTATATCGGTGGTACAATAGATCCTCTCCACTCTTCACTCTCATTCCCCATGCCCTTTGGCACTATCTCCATTACTAATGATTCCTCTCCCGCCTATGTTCCTAATATTTCGCATTGGCATGCTCATGGTTGTCCACCGATCACTTTTACGGATGAGGAATACGCAATGAATGCCTATACACTCCATCATAATGGGTCCCTATACAACCCTTCCTATTTTATAACTTACCAAGTTTGTGATGTAACTTCAGCTAGTTTTGATCATGACAATGATGATCTACTTATGGCATCTCCTAGCTACTTGTGTCCCATACATTCAAGGGGGAACATATCAATCACACACCCCTCTATTTTCGTATAATCACATAGTCCTCATCCTACCCTTCTTACTCCTCATTTGTTATGCTTTCCTATCAGCATAACATACCAAGCATCATAACACCTTGATTACCCGATGACACAATCTTGTGCTTTGGTTCAAACTTGACTATTGAGGGATCACCATTACACTAAACCCCACACACCACACCTTAGGCATTATACATTACATTCCACCATACATTGCACATCATACACCATTCATTCTACATTTATTATCCACTATACTAGTCCTCACCTATGCATTACATTCATTCAAATATCCACACACTTTGTCACATTATACACTACGTGTTTTCATATCATACATTTTCTATATTATACTAGTCATCATTACCTATGAGTCTAGTTTTACATTTCATCCCTACATTCTACATTTTACTAGTCCTTACCCTACACACCACATACATTATTAGGATATCCATGCATAACCTCTACATAGTCATATTACACATTTCCACATGAATTCTAAATACTATGCTAGATTACATTACATAACAAAGTGTATCTTTACATTTTATCATTACATATTTCATTTCTATCTACATCAATTATTTCCCTTTGCACATCACACATCCTAAACACACTACACATCCTATATTGCATTTCCCAAATCACGTATTTACATACCATGTTCATCACTTGGTCATTTATACTACATTGTATTTTATGCACTGCATTCACCACCCTATGATGCACTTTAGTTCCTTGGTCCATACTCATTGCACGAGGGTTTACCAATCAAATGGACCTTACACTCACCATGCGACATTTCCTCATGCAAAATTTCCACCCTTATGACACATGCTTTAGGCTAACTCATAACCTATTCTATCATTTTGTAGTGGTATACACCTTAGGTTACATCACCACTCCCTTATTATTCATCTCGTAGTGACATATGCCATAGGATAAATTGTCACCTATTCCATCATTTTATAGTGGTGTACACCTTAGGTTACATCACCACTCCCTTATTATACATCTTGTAGTGACATATACCATAGGCTAATTTTTCACCTATTCTATCATTTTGTAGTGGTATACACCCTTATGTTACATCACCACTCCTTCTATTCATCTTGTAGTGACATACATTTGGGCTACATCATCACCTATTCTATCATTTTCTAGTGGTCTACACCTTAGGTTATATCACCACACCCTCTTTTCATCATATAGTGATATAGGATTAGTGTTAAATCATCACCCATCTATTCAACAAGTCATGGTATATGCTTAGGCTATAGAGTCCACGCACATCTCCCCACATGTCACATCCCATCATCATTCACATGTACACACTCATCACAGTGCACTCAAAACACAAAAACTACTCGACCATTTCCTAATGACGCACTCTCATTTATGGTTCTTTCTTTATTGTTTAGGGGGAAAATGAGCCTCATTGCATACACTTCCATCCACTCAGGGGGGGCATGCTACTCCTATCATTCCATTCCATCCATCCACAACATACTTTGCATTATCTTGGGGGATTTACTTTTTCTTGCTAGTGTTTTGCATTACCACTTTACTACACATGTTAGGCTGATTTCTTATATGTCATTATCTATATCATACACACATGCGCATTCACACCTCTGTTTAGTGTGATCACGGATATATGAATCTACATGTAGGTATGGATGCTCATCTTCTACCCTTCCTACATTGGTCACCGAGGGCATCCACAATCGTCTCATACGAGGCGATATTGTTTCATTTTCTAATTGGCATATTTTATTACTTTCTCATACACACTTTGACATATTGGTTATTGCTCTAATATGTTAACAGGTGTTCCATGTGCAACACTTGTTTTGTAGGATTATATGTTTCCATGACTCCTTGTTTGTTTGTTTCTACTTGTCTACCATTATTTGTCAGTGTATGTAGGATTTTCCCTTTGTTTGTGTGCAAAATTTCTTGTTGTTTTTGGCCATGATGGCCTTGTGTGTCTTGTGACTTTGTGAGTGATGTCTCATATTTGTAACCTATGTTGTGTGATCTACTTTTTTTCTTGTGTGTTTACACTACTATGTTTAGTAGTTACCACATTGTTTATGAATTTTCCACTTGTCTTATTGCATGTATGTGTTTTCATACTAACACTTGTTTTGGATAGCCATCCCCTTTTGTGTGTGTCTTGGTTGCTACCAAGAACTTTCCCTTTCCCCTAGGGGCGAGTCTATAGGTCAAAGGATGGTAGGTCCTCTTTTAGGGCCGCATTCTCCTTTCGGTGACTTCACATGCTCCCCCAAAGAGGGGGGCATCATTAAGGGTTTTACATACTAACACAACATATTTACATTGGTTCAGTATAGTGCACTTTCTACCCTTGGCATTGTGGGTTTACATACAATGAGTGAGTTCGAAAAGTCTATGAACTCCATACACAACAACCTCTATAAGACATGGTGTCTTTTGGCATTTTTGTGGAGCATTTATAGGCTTGAAGGTTATAATGGGTGTGCCTCTTTACACTACTTCATCCAGATGTGTCAAATCTCCTAAAAAACTAGGATGCTATAGAGATCGCTTCACATATTTAAGAACAAGTAGTTAAAGGTTGGAGGGCACAAATTATTTCCTCCTTATACTTCTTCAACTAGGGTGGTGTGAGATCTCCCAAAAAAATCACAGCAATATAAGATATCCTTCTACACCCTTTTTCTCGACATGGATTAGGTGCACATGTTCCATTTATAATTTACTTTTTGTGTATTTTACACATTTCTATACACATGTATTTTACACAACATTTTTACATACATGCATATTTGACTACTTGATCATTTTCTCTTTGTAGGTCCGACTGTATGAGAAACAAGTAGTCAAATTAGGGGCAACAACAACAAAGATGATGACAACACTATAATGTCACTTGAATTTACTAACCATGCAAGTAAATCACACACCATAATAGCTACACACGCATTTTTACATAGTTCCACTCTCATTGCTTTTTATGCATATTTTTCATCTTTAGAATCCACGCTCCTCCACTTTTTCATTTTGTGATTCCAAACTTGAGTCTATTCCATTGGCACATCTCTACTACATTCTACATGTATATCAACTACACATATCTATCTACTTTATGTTACCGAGAATTCCAATCACCAACATAAAGTGGGGGAAAAATGTAGTCACAAAATCATGCACTTTAGATATTATTTAGCTTCGGTCTTATACTACTATTTAGAGGGTTCTTAAGTGAAGAAAGTACTAATTAATCCCACCTTTTGGACATCTTATTTTTACCTTTTATTTCATCATTCCTATTTATTTTCCTATGTATGCCAACTTATTTCATAAATGTCCCATCATTTTAGTCTAAATCGCGGTGCACATACCAGATTGGGGCACCCTGGGTGCCCCGATCCCACCCGGGAACCTCAATCCATGTTCTATGTTCTTACCTCTTTTTGGGCCTCTTCTAGCCATTTTTCATCCTTATATTTTTCCTAGTTGGCCATGTTGGGGTTAATTACGAAATCAGAGCAAGAGAACCCTATAATTATAAAGTTATGAGACCATAATGAGGGTCCTAATATCACGTCACATACTACTATCAATCCATCTAGAGTTGTATGAATTGCATCACTTGAATCCACATAGTGTCATGCATCAAGGCCATGATATATGTATGAACACACACAATATAGGGTGAGGGATTCTATTCTATTCCATGCACACATGCTAATACATTTTCTATAGTTATTATTGATCACTACTTCACACTACTTCACAAAGTACGACTGGAAAAATAGAACCTACGACACAACATGCACACACACACACACAAAAATTACATTTGGGTGTAAAATGTAGTACAATGCTTAGTTTAGTAAGTCCACTATTGTAGCAATGAGGTTAGTCTTACCCATTCATTTTATATCTTTTATTTTTAGGTTTTTGATACTTCTTTATCTTGTGTAGGTTATTCATTCATCTTGCATTATTTCATACGCTCGGCGTAGTTCAACATATCCATTGTGATAGACAAATCATTTCAGACATTTTGTGACACTTCAAACCAGATTCGAGCTTTTATAGAGATCAGGGCACTTGTTTTATAGACCATGCCCTAGTACCTTTCCGGTGTTAGTCTCCTTAGATCTTCCAAATTGACCTTTACGAGATCTCTAGGTGATGATTCCTACTTTCAAAATTTCTAATTTGACCCACGACAACCTACGTGCAGTCTTAAAAATAAGCTAAGTCCTTTCCTTTTACATATTTACATAGTTAGGGTTTTATTTCATTATATATAATTATTAAAAATCATTTTCATACTTTCTTAGCATAGTTTACAGCGCTTTAGTCCTCCTATATTAGATTAACTATCATTATACTTTATTATAGTTTAGTTTAATGTTATTTAATCACTATGGATAACCACTACGTAAAGTAATTTTGCACCTCTATTCAATCACCATTAGATCCCTATATCCTTCCTTTCCTTATCTACGCATTCTCCCGCCTCTACGCACAACCATCCTTCAAAAATTTTATAGGATTTCCTAGATCTTAGATGCTCTTGCATTAGTAGAATTTATAATTCCTCCAAATGTTCTTCAAGGAGCTTCCTTTCCCTTTTGAACCTCTTAGTTACATGATTACAATCAATATACATCACATTCTCAAAATTTTACAATCCATTGAAACAACTTTTTTTTAGTCGGATTATACAACTTGTATGCTTTACTTTCATCATTATATCAAATCTACACTCTTAGGATAATTTTTTTCTTTTGATTAGGAAAATGAACAAAAAATAAACAAACTATAGTTAAATGAGATACATCTAGTTTTCAACCATACCAAGCCTCATAAGGTGTCTTGTCTTTCATTGTCATTGTAGGAATCATGTTTATGATGTAAATTGAAGTCTTTACTACCTCAACCCAAAAAATTTCCATGTGATTATTTTCCAACATATTCCTTTCTAATTTCATGATGGATCTTTTCTCTCTTTTAGTTATACCATTCTATTGTGGTGTGTAAGGAGTTGTTAATTGCCTCTTGATGCCTTGTGAAGAGCGAAACTTAGAAAAAAACATTAGAAAAAAATCCTCTACCTCTATATATTCTAAGGGTTTTGATAGAATGTCCACTTCATTTTTTAGAAAAATATTTGAAATTTATAAAAAATTTAAAAGCTACAATCCTCTCTATTAACAAATATACCCATATAAACCTTGTAACATCATCATTAAAAAAAATGAAATACAAATTCTTACCAATACTTCTGAGACATTGGTCCACACAAAACTAAGTGGATCAACTTCAAAGGTTTTCTTTCTCTCCATTTTCTAATAGGAAATAATCCTTATGGTGTTTCCCAATAATATATATTTTTGATGAAACATCCTTCTTTGAATCTATCTTGGGACTATGTTGCGAAAACTAGGAGAACATGAATGTGGGATATCTAAAATATAAACCAGATTTGCATAGATAAAACAATGAATAATAATATAATTTCTATATGTTGCACACCCTAAGGAATATTACACCAGATATTATATAGCCATAGGTATAGGAAAACAACTTCCTATGCAAACAAATAACGCATAAATTTTTTTTTTGACCGTGCAACAAAACTCCACTAATATATTGTTGCTAAAACAATATATTATACTAAATAAAAATAACCAAAATTCTAACCATACCATAGTAAAAGATATTTAATATATGGTAACTTCAAACCACATGTGAACATGAAATTCCTAACATTCCCCCTTAGTGTTTACATGGTAAAACATATCTTGTTCTTTGATTGTAGCGTGCCACCTCTGTGTGCTCATGATCAACTCCTCAAATATGCAATCGGATTGGACAAAACTCACACATGTGCCAATGCACATTTCTTCCTCCACTGATGGTTTTCTCTGGCTTCTACCAACAACCTTACCTAATTGGTTTTGCAGGTGTACCAATAACCTTTCACAATTGGTTTTACAAGTTCACCAAAAACCTTACAAAATTGGTTTTCCTAGTTTACCAATAACCTTCACAATTGGTTTTCCTGGTTTACCAAAAACCTTCACATCATGATTGCTACAATACATTTTTATCAATATTCTACAATGCTTCTACAAAAGGGGTTACATGAGGAATACTCACAAGTGAACATGAATTTTCATCATCTGTTCTTATTTTCATGCCACACTAAAAATATGAAAAATGGAATCCACACCACACAACTATAATTTTGAAATCAAACACACTACACACGTGTCACCAATCGAAGTGGCCCTATCGTTGGTGACTAATGAGATGTCGTTGTCGACCTCAAGTCTCCGTTGCCTCCATCCTCCATCTATCACTTCTTATCTCAGTTGATATTGACTTTGAGGCTCATTTATCAAGGTGGACGTCGGGTTACACCGATAATCCATCCCTAAGGATTTTTAAATTTATTTTTACAAATTTCAACTTCGACTCATTTACAAGTTTTTGACTTTTGAAGATGGTTCAATACAAAATGACACTTTTACAATAACTCACAAATGACGCTACTCAATAAAACTATTAGAATTTATCATACTTATGGTGAAAAAATATGATTTACTTACAAAGACTCTAAGACAAGATGATAATATAAAAACTCTATTTTCTAATATAACCAAAGTTATAATTAGAAATTATAGCTTAGACGCTAATGAACTCACAATATTATGAAAATTATCTTAATGAAATGACACCATACATGATATAATTTTATTTGACTTATAACATCATACTCGACCTACATTCAAATGTATTATTAATGCCTACAACATATCCAGTGATAAATACCTTAAAATTATTAGATAGATCAAACTTCCAGAGTACGATGGTCAGAGCACGATGGAAGGATTTTCATGGAAGTTTCTTTTAGGCTATGATATGAAACGCCAAACAACAATTTCCAAACGCAAGTATGATGCCAATATTCTAGCATATAACTCAATGGAGATCCAAGGCTAATGCCAGTTGACTATCACAATGTTGTATGCAACGTCAATACATACGTTGTTGGTTAAGAAAATAAATGAGCAATAAATGAATATAGATCCAAACTTATAGGTCTATCTGCATAGAGGCACCAAGAATATGAAAAGTATACAAGTTGGAAAGCCTTTATATACGAATATCATATCATGCATCCTAATTCAATCCTTTATGTTTCCTGAGAGACTAAATTGACGTTTCTGGAATGAAAATTAAATATTAGAATTACACATTTAAATATACCCACAGGACTATCATATTTTACCTACGTAAATGAATGGGTGTGCAATTATAACACGTGGGTGAATAAAAATGTGGATCCATCCATGGAAATTTTGAACATGATCCAAATATTGGGTGATTTCTTTAGGCGCTTCTCCTTGGGTGCCTTGATCAGATCTGAGCTATTCTTTACTCGATAAAATCACTCCAACTCCTTTGGAAGAAAATCAAGTCATTCTTATTTAAAAATAGTTCTGCTCTGATACGTTGGCATGTAGACACACAGATGAATATGTAGTGAAGACACCAAGACTTCATCCTTATGCACTTAGATCTGAATATACAACGAGAAGTCGCCTCTTCATATGTATGCTTGGACGTCAATTTCTCTAGCTCCACATTCTCCACATTCACATGCAAATTTTAAACAAGGCTAAATTTCCTCCAACGGACTCTCATAGATCTCCATGCTGTTCATAGGCTCAGATTATTGGCAATCTAATACCAAATCTAAAATATAAACCATATTTGCACAGATAAAACAATGAATAATAATATAATTATTCTATTATGCACATCCTCAATAATATTACACCAACTATTATATAGCCATAGGTATAGGAAAATAACTTCCTATGAAAAAGGAAGTGATACAAACAAATAACCCGTAAAATATTTTACGGGTGCAACAAAACTCCACTAATATATTGTTGTTAAAACAATATGTTATACTAAATAATAATTTAACCAAAATACTAACCACACCAAAGTAAAATATATTTACTATACGGTAAATTCAAACCACATGTGAACACTAAATTCCTAACATGATAAATGGTGAAGTCGCAAATACATCTTAACATGCCATTTGTGTCAAGAATATGCAAAATTTTGAAACTAATATGACCATATATTGAATGCCACAACATGTTAACATCCCTAATGGTGGAAGTACCGCCATTAATCAAACACATTTTTAGTGGAAACATCCTATTCTTTTCCATGTAGTATTTTCCAATCAATCTATTTCCAATTTTTTTAATAAAAATTGAACAAAATCCATCTTCAAAAAGTAGTTTAAAACCATTTTCAACAAGTTGTCCAACATTGATAAAATTATTATTCAAACTTGGAGAAAAATACACATCATTAATTTCACCATTACCTTTACTTGAGGTGATTTTTACATGCTACCATTTTCTTTAATTTGAATGGATTTTCCATCCCCTAAATGCACTTGACTTTTGAAGGTGTCATCTAGCATGCTAAAACCCTCTTTATACCTTGTCATGTGATTTAAGCAATTTGAATTAAGAAAACAAATGTTTTTGCATCCTTTTTCCCACATGACATGTGAGACAATAATTTGAGTCATATTTCATATCACTTTTTTCATCTAGGAGTGCCTTCTTCTCACCCTCTTGATTATCTTGATTATTTGATGTCGATTGCTGAAATATTTTATAAATTGTCGAGGTTTTTATAATAATTGTAATAAAGGATTTATTCCATTTCCTTTTAAATTTTATTTTTTTCCCCTTTGAATTTTTTGATTTTTGTTTTGTGTCTTTTCCCTTGCTTTGAAATTCTAGCCTTGGTTTCAATCGCATGCTCTAAGAACATACTAATTCATCAACATTTGTATTGTTCACATCCTTACACTCTTCAAGAGTGATCAAAATGTACACCCATATTGGTGTCAAACATCTCAGAATATTTCTAATAATCTTTTTATATTTAATGGTTTCTTCATAAACTCTCATTCTATAAACCATATCATTTACCCTTATGAAAAATATCTCTTACACCTTCACTTTCCGACATTTTTATAGTTAATTAAAAATATTTTTTTAGGGTTGGGATTTTTTTCTCTTATTTTAATAGATCATTGTTATTAATTATCCATGGTAACCCATGCTTCATGATAATTTTTGTAGCCAACAATTCTTGGGTAGATGCTAAGATATATAACACTCTAAAGATAGAAGAGGGCTTGAGCATATACCTTTTCTTCATCCCTTTTTACTCTCTTTTGATCTTGAGATAGAACATTCCAATCAAAAAGTGGTTGATACTCATTAAAAATATTATCTCAACCTCCCTTTCAAACAATAAATCTCTTTAATTGATCCCTCCAATACTCAAAGTTGTCTCCTTTGAAAATAAGGATATTCATATAAACATAATTAATGGAATCCATTGCTTGTAGAACCAGGATACAATACCAAATGAAAGTGGAATGGATATGGAAGGAGAAGTGTTGTTAAACCTCTGATATAACCCAAAAATAATATCAATAGCATCCAAAAAAGGCCCAAGAAAACTAATGATTAAGCTTATAGGTAATTACTTGCGTACTTGATGATCAAACTATGCACTTCCAATGAAATTTAAAATAATATTTTCAATATTTATGGTTATTAAATATGAATACTTGAAATAAAATAGTAAAAATCAATTTCACAAATTACAATAATATAGTACTATGGTGCCATGTTTGGGGTCATGCTTTTATTAACAAAAATGGCTAAATTTTCCACTTACAACTTAACTTGAAAAGTAAGTTAAAATCAAAATAGAACCAATAATAATATTAAAATAATATTAAACTGATTATGCAAATCCAATTACCTAAAAATAGACTCATGTAATCCATGGATTAAATCAACATATAAGAAAATTTTTCCCAAATAGAATTATGCAAGCTAGGCATGCATTCAAAGCTTAATTATGCCTCTCTTCTAGAGAATGCACCCCAAGGCCCCCAAAATATAGGGATTGGCATGCAATTAGAATATTTCAATTATTTTCATTTAGAAATTGTTTCTCACCTCTTTGGGGATAACTACACAAGAATTTGTACTTATCCAAAAATGACAAGTGATAATCTATTTTTAGCTTTTTCAGCTATTGTTATATGAAATCACTAAAAATTAAATTATTTGGTCCTACATGATAAAAAAATGGTTGAAATAAATAATTCTTAAAATATCATAAAATTATATTTTAGAGTATTTATAAAAATATAAATTATCTACATTTAGTAGAATTTCAAATGCCAAAATTGGCATCATTCCCAACATGCAATAGCATGGCGTGAAGAAATAAACATGCAACACGTAACAAGAAATAATGCGTGTGTATATTACTAAAAACAATAATAGCATAGAAATAAAAGAGTAGCAATAAAGCATGTCATAAACCAAACTAGTAATAATATAGAAACATCATGGTAAACATCAAGCATGTTAGAAGCCAAAGTAAAGGTAGTAGTGTAATCATTGGAGTGTGTGTGTCATAAGATACAATAGGAACAATTTAACAATAGAAACAATAATGTTAGTAATAAATTATATGTATGTATATATATATATATATATATATATATATATATATATATATATATATATATATATATATATATATATATATATATATATATATATATATATATATATATATATATATGTATATATATATATATATATATATATATATATAAAGCATATAAACATGGGATACACACACACACACACACACATATCCCAAGATATATATATATATATTATGTACTTGCTCATTGTGAAATGGATTGCAATGTTGACATGTGATTTTTCTTGAGTTGTTTATCTTTGTAGAATAGATTAAATCATGTTGCTAGATTAATGTTTATCTCAGTTGGGATTTGTGTGATTAATAATCCATTTATTTCCATGTACTCTTGAATTGTGATGTTTACTTAATTGGTTCATAAAATTAACTGGATGTCTTCAGCTTGTGGAAAGTTGAATCTCGTCTTGGAACTATTTGGTAAGCTAGTAAAATTGGAAAATTATCCTAAGTCAATAATAACTTATTATTATTATTATTGAGAATCGATTAAGAAAATACCTTGGATCATTTTCATTGATCCAAGGCATTCCCTTAATTCGATCTGTAATTATGATTAATGCAAGAAATTGCAATTGTTCATTTTTTTGTGGATTATCAATTCATACTAATTGATCTTGGTGACTTGTTCCAGTTTTCCTATGATTCAATCCTATATTGAGGGCTAGAAGGTGTTGAGAGCTGGCTCAAGTAACACTACTCCATTTGAAAAACATAGCCTAACTGGTAAGGTTTGGTTGTGGAATTTATTAAAGCCTAGGCTATGACTAATGTTTTGATAACACTTGAATTCCTAATGGTCTAACCTAGACCTAAGGAATATGAATTAATTTGATTTCTAAGAACCTAACCTAAATGATCTATGCCTAATTGTAATGTTGCTAAGTTTAATCTAAACCCTAACCTATGATGGAAAGGGACTCAGATCCTAGCTCGATGTTGACCCTGGTTGGCATTGGGAAGGGGATACATGGTCAAATGGAAAGTTGGTGGTTTCTGCCACCCTTGCATGTACTGGAGATTTGATTTAATTTGCATTAATGGTGGACACACCACTCCTTAGTGGTAAGCCAAATTCAAATTTGGCAGGTTGCTAAAAATGACTCTAACAAGGTTGTTTGGTTGGCTAAATAGTTAGAAGCTAACCTAGAGAAGTTGAGGAAGTCGGTGGGTTGGCGGGATGAACGGACCGTCCTGGAAAGCATTGATGATTTGGAAAATCATTCCAAACTACCTAGGGGAAAACATGCCGGATTCGAGAAGGAAGTATTGTTTTTGGATTTCCATTTGGTCATTTTGTCTCTCCTTCTCACTCTCTAAAATGGAGGTTTTGGGTGTTTGAACTGGTTTTCAATTTTGGTTTGAATCTCTTCTTCTCTATTTTATGGAGAGATTATTTGGGAAGATTCCAGTGGAAAGGTGGATAAAGTTTTGAGAAGATTGACTACTTTGACTGTAGAAGCTATCGTGGAGTTAGAAGAAGGATCTGGGAGTTAGAAGAAGACTTTGGGAAGCTCTACCAAGCATGATAGGCTCTAATCCCTTGCAAAAATTTCTCTATCTAATTAGTTCATAAAAATAACTCTACTTATTATAGAAATAATTTTGGGTTCTAGGTTTTTATTATTTCTCAATAAAATGGAATTTTTTGCTTGGTAGTAGCTTTTGGAACTAGTTTTGATCTTACAATTGTATACTTTTTTATCATGGTTGAAATGTCGATTTTATTCACATGACTGTTTTGGATGTTTTGAAATGAACTCACCATGACTATGTATGTAAAGAATAAGTGTATTTTTGAGTTGCATGTGCATGTATTTTAAAAATGTTTTTAGTGTTGTTATTAACGATCTCTGTGTTGTTAGTTTTTATGGTTATGGAATTGCTTGTGCTTATATTTTAAAGAAAATAATAACCTTGTGTTGTGGGTTGAGTGGGAACTAGAGCACTTAGTTGAGTTAGATTGGTGTCATTTAAAGATATTACTATCTAGCTTGGGTCTATTTTTAAATCTTTTTTGAATACTCGAACTCGTGATCAATGTAATTATGAGTTCATGGGGATTTTAATTCTTGATCACCCTCGTGTGGGTGAGTTTTTCTCAACCTAGTTGGGTATGGTCTTGGTTATATTATTTTGTGATCGATTTGGAATTTTGTTGAGTTTTCATAACCCAGGTTGGGTTAGATCTTAACTAAGCTTTTGGGTATTGTTCATACCCATTGTGATTAATTGCATTCTCTATTATGTGTAAGTAGGTCACTGGATTGTTCTTTGATTTATCCATTCAGATTTTCTTCACTGAACCATGGAGGGTTATCCATTTCTTGGTCGTATGAACTTTGGGTCCTTATATTTCATCATGGTGACTATTATATTTTCTTCTATATTGTCAGGGTAGATGGTTTGGTGTAGTGTTGGATAGGACAATGTGATGAACATCTTGTGGTAAGCTAGACCTATAGAAATGATTGTTTTGAACCAAGGAAGTTTAATGTCTACTTGGGGGTTATTGTGAATCATCTTGTGAACTATTCATCTCTTTGGGAAGACTTCTGGTGTGCAAATAATATGTTGAAATGTTATATCTTTTGGTATGTCCAAGTTTTGATCATTATTTTTAATGATCTTAAATGGTTAGGATTGTATAGTTGGAACCTTAACTCATGGACCAGTTGGATGGTTTTATAAACTTTCTTTAGTGTTGATCAATCTAAATTCTTATCGATCCTTGATCATACAAAGATGATCAAGGATATTGTTTAGTCGGTTTGAAATGTTTTTGATTGTGAGATTTCTCTGCATTGGTTGAATCATTTTGTATTTTATGCTTGAATGATGTATTCAGGTTAGGTATGATTCTTTACCAATCTTGTATGGGATACTTTTATTGACTTAATACTATCTCCTTGATGATTATATGTATTGTGTATTCCAAAGACTTGCATGCACTCTAAATTGGTTGAAGCCAAGTTGTTCTTGTATGGATTGCTTGTCTGATAAGTTAAGTTGGGTGGGCCTTGAGAGATTTTTTTTGTTATCCTTATACTCAGCTATATAAATCATGTCAAACCTTTAGATTGTTGGACTGTTGGAATGGAATTCATTTTTGAATATAATTGATTGGATTCCAGAGTAAAATGTTTTAACCATGTAGTATGGGTTGCACGGTTAAGGAATTTCTACTCTTGCTTTCCCATCTGTTATTATGTATACTTGGTTTTTTTATTGGTGTGATATTTATTAAGAGAGAATGTATACTTGTATATTTTGGGGTTACCTGTTTGGTTGGATAATGGATGAATGTTAATTTTTTTAATATAATCTTCTAGTTGATAGAAATCAAATCGTTTGGATTTTTAGATGCTAACATTACGGGTTTTGTGATACACTTGAGTATGGTACTTTTAAAGTGTTCAAATAGGAAAAGATATTTTTGAACCCTTGACTGATTTCTATTAATAAGTAGTGTTCCTTTTCAAATTTGTTAGTTAGAACATATGGTTCCAAGGATTTAGCTCCTATCATGCTCAATTCAAATGAACTGACAGATGTTAATGCTCTTGCAGATAAATTTCATGAAAAAGGAAAAGAGGAAGACTTATGGAAAGTTACATTTATTCTATTGATTGAAGAAATGTAGTTTGATGAAAATATTATGTTTCATTTACTGAACTATTCTTGTGAATAAGTGTTTAAGTCCTAAGGCCAGTTATGTAAACTATTGAAATAATTTGAATTACTTCTTATCTACTTGAATTGACATCTTAAATTGGAAATGATTGAAGTGGTTTCTTGAATCATTCTCTCTTGACTAGATTAGTTGTGTGTGAATGATGTTTTCAATTTAAAGAGTTCTTTCACTTGGAAAGTAAGCTTGTAGGGAATCGATGATATGCATGCTCTACTTATTGACATTGATTAATAATCTTGGGGAAGTTATATGAAATGTTACCAACTTTATATTGCTATTATAAAGCAAGGAATATTATTGTTGATCTTTAAATATGAGGAAAAAGGGAATAGATAGGAATCATTACCTTTTAAATGACTTGTATGAAAGGTATAAATATAATGTCTTATCTATGAAATAGTTATTGGTTATTATAAATTTTAATTACTAAAATCATTTGGTTAAGACAATAATGAATAAGTTATATTTAAACAAGTTATATGTTGTGGAATTTAAGTTATGAATGACTATGCTTAATTACACCATTACGAACAATGCTTGTATGACTGTTTTATGAGGAACGATATAAAAATAAAAAGGGTTGATGAATAATAGTAAAGGGATTCAAACCTTAGGGATAATCACAAAGAGTACTTAATCTTATTAAGTACATATAAGAACCTATCTTGTAAAAAGGGATCTAAGTGATTATACTATAATGCAATCTATCTATCCTAATGGACAAATAAGTACAATAATGAAAAGGAATTGTACTCAAGAAGGATAAGAATGATAACATGGGGTTAGATGTATAACTTGAACTAACCTTTAAGGCATTAAGAACAAAGTTCTTCTTGCTGCAATAATGAATTCATAAATATGATACATATTTGACTTACATGCATAATGTAATTATGTTATGAAGCCTTGATAAAGGGGGTTGTCCACTATTTGGCAATAGAATGAACCCTCTGAATAGGTTATGAGGTGGATGCAGAATATCCTTCCATCCTAGATGAGTTATACTTAGGGATAGTGTTTAACTAAGTTATAACCATTTGAATAGTTGAATGACTTATAGGAAAGTGAATGTAAGTCAAGAAGAACTATTGTGGGTTGAAAGCATAGAACCCATTGGAGTCAAGAAAATGAACTTAAAATGCTCCTAAGTATGTTTGGATGTATGTGGTTTCTTCCCTATAATATACTTAATATGTTTCTAAGATTCTTAGTCAACTAAAGGAGATTTCATACTCAAAGGAGATTAAGTAATGAGCATAAATAAATCTATAGATCCTTCATATTGATTTAAGTAGAAACATAACGTTCCTTATTGGAATGTTGATAGAACCCAAGTTAGTCCTTAGGAATGACACCTAAAGGCTGAAATTAACTAGGGTGGGATTAACAAGCTGAATTAAAGGGATTAATGAACTTGTTAAGAAGGGAGGTTTAGATTTTATGGGACTTAATGGGATGTTGTAGCATAAAAACGGTTTCACAATACCCATCTAATGATAGGTTCATTAGGTGGTTACTATGGAGTAGTCATTATGGTGCAATAATCCATTTAGCCCCTCTAATCGAGTTATATCGAATGGGATCTCAATTTATTGTTATACACTAGGTAGTGATGAGCCATGGTTTGCGGTCGATGTCAACTTGCATTTGACTACGAGTGAGGGAGTGGATTCAAATGACAAGGGTTGATTCAAACACACTTGATTACTCTTAGTCACTACAAGAAGACTATCTACTAGCCCATGGGGTCTATCTCTTCTTAGTGTCTAACAAGGAAATGGGAAGGATTGACATAGGTCAAGAAATTATAATCAAGATAATAGTTTCAAGTGTGGTGAAATACATATTCCTTCATGACAGTATGTTGTCTTGGAATATAGGCATGGAAAACATGTCTAAAACTTTGGCCAAAGTATCACAAGTAATGGTTGTGTTGTCTTAAATTCACCAGACTAAGGTGTGGGATATAGGATGGGTACTCATGTAACAAGTACCTAGATAAGCCCTTGGTTAGTTGCACTTGATGATCCCTTAAATGAAAAGGGAACCACAAGTATATTGAGTATATAATGAAATGAAATATGAGAGATCGGTTCTATACTAAGTCATCATTGAAATGAAACATGAGAGATCGAAGTTCTATACTGAGTCATCATTGAAATGAAATATGAGAGATCAGTTTTACGTGAGTCATAACAAGTTGCATATGGTTACTATTGTAGGATTGATTAGCATATTTAATGTGGTTCTAAATGCTGAATTTAGAATAGAGAACATTGATATAAAAAAATTCCCCTACTTTTGTAATCATGAAATAGGATGTTACATCTTGGTATCAGAGCTGAAGGTTGTAGCTCTTGGACCTATTTGAGTCCACTTCTGATAAAAATAAACTTCTTGATTACAAAAATGGTGAGAACAAGGGGACGTGCTGCAAATAACCTACCTCCGGGTGGAAAAGCAGCTACAACTCAAAATATGGATGAAATCCTTATTGCTCGTAAGACACAAGGAATAGGATTATTGTTCTTGAATAACAAGTGGCTGGAAATAACACTAAGACTGATAGTGAGTAGTCTCATGGGGCCAGACATGATGAGATAAATGATGATGTTGAGGATATCAATGTTGTGAATGATAACACTGCAAATAATGCTAGAAATAATGATAATAGAATGTACCCAATCAACCCAAGAACAAGAGGGATAGATTGGCAGCTAAATTGACCAACGATATAAAGAGGATAAGTCCACCAAAATTTTATGGAACCACCTAGGAGATGGGGATGTATCCTATCATGAGATGGAGACATATTTTGTGATACAAATTTCTCCAAGGAAACCAAGTGGTAGAAAAAGTCATTTGATGACAAGAGCAGGGAGCTTTAAGAATTTCTACATGAAGCATCTTCATGGTGGAAAAATGGGAATGATTGAGATTAATGTCTTTTCCACCCAAAAAGATCACATGGGACTAGTTCACAGAAATAAAGGTAAAGCGTTAGCTTCCCAAATAAAAAATGAAAATATTGATAGGTTCAAGTTGTAACCTATACCTAAAAAATAATATCGGTAATGGAATATGGACAAAAGTTCACTTTCTCAAATATGTAGCATAGAATCAAATAGAGAAAAATTCCAAATGAGGAAGTTCCCATGGGGTTGTTTTAATTTCATGAAAATGTGGTGAGCCACTGTATAAAAATATCATTGTCCACCATGGAAAGAAGTGGTAAAAAAATCCATTTAACCTAAGATACATATAAATTATGGAAGGTAATTTCTACAAATATGGAAGAAAAACAGAAAAAAATGGTAAGTTGTATGGCCTACCTGTAACTATACTTTTTGATATTGGTGATTTTGAATATTTTATTTCTAGAAAGTTAGTTACTAAATTAAAACATAAATTTGGTTTTATGGAAAAACCATGGACTGTCCTAGTACGGGAATAATGTTGTCCACACAATTAGTAAGTGTCTTTTTGCACAACCTTAGAATTGTCGAGCTTCACAACTGAGGTAGACCTATATGTTGCACCTCTAGGATCTTATGACATAATAATTGGTGTGAAATTATTTGGTTGATCATAAGGCACTTATGGACTATTTTTGGAAATATAAGGTGTTTAGATGACCTACAAAAATCAACAGACATTCAGGGAATAAAAAGAAGCATAAAAGTTAGAGAAATATCAGCTATATGTAGCTGAAAAAGGCCAAAAATAAGGGTTGCATGCTTTATGCAATAAAAATTTCAGATTCAATTAAGAGGGAGGTAACTTTTTGGAAATATATCCATTGTTACATAATTACATGATGTGTTTCTAGAAGAGCTACCAGGTCTTCTACCAAAAAGAGTTTGACTTCACCATTGAAATCAAACCGAACAAAACCTATTTCCAAGGCACCTTATCAAATGAATACCACTAAATTGGTAGAGATTAAGGCACAATTGCATGAATTATTTTCTAAAGGGTTAATAAGGCCAAGTGTCTTACCTTGGGGAGCACCAATGATCTTTGTTAAAAGAAAGATGGAACCTTAAGACTTTGCATTGACTATAGGATGTTGAAGAAAATATTAAGAATAGATATCCTCTTCCAAGGATAGATGATATTTTTGATCAGATGCATGGAGCATCGGTTTAATCTAAAATAGATCTATTTTTAGATATCATCAATTAAGAATCAAGGAAGAATATATTCATAAGACTACTTTTAGAATGAGATATGGACATTATGAGTTCATTGTTTTACCTTTTGGGTTAACTAATGCCCCTACAACCTTCATGAATTTGATGAATAATATATTTCAAGAATACTTGGACAAGTTTTGTGCTTGTATTCTTGGATGATATTCTCATCTATTCACGGATCTTGGAGGAGCATAATGAGCACTTAAATATTGTACTTGAGGTGCTAAGAAAGAGAAAATTATACGAAAAACTATCCAAGTGTTCTTTTTATGAAACTGAGGTACAATACTTGGGACATATAATAAATAAAGATGGAATCTCGATTGATCCCTCAAATATATCAGCCATAATTGATTGGCCAACACCTAAGAACATACATGAAGTTAGAAGCTTCATGGGGCTTGCTGGTTACTATAAAATTTGTAAAGGATTTCTCAAGGGTTGTTGCCCCAATAACTTCATTGCAAAAGAAAGATAATTTTTTATATGGAGTGAGAAATGTGAGGCTGCATTTAAAACATTGAAAGAACAACTAACTTTGGCCCCTATATTGACTATCCCTAACCCAAACGAGAGTTTTATTGTGGTGACGATGCTTCCGGGGAAGGATTGGGGGGTATATTGCTGCAAAATGATCATGTGATAGCATATGAAAGAAGGAAGCTTAAAGTGCATGAGAAAAATTATGCTCCTCATGATTTAGAACTTGCTACAATAGTACATGCATTACAAGTTTGGAGACATTATCTCTTAGGAAACCCTTCGAGTTGAAAACTGATCATCTTGGGCTGAAATATATCTTCACTCAACCTAACTTAAATGTGAGGCAAACAGAGATGGTTAGAGTTCTTATCTCAATATGATTTTGACATCAGCTACATAAAAGGAAAAGAAAATAGAGTGGCAGATGCACTAAGTCGTAGAAAATATATTTATGCACTTGTGACTTTGAGAACTCAGTTTAAGGATGAGGTTAGAAATACCTTAATGTTTGATCCATACTTTCAGCAGGTAAAAAAATGCACTTGCTAAAAATCCAAAGGATGTGAGGTACAAAGGATTTTAGTTAGATGGTGAAGGAATTTTAAGGTATGAGGATAGAGTGTATGTGCCATTGGGAAATGAGTTAAGGAAGAAAGTGATGACTAAATTTCACAATGCACCTTACTCTGGACATCCCGGGGTGACAAAAATGTTTGTTGATGTTAAACAACAATATTTTTGAAAGGGATGAAGAGATATATCTTGAATTACGTGTCTCATTTCTTAGAATTCTAGCATGTGAAAATCTGAGCATATGCACCCAGCTAGTTTATTGTACCCTCATAACATACCAATTTAAATGAAGTTATAAGTATGGAATTTGTTCAAGGGATGCCTATGTCAAGAAATAAGCATGATGTTATTTTGTTATGGTTGATAAACTAACTAAAGTGGCTCATTTCATTGTTAGAAATCTAAAAGATGACTCACCAGTTCTTTAAAAAGGTTTGTTCAAGAAATTTTTAGATTACATGGTGTTCCCAAGTTGATAATCTCTGATAGGGACCCACGAATGACTTCAAGATTTTGAAAACTCTTAATGTATCTTTGGGAACAAAAGTTGAACTTTAGCTCTACTTATCATCCGAAAAATGGATGGACAAACTAAAGAGTGAATCAAGTTCTTGAAGATATGCTTAGGATGTACTGCATGGATCAACAAGTACAAATGGGAAGAATATCTTCCTTTGGTTGAATTTGCATATAATAACACTTACCATTCTTCTCTAAAAATGGCACCTTTCAAGGCTTTGTATGGGTGGAGGTGCAAGACCCTTCCCAGTTGGGATAACATTGAGGATAGAGAAGTAATTGGGCTTGAGATGCTTTCTAAAATGGAACAGCAGGTAAAGTTAATCCGAGGAAATATTAAAAGAGGTTATTGATAGACAAAAAAGCTATGCAGACCTAAAAAGGGTCAAAAGGAAATTTGAACTTGGTGATAATTTTTTTAAGAGTCAAGCCTAAAAGAGCTTGATTACCTTTGGCAAGTCAGCCAAGTTGTCACCTCATTATGTAGGCCCCTTTGAGATTGTGGAAATAGTCAATCATGTGGCCTACCAACTTGCATTGCCTCCCTCATTGGCATGGATGCATGATGTTTTTCATATTTCTTTACTTAAGAAATATGTTTTAGATTTATCACATGTTTTAAACTAGAATGCCTTGCAGGTCCAAGACCCAAGGGTAATCATGGTGGAACCAGTTAGAGTGATAGAAACCCACAAGTTGCACTTGTATAATCATGAAATTGGACAATGTAAGGTCCAATGGGATCAGTTTAATGAAGAAAGTGCAACCTGGGAAAATTTGGAGGACATGAAAGTTGCTTTTCCTCACTTGTTTTAGCAGAAATTTCATTTTCTTCCAAAAACTTGAATCATTTTGACTTGCAATGATTCTGAAATTGTTTTTTGAGAAAAATACTTTTTTGAGTATTATTATAGCCTTGGTGTTGTTATACCATTGGAAAACTGAATTTTTGGATTAAATTTGTTTGTTGTTAAGGAATCGTATGGTTAAATAATTCTTATTAAACCTATTTTCTGATAAATTGTTTGGAATTAAGACAATCATCGGGATGATGATACTTTAGAGGGGAAGAATGTAACACCTCTGCCATCCTTTCATCTTGTACTTTCTCATTGTGAAATGGATTACAACATTGACATGTGATTTTTCTTGAGTTGTTTCTCTATAGAACAAATTAAATCATGTTGCTAGATTAATGTTTATCTCAGTTGGGATTTGTGTGATTAATAATCCATTTATTTCAAGTACTCTTGAATTGTGAATTTACTTAATTGGTTTATAAAATTAACTAGATGTCTTCAGACTTGTGGAAAGTTAAATCTCGTCTTGGAACTAATTTGGTAAGATGGTAAAATTGGAAAATTATCCTAAGTCAATAATAATTTATTATTATTATTATTATTATTGAGAATCGATTAAGAAAATACCTTGGATCAGTTTCATTGATCCAAGGCATTCCCTTAATTCATCTACAATTATGATTAATGCAAGAAATTATAGTTGTTCATTTGTTTGTGGATTATCAATTCATACTAATTGATCTTGGTGACTTTTTCTAGTTTTCCTATGATTCAGTCCCATATTGAGGGCTGGAAGGTGTTGAGAGCTAGGTCTCAGTAAAACTACTCCATTTGAAAAACATAGCCCAAATTGGTAAGGTTTGGTTGTGGCATTTATTAAAGCTAGGCTATGACTAATGTTTTGATAACACTTGAATTCCTAATGGTCTAACCTATACCTAAGGCATATGAATTAAGTTGATTTCCTAATAACCTAACCTAAATGATCTATGCCTAATTGTAATGTTGTTAAGTTTAATATAAACCCTAACCTATGATGGAAAGGGACTTGGATCCTAGCTCGATGTTGACCTCGGTTGGCATTGGGAGGGGGATACATGGTCAAATGAAAATTTTTATGTGGTTTCATCACCCTTTGCATGTAAATGCCACCCTTGTATATCTTGAGCTTTGATTTAATTTACATTATTGGTGACATCTAATCCTTAGCAAGCCAAATTCAAATTTGGCAAGTTTTCTAAAAATGACTCTAACAAGGTTGTTTGGTTGGATAAACAGTTAGAAGCTAACCTAGAGGAAGTTGGAGGAATTTGGTGGGTTGGAGGATGAATGGACCGTCTTGAAAGAATTGATGATTTGGAAAATCATTCCAAACTACTTAGGGAAAACATGTCAGATTTGGTAAAGGTAATATTGTTTTTGGATTTCCATTTGGTCATTTTGTCTCTCCTTCTCACTTTACAAATGGAGGTTTTGGGTGTTTGAACTGGTTTTTGATTTTGGTTTGAATCTCTTCTTCTCTATTTCATGGAGAGACTATTTGGGAATATTCTAGTGGAAAGGTGGAGAAAGTTTTGAGAAGATTGACTGCTTCAACTATAGAAGCTATCATGGAGTTAGAAGAAGGATCTTGAGAGCTAGAAGAAGACTTCAAGAAGCTCTACCAGCATGATAGGCTCTAATCCCTTGCAAAAACTTTCTCTATCTAATTAGTTCATAAAAATAACTCTTCTTATTATAGAAATCATTTTGGGTTCTGGGTTTTTATTATTGCTCAATAAAATGGAATTTGTTGCTTGGTAAGTAGTTGTTGAACTAGTTTTTGATCTTGCAATTGTATACTTTTTTATCATGGTTGAAATGTCAATTTTATTCACATGACTAGTTTGGATGTTTTGAAACAAACTCACCATGACTATGATGGAAAGAATAAGTGTATTTTCGAGTTGCATGTGCATATATTTTACAAATGGGTTTTGTAGTGTTGTTATTAATCTTTGTGTTGTTAGTTTTTGATGGCTATGGAACTTCATGTGCTTATCTTTTAAAGAAAATAATGACCCTGTGTTGTGGGTCAGTGGGAACTCAAGCACTCAGTCGAGTTAGATTGGTGTCATTTAAAGATATTACTATCTATCTTGGGTCTATTTTTTAATCTTGTTTTGAATACTCAAACTCATGATCAATGTAACTATGAGTTCATGGGGATTTTTCTTCTTGATCACCCTCGTGTGGGTGATTTTTTGCTCAACCCAGTTGGGTATGGTCTCGGTTGTATTATTTTGTGATTGATTTGAAATTTTGTTGAGTTTTTGATAACCCAGGTCAGGTTAGATCTTAACTGAAGCTTCTGGGTATTGTTCATACCCATTGTGATTAATTGCATTCTCTATTATGTGTAAGTAGGTCACTAGATTGTTCTTCATTTATCCATTCAGATTTTCTTCACTGAACCATGGAGGGTTATCCATTTCTGAGTCATATGAACTTTGGGTCCTTCTATTTCATCATGGTGACTATTATATTTTTTCTATACTATCAAGGTAGATGGTTTGGTGTAGTGTTAGATAGGACAATGTGAATGGTCTTGTGGTAAGCTGGACTTGTAGCAATGACTGTTTCAAACCAAGGAAGTTTAATGTCTACCTAGGGGTTATTGTGAATCATCTTGTGAACTGTTCGACTCTTTGGGAAGACTTCCAGTGTGTAAAAATATGCTGAACTGTTATATCTTTTGGTATGTCTAAGTTTTGATCACTATTTTTAATGATCTTAAATGGTTAGGTTGTATGGTTGGAACCTTAACCTGACTAGTTGGATGGTTTTATAAACTTTCTTGAGTGTTGATCAATCTAAATTCTTATCGATCCTTGATCATACGAAGATGATCAAGGATATCATTTAGTCAATTTGAAAGGTTGTTTGATTGTGAGCTTTCTCTGCCTTGGTTGAATCATTTTGTTTCTCAATTTGAATGATGTATTCGGTTAGGTATGATTCTTTACTAGTCATGTATGGGATACTTGTATTGACTTAATACTATCTCCTTGATGATTATATGTATTTTGTATTCCAAAGACTTTCATGCATTCTAAATTGGTTGAAGCCAAGTTTTTATTGTATGGATTGCTTGTCTGATAAGTTAAGATGGGTTTGGGCCTTGAGAGCTTGTTGTTTTATCCTTATACTAACTATATAAATCTTGTCAAACCTTTAGATTATTGGACTGTTGGAATGGAATTCATTTTTGAATATAATTGATTGGATTCGAGTAAAATGTTTTAACCATGTAGTATGGGCTACATGATTAAGGAATTTCTACTCTTGCTTTCCCATCTGTTATTATGTATACTTGGATTTGCTTTATTGGTGTGATATTTCTTAAGAGAATGTATACTTGTATATTTTGGGGTTACCTGTTTGGTTGGATAATGGATGAATGTTAAATTTTTTGTTGATAGTCTTCTAGTTGATAGAAATCATACTCATTTGGATTGTTAGATGCTAACATTGCAGGGTTTTGTGATACACTTGAGTATGGTACTTGAAGTGTTCAAATAGGAAAAGATATTTCTAAACCCTTGACTGATTTCTATTAATAAGCAATGTTCCTTTTCAAAGTTTTTAGTTAGAACATATGGTTCCAAGGATTTATCTCCTATCATGCTCAGTTCAAATGAACTGATAGATGCTAACACTCTTGTAGATAAATTTCATGAAAAAGGAAAAGAGGAAGACTTATGGAAAGCTGCATTTATTCTATTGATTGAAGAAATGTAGTTTGATGAAAAGATTATGTTTCATTTATTGAACTATTCTTGTGAATAAGTGTTTAAGGCCTAAGGCCAATTATGTAAACTATTGAAATAATTTGAATTACTTCTTATCTACTTGAATTGACATCTTAAATTGGAAATGATTGAAGTGGTTTCTTGAATCATTCTCTCTTGACTGGATTAGTTGTGTGTGAATGATGTTTTCAATTTAAAGATTTCTTTCACTTGGAAAGTAAGCTTGTAGGGAATTAGATGATATGCATTTCTCTACTTCTTGACATTGATTAATAATCTTGGGGAAGTTATATGAAATGTTACCAACTTTATATTGCTATTATAAAGCAAGGAATATTATTTTTGATCTTTAAATATGAGGAAAAAGGGAATAGATAGGAATCATTTCCTTTTAAATGACCTGTATGAAAGGTATAAATATAATGTCTTATCTATGAAATAGTTATTGGTTGTTATAAATTTTAATTACTAAAATCATTTGGTTAAGATAGTAACGAATAAGTTATATTTAAACAAGTTATATGTTGTGGAATTTAAGTTATGAATGACTATGCTTAATTACATCATTATGAACAATACTTGTATGATTGTTTTATGAGGAATGATATAAAAAAAAGGGTTGCATGACTAATAGTAAAGGGATTCGGACCTTAGGGATAATCACAAAGAGTACTTAATCTTATTAAGTACATATAAGAATCTATCTTGTAAAAGGGATCTAAGTGATTATACTATAATGTAATCTATCTATCCTAATGGATGAATAAGTACAATAATGAAAAGGAATTGTACTTAAGAAGGATAGGAATGATAACATGGGGTTAGATGTATAACTTGAACTAACCTTTAAGGCATTAAGAAAAATTTCTTCTTGCTACAATAATGAAGTCATAAATATGATACATATTTGACTTACATGCATAATGTAATTATGTTATGAAGCCTTGATAAAGGGGGTTTCCACTATTTGGCAACAAAATGAACCCTCCGAATAGGTTATGAGGTGGATGTAGAATATCCTTCCATCCTAGATGATTTATACTTAGGGGATAGTGTTTAACTAAGTTATAACCATTCAATAGTTGAATGACTTATAGGAAAGTGAATGTAAGTCAAGAAGAACTATTGCGGGTTGAAAGCATAGAACCCATTGAGTCAAGGAAATGAACTTAAAATTATCCTAAGTATGTTTTTATGTATGTGGTTATTACCCTATAATATACTTAATATGTTTCTAAGATTCTTAGTCAACTAAAGGAGATTTCATACTCAAAGGAGATTAAGTAATGAGCAAAAATAAATTTACAAATCCTTCGTATTGATTTAAGTAGAAACATAACATTCCTTATTGGAATGTTGATAGAACCCAAGTTAGTCCTTAGGAATGACACCTAAAGGCTGAAATTAACTAGGGTGGGATTAACAAGTTGTGAATTAAAGGGATTAATGAACTTGTTAAGAAGGGAGGTTTAGATTTATGGGACTTAATGGGTTGTTACAACATAATAATTGTTGCACAATACCCATCTAATGATGAGGTTCATTAGGTGGTTACTGTGGAGTAGTTGTTATGGCACAATAATCTATTCAAACCCTCTAATCGAGGCCATATCGAATGGGATCTCAATTTATTGTTATACACTAGGAAGTGATGAGCCATGATCTACGATGATGTCAACTTGCATTGACTACAAGTGAGGGAGTGGATTCAAAATGATGGGGGTCGATTCAAACACACTTGATTACTCTTAGTCACTGTAAGTGGACTATCTGCACTAGCCCATGGGGTCTATCTCTTCTTAGTGTCTAACAAGGAAATGGTAAGGATTGACAGGTCAAGAAAGTCTAATCAAGATAACAGTTTCAAGTGTGGTGAAAAACATATTCCTTCATGATGAGTATGCCATCTTGGAATATAGGCATGACAAACATGTTTGAAACTTTGGCCAATGTATCACAAGCTACTAGTTGCATTGTTTTAAATTCACTAGATTAAGGTGTAGGATATAGGATGGGAAATTGAAACAAGTACCTAGATAAACCCTCATTAGTTGCACTTGATGAGACCTTAAAGGAAAAAGGGAACTGAAATTATATTGAGTATACAATGAAATGAAATATGAGAGATTGATTCTATACCGAGTTATCATTGAAATGAAACACAAGAGATTGGTTTTATATCATCATCATTAAAATGAATTATGATAGATCGGTTTTACGCTTGAGTCATAAAAATACTTATGGTTACTTGTTGTAGGATTGATTAGCAAATTTAATGTGGTTCTAAATGCTGAATTTAGTAAAGAGAACATTGATATAAAAAAATTCCCCTGCTTTTGTAATCATGAAATAGGGATGTTATAATAAAAATCAAGGAACTTGGGCCATGTAAATGAAATAGTCAAAAATTGTAATAAAATAAGACAATTTATTTAAACCATGCAACAATCAATCAAGGAAGTAATCCATATAAGAAACTAGTGATAATAGTTCACGAAGCAAATATAGAAAATAGTGATAGTCTAAAGGAGATAATAAGATAGGTTATCATTTCACAAGACACATGTGTTAGTATAATTGGCTCAAAATATAGAAATAAGTGTTATGTATAAAATCAAGTGTGAAGTAATATATAGTGAAATAGAGACACTTGTATAACACGGAGATGCCCTAGAATAGTAATCTAAAGAACCATGTTAGATTCTATCATCATGTATGAACATATATATTTCTTGCAGCAAGATCAATATACCATATGAACACGTGTAATAAGGAAATATACTATATATCGACTAGTGAAAACAACACATATAAAGTAATAAAATATTTAAAAAATCCATAAGCATGTATTGATTTTTAATTTTACACAAATTTGAGTGTTTTTATATTATGTGATTATTAGAATGTTTTTGAAGTGTTTTGAAAACAACTATGTACAAGAAAGTGGGAAGTACGAGAGGTACCCAATAAGGTCCCCAATTATTACACTCGTAGGATGAAGGATACGTGGGCCCTAAAAGTGTTAGTAAAGATGAAGGATGT